>VWZP01007737.1:379628-431366 GCA_013396995.1 Dicaeum eximium | reverse complement strand
ACGGGGGGGACACGACCGACCACTGTGGGGGGACGCAAAGGGACAAGGGGCACAGGAATGCAGAGTGAGGCACCTCTGGGCGGTGACAGCACCCCTTGGCTCCCCGCGGTGCCCGCGGGACATCGCTGAGCGCTGCCCGGCCTCAGCCCTCGCTGCCCCCCGGGTGTCCCAGGATGTGCGGGGAGGGTGCCCGGGCTCCTCCACCGGCCGCCTTTCAGCCTCGGCTTCTTACTGCACGCACATTTCCCCTGCAATTAGCACATGCTCTTTAATTAATTTTCCTCTTTTATTACTTCGCCCAAATTATCTCAGCCCCGGCGCCGCTGGCGTGCTCACGGCGGATAACGCTGCTATTTCTGGCTTTCCTGTCAATGCTGCGGCTCGGAAGGCCAGGACGGCACCTCCCCCCGGGGCCGCATCCTGTTCTCAGCGCAGGGCACAGCCCCGGGACAGGCCAGAGCTCAGGAATTGTCTGTCCTCGTCCCCATCCTCGGGCCAGCCGCTCCCCGGCTCTGTTTGGCAGGTGGCAGCTCTTCCCCAAATTCCTGAGCTGGGCAAACGCTCCCGGCCATAACCACGGTGCTGTGACTGTCCAAGGGAAAACGGAGCTGAACCAGGCAAAGCTGCAGCAAATCTGTCCAGAATAAGCTGTTCTACATGGAAACCTTCTGAACACCAAGAGGAGGGGGGTAAAACCCTCCAAAAGCTCCTGAGGATGCTGCCAGCAGAAAGGAGCTGTGGGGAAGTGTGGTGGGCAAGGGAAGGATGTCCCCAAAACCTCACACAATGGGAAGTGAGGAGCAGGGATGTGATGGAGGGCACAGAATCCAGCTGTGGCAGAGGAGATGAATTTCAGCCACCAGCCAGCACCAGGGCCTGTAGGTCACCTCCAGAACTCCCCAATTCCAGCATCAGGGATGGGGTGACCACCTCTGGCAGCTTCCAACTGCAGCTCCCAGCAGCACAGGAATCTATCTTTCTACCTTTAATATGCTTTCCTCCTTAAAATAATCATTACCAATAAACAAATACAGCAGCCAGTTGTATATAAGCATCAAATTAAGCAGGTACATGCATCTGTTATATTTGATATAGCCTTGTTAACTGGAAATTCCCAGGTTTGGAATATGTATTGATTTCAGCAAACATATATTACTTTACTGTAAGTACCTACAGCCATTGTAGTTAATATACAACAGTTTAATTTAAAATGCATTAGTTTAATAAAAATGCATAAAACAGAAGGGAATTGCATTAGCTTCAATAAAAAAGAATTCAATTTCATAAATATTATCCAGTGTTAAAATGCATTGATTTCCTGGGAAAACGTATTGGTCAGAGGTAATTTACATTGGTTTGGATGGGAACGTCCCGGAGTGTATACATATGTATTAGTTTAGTCAAATGTGTCTGATCACTGAAAAAAATCGAGTCTGGAGCAAAGGATATTCATAAGGAACAGGCACGGAGCGAGGCTCTGGAGCATCCTGGCCCTCTGAGGTGGCTGGGCCTGGGCTGGACACCCCCAGATCCGTTCCGTGGGTGCTCAGGCTCGGGGGTACCGGGATTGTGCCGGGATTCCCGGACACGGAGCCGTTATCGGCCCCGGGCAGTCTCGCTCAGGCAGAGCACGCGCCCGGCGCAGGGCGGGGGTTAATCAAATCCTTTTGACTCCATTTTTTATCGAGCTCAAGAGGGGCTGGCCTATTAATTAGAAAGGCTTTTTCATGTAAAACACAGGCTCTTTTGCAGATAAGAAGGGACGATGCTTGATTTTGCCGTGGCACGGATCCGTGTGTTATTCCTTGACATCCATTCACAGGCTGCAGCCACTTCCCACAGCTCTTTTGTTCACTACAGGGCTCCGAAGGCAGGTTTGTGCATACAGACATATTTAAACCACTCAGGTTTTCCTGGGGGCCACCAAGCCCCCCAATATCCACAGGAGAAGGAGGATGTGATGTGCCTGGAGGCGCTTCCATCTGCAGGCTGGACCAGGATCCTCAGGGGAGAGCAGGATCTGGCCCGTGCAGCACAGAGGATTTCAGCTGACATCAAGAAGTGAGCAGTGGAGCAGATATAACGTCGTACAAACCACAGCAGAAACCCTGGCAGCCATCTGCACCCCGTGCCCATCCCGGATTTCTGTGCCGACCTTTCATCACCATCTCACCCCAGCCACAACCCGGGCAGCACCGGGGAGAGACCCAGGTCTGCTTTCTTCCGGGCTGGGCAGGCTAAAATGCTTGTTCCTGAAAAAAAATCACATTCTGGGAGATCTCCCAGCTCCAGGATTTCTTCCTGCGCCACCAGGGGTGCCCCAGCACGGACACGGAGCCGGGGACAGGGACAGGCAGTGCCCGGGTGGCGCCGGTGGCTCCGTGGCCAGTCCTGTGAAACCGCCACACATCACTTCCCTGATGCTTATGGATTTTTCCTTAATGCCACAAATTAAGGTAATTGGGCTCGGCCGGCCGATGAATCCAGCTGAACTTGGCAGGACGAGGGACAGTCCGTGCCGAGATTGATCCCGCTCGTGCCCGGCTGTGCCCGGGGCTGGTCCTGGCCCCCGCCGCTCTTTCTCCTGCCCTTTTACTCACACAGACCCCAAAACACCTCCTGAAATCCCTTCCCCGAGCTGCAGCTCCATCCAGACGAGATGGTCACTCCCGGATCAGGAGTTTTTCTCCTCCACAGGCACTTTTCCCTCCACCCTTCCCCGCTGTCCCCTGAGATCCTCCCGACAATGCCATCCTGGCTGGCTCGGCCGTGCCAGGGATTAAACACGATATTTGTGACCTCCGGGAGAACAAGGGCAGCGTCTGGGCAGAGCCTGGAGTTCCAGGGATCTGGTTTCACAATCCCTTTTGGTCCCAGCCCCGTCCCAGCCCTCCCACCACCCTCCTCGGCATGCGGAGGGGACAATGCCGGGCAGCGAGGCCGCCATCCCCGCGGCCACCGGGTCATGGCCATGCCAGGCACGGCAGAGCTTGGGGGCTGATGGGCATCCCTGGGGGGCTGATGGGCATCCTTGGGGCTGGCAGCACCATTCCCACCCCAGCATGCCCGTGGATCCTCCTCCAGTCTCACCCCGGGCAAGGCAAGAGGGAGAGGGGATAAAATGAACGGGCTGAAGACAAAAGGGAACCACCGAACATCCCGGTCCGGCAGCCACAAGTGCTGCTCCACGAGCGCAGCAGACGTGGGAGAGGTTTTGTGGAATTGCTGCCTGCCTGCCCGTGGGTTCCTTGGCTCTTTCTGCGGGAATGCTGAGCCAGAGTCCGGGCAGTGTGAGTGTCATCGCTGCAGGATGTCCCTGCGACAGAGCCCGGAATTGGGAGAGTTAAATGTGTGTGTCCCACCGGGACCAGGACGAGCAAATGTGTGGCTGAAGCGGGTGACAGGTGCCTCAGTGGGGGTGACACATGAGAGAGGAGCTCTTCGTGCCTGCCCGGCTCTGGGGGAGCTCAGCATCCGCCTCTGCCATGGGGCTGCAGCGGGATGTCCCCCCTCGGCCACAGGATGGGTGACCGGGAGCTGCTCCTGCTCTTGGAGCATCCCGAGGGACGGAGCCAAGGGCAGGGGGGTTCCTCTGCCTCCCGGCTTTGCCATGCCAAGGCTGCGGTGGGGCACCGAGGCTCCGGAAAACACCGAGGAAAAACATCCACGTCCCAAGGTTTGGGGGATTCTAGCGGGGGGTCCCCTGGGGCCAGCCTCGCCCTGCGTGTCCAGCGGAGGGGACAAGCCCGGCGCCAGCCCGAGTGACAAAGGCAGGTGGGATTGAGTTCCCGTGCGGTCCCGGGTCAGCATCCCCGGTGTGGGAGCTGCGGGCCGCCCGGCACTTGGTTAACCTTGAAACCCTGCCGGGCTCATATGTCACGTCAGCCGGTGACAACAACGAGCTGCTATTCCAGATTAGAGAGAGAGGGACAGAGAAAGGCAGAGACAACAGGGTTGGGGGCGGCCAAATTACCTATTACAGCCAAAAGTGGGCATGGGGCTATTTTTAACCCCGAGGGGGGTGTATTTATTGTTCCTGCCGGGGGGAGGGAGGGAGTGCCTCTGGGACACCCCTCACAGTGACATCGGCAGCTGGGCGAAGCCATGGTGAGTACTGAGAGCCCAAAGCTCCAGCAGGAAGAGACAAAATTAATTTGATTTTTCACCAGAAAAGCTTTAACGGGCAGGGAGCAAAGGAGGCAACAGGGAGTTGAGGGCCAAGGGTCTTGTCTGCCTTGGAAAGGGAGGGAGAAAACTGGGGAGCATCTGGGTGGATCAGCAGCATCTCACAGGGAACAGAGAGGTGTCTCCCATGCTAGCAGAGCTTTTGAATGAGGGCAGATGGTTTTAGGGTCCAAATGCCGTTTTTCTCTTCCTTTCTTTCATGCAATGAGAGGAAGGGCCGTTTTGTGCCTCCAAAATCCTCCTCCTGACAGACCCCCATGAGAGGGAACGGCTGCAGGAGCAGGCACTGGAATGAGGGATAATGGGCTGGGTGGGACAGCGAGGGGCCCTTTAGTCCTCTTTAAAACACACACTGACCCATTTCTGGCTGTTTCAAGCCTCAGTGCAGGAGGAGGCAGATTTTTAATTAAGCCACAGTTTAATATCTGCACAGCAGAGTAAAGCAGCACTGAGTGACCACAAGCCTCGTGTGCAGCCTCAGCAGTGCTCCCAAAGCCAGGGCTCCAACGGGGATATCTCACCCCATACCGACCCTTTTATCTGCCAGTGGGAGAAGTGATTTCACTCCTCATCTTTCCTTGGACCTATCTCACTAAATTCACCAGGAGCTGAAATTTAAGCAGGAATCTTAATGCCCCTCAGTATCCCAGAGCTGCAGGGAGAAACTACCAAGCCCCCAGGGAACAGAGCCCCATCCCAGAGCTCCCACTAAGAAGTCACAAGTAAGAACAGGGCACTTCCATGCTTTTGTTTCACCCCATAAAAAGCCAGCGAGCTAATGGTACATACCTGGACTCCTGCAGGCACCCAAGAAAGCCAAGAAGAGGATTGAAGGTGCTAATTCCAACGTCTTCTCCATGTTCGAGCAGGCCCAGATCCAGGAATTCAAAGAGGTGGGTGGGTTTGGTGGGGAGGACCAAGGGTCCTCGATGCCATGTGACCTTCAGCTCTTTCCTTGGTGCTCTCAAGTGACAGCTGGTTCACACCAGGAGACAGCAGGCCGGGTTTTGGGTGGTTTTATTTTAAAAGTGAGAATAACAACTCAGCGACACCGTTAAATCCGGCATCGCCTCCAAGTTCCGAGGAGCCTGCATCCTTGAGAGGATCCAGCAGCATCCAAGGGAGCTGGAGCACATCTCCCAGCTCGTTCCCACCTGCCTTGCCAGGAGCTCTTTCCCCCTGCAGGGCAGGCACATGGTCCTGTGCAGGCCCAGGGGTAGCTGGCCCCAGCTGGAGGAGCTGATGGCTCAGGCTGGCCTCTCTGCCTGGGGTCACACTGGGGTGGGAGGGCTGTGGCCAAGGAAAGGGTTTGTGCAGCGTTGGGGTTGGGGTTGGCATCGCCCCAGGGTGCAGGACTGTGTGGGATTAGGGTGAGTGAGACCCCCAGAGCCCATCCTGGGAGGGTTCAAAATGCCCTTATCCCATCCAAGCTGAAGGGAGAAGGAGAAAGGTACTAAAGGCTTTGCAAAGGCTGATAATCCTCCCTTTCCCCGTGCTCCCTGCCCTGCTCCTGTGCTTCCAGGCATTCACCATCATGGATCAGAACCGGGACGGCTTCATCGACAAGGCAGACCTGAGAGACACCTTTGCTGCCCTTGGTGAGCCCAGCTTTAGCAGCCTCCCCTCCCCAACAGCTTTCCCAACATTAGACCTGTTAACTGAGAAACAAGGAGGGGTGGGGCATTTAACCAAGCCCCTGTCATTCACCAGATCACCCATTTTGTCAAAACCCTCCTGATCCAAACCCAAGCCTGTCAGCCTGGGAGATCCCTCACAGGTGACCAGAGCAGCTCCCACAGCAGGGCTGGTTTATCCCGTTGGCACTGGAGCCAGCTCCTGGATTACACAGCCAAACACTCCCTGCCTTTTCCGTGCTCAGAAGCACCTGGCTGTGCCCATCCCACCCCATCCCGGGGCGTGTGGGCATTGAGGGGATTGAGGGGATTTGGCTCTGCCATCAGAGGTCAGCATGAATCAGCAATGGAGTTCCAAGGACAGCCCAGCCTCGGGAAAAAGGATGTAGGCATTCAATCCTGTTTGCTTTTGGTGCTGGGGGACAGGGAGAACCCCAGTGCTGGTGGTCTTCACCCAAAACACCTTCCAAGGAGGGCACGGCTCAGTCCTTTGCATCCTTCTTTTCTGTGATCCTGGAGCCTGAGAAGCCAGAGCTGGAGATGATTCCCTCACCTCACTCCTGCTACCTCCATTCCTTGTCAGAGGTGGCTCCCCAGGGATGTGCTGTTTCCCTCCAGAGGGGGAAAATCCCCCAGGAAAAGGTTCTGTGGTGTGTATTTTTAGCCCCCAACACGCAGAGCAGGACGTGGATCCGTGACTGACCCACAGCTGCTCTCCCCAGGGCGCCTAAATGTGAAGAACGAGGAGATCGATGAGATGATAAAGGAGGCACCTGGCCCCATCAACTTCACCGTGTTCCTCACCATGTTTGGGGAGAAGCTCAAGGGTGAGAGGGCACCTGGGGAGCTGGGAGTGCTCAGTGGTGGTCAGTGGCACTCCTATACCCCAAAACTCCTGCTGCTTTGCAATACCAACCATCCCTAGGTGCAGAGATCAGGATTTTATCCCATGTCTCCCCAAACTGTTGGGGGGTAGGAGATGGTCTCCGTGCCTCAGTTTCCCCAGCCATCTACAAAACCCAAATTTGGCTGTGCTGCTGCTGTCCCATAGGAAGAGGGGACAGTTCTTGCAGCAGACCGTTCTTGCAGCACCTCTGAGCCCGCTGACACCAGCGGTGCCAACAGTGGCCCCCTGGCTACAGCCAGACTTTGACCCATCATCTCATCTGGCTGCACCCTGAATCACGCACTTAACCCGAGGAATGCAGCCTCCTGCAGATCTCCAAGAGGCTGCAGGGCCCCAAGGGCTGTGCCTGGAGCTCTATAAATACGCTTCAAAGATTAGATAAACGCCGGATGCCGGAGCGGTGGCGGCACCGCCTGCTCTGCACTCACACCACGGCCCCACGGCTGCTCCTCTGTGTGCCACCAGCTTCACTCGAGTCTCCAGCTGCAGGGCCAGCATTCCTGCGGGACCCCCGCTTTCCAGTCTGCCCCCCATTTTGCCCCTGAGGCAGGGAGAAGCAGTAGGTTGCTGTTGGTTTCCTATTTTGCCATCTCAAATGGCCGTGGCTTTGTCACCCGCAGGTGCTGACCCAGAGGAGACAATCCTGAATGCATTCAAGGTGTTTGATCCAGAAGGGAAAGGCCTGAAATCTGCCTAGTGAGTGCAGGGGTGCCTGGGGCAGGGAGTGATGGGGGGTCCCCATAAGGACCTGCCCAGTGCTCACTGCACTCTCCCATTTGCAGCATCAAAGAAATGCTGATGACGCAGGGGGAGAGGTTTTCCCAGGAAGAGGTATGATCTCCTTCCCACCTTCTGCCAGCCTCCCTCCATCCCAACAGACCCCATCCCTCCTCCAAGCCCTGGTCCCAAGCCCCTCCCATGCCACCTTTTCTCCCTGGCTCTTCCCCACAGATCGATCAGATGTTCGCTGCCTTCCCCCCGGACATGTCTGGCAACCTGGATTACAAGAACCTGGTCCATGTCATTACTCATGGTGAAGAGAAGGACTAGCCCAGGCTCAGGGCTGGAGCTGGCACTGCAAGATCACCTCTCTCCAGGTCACACGAAGGCTCCCTTTCCTCTTCCCCTGGAGAGGAATGTGGCTGGGAATTTGGCACAGGAATGGCATTCACATTAAATGGCTTTTTGGCAAGAGGAAATCCAGCTGCTGGTGTGAGCAGTGCTTGGGCTTGTGTGGTGTGTCTGTGCCCCGTGGGAACCCTCAGATCCTTCCCTGCTGGCCCCAGCACCCCAGACCTGCTGCACGTCACCCTCGTGTGTCCTTGAGTTCCTCTGCCTCCCACTCCCACTCCCAGCCCCAAACCAGCCTGTTCCACACTGGCCTGTGCCCATCCCACCTGGTCCCACAGCCCAGGGCCAGCACTGAGCTCAGATTTACTTTAGGCAGCAGAGAGTTTCCAGCTTAGCAGGGAACACCCCATGGGCACAATCATCCCCTGCATCCCCCTGCCAGGCCCTGCCCTGGGGCACGGTGCAGGACTGGGACCGGGGTCCCCACTCCCCGGGGGAGTGCGTTGGGCTGTGTGACAGGGATGTCACCCTGTGCTAGAGCAGCTGATCCCACCCTGGCTGCAGGTGCTGTCAGCAGTGGGTGCAGCCATGCCAAAATATCACCTGGTGAGGTTCTGAAGCCTGTGAAAGGTGTTGGGCTCCTTCCAGACAAGGAAGATGGAATGATGTGCTGGACGCAGAAGCTCAAGAACTAAACTACTTCTTTAATTCCCTGGTGGGCTCTTGGTCTCTGTCGGGCTCTTGGTCCCTGATGGGCTCCCGGTCCCTGGTGGACTCTTGGTCCCCGACGCACTCGGTGATCTCCTCCTCCTCTTGCCAGCACTGGGGGGCCTGGCCAGCTCCTCCTCCCCTCTCTGCATGATGATCTGACGCAGCTGATCCCGGCTCAGCGGCTCTTCTGCTGCTCAAGAGAGTGGCCATCCCATAATACACAGTTCTACAGGCCTCACACCCCCGGTGGGGCAGGACAGGCTGGAGGGGGTGGCCTGGGAAGGACATGTGGCAGCAGGGCTTGGCCATGGGGATTGGGGAATGGCCACTGCCCTGCCACGGCCCCTCTCTCCCCCGTCCCTGCTCACCGGCTTTGGGGTCAGCGCTCTCCAGGTCTGGGGGCGGCGGGCAGAGCTTGGCCCGGTCCATGGAGGAGAGGAGGCTGTAGCCGGCCTTGAGGGGGCTGACGAAGGCCTGGGAGCGCTGGGTGCGATCCACGGACGTGTAGCGCAGCAGGGACTCCCTCAGCAGGAACTCCTTGGCCTTGTTCTCCACAGGACCTGGGGGAAGGAGCAGTGTCCCAGAGTGTCCCTGCACCAGGGCCCTGCCCAAACCCACCCCAGGCTGGGATCCACTGGCTTCCCTCAGGGCAGCCTCATTCCCCAGGGTCAGGGGGCCAAGGCTGGGTCATGGAATCATAAAATCACAGAGTTGTTAATGTTGGAAAAGATCTCCAAAATCACCAAGTCCAACTTCATACTGAATCTCCCCTGCCTGTTAAAGCATACCACAAAGTGCCACATCCACTTTATTTTTGGAACACTTCAAGGGTGGGGACTCTACCACTTCCCTGGGAAGCTGATTCCAATGCTTGACCACTATTTCAGTGAAGAAATTTTTCCTAATATCCAACCTGAACCTCCCCTAGTGCAATTCCCCCTGTCCCCTTGCTGGGAGGAGAGGCCAACATCCATCGTACTTTAATACCCTCAGCACGATGAGGATTTGGGGATCCACTGGGATGTTTATACACCCAAATTAACTCCCAAATTTGCTGGGAATTTGGCATTGCAAATTCACTTCGGGGTACACACGACTGATAGGACAGGGGAAGACAAAAGCTCAATTTAATCACAGTGTGAGTGGGTAATATCCAGGACTTTCTAAGGCACGTGGCATGGGAAGATGGGCAGCCCTGACCTACCAAAAACTGGCACCAGGCTCTCCCCAAGAGGCTTCACTATCTTTGTGGTGTCGCAGTTCATGTTCTTCAAGAGAGTCTCCACTCGAGATTGGATCTGCCCCAGGAATTTGCTGCTCTCCTTGCATTTGTTCTCATACTTGTTGGCTTCCTCAGCGGTCTCTGTTATTTTTGCCTATCAGCAAAAGTTTTGCCAGGTGTCACACCAGCCCCTCGCTGATCCCACCCCCCAGTGCTGCCCAGTTTCAGTCCGGAGACAGAATCACAGGATCCCAGGATGGGTCAGGTTGGAAGGGACCACAGTGGGTGGTCTGGTCCAACTTCTACTCAAGCAGGGTCATCTCAGAGCACGGGGCACAGGATTGTGTCCAGACAGTTCTTGGATATCCCCAGCTGCCCATGCTGGCAGGAGCCCCAGAGCCACCCTCTCACCATGCACTGGGAGCTGCCAAAACCTGTGCAGGGCCCTTTTCTGCCCACACCTCTCCAGCCACTGGCCAGAGCAGCATTTACAGGACCAGACTCCCTGGGACAAGTGCTGGGACAGACAGGGATACGCTGCCATTCCAGAGGGAACTCAGGGCCACCATACCTCCAGCTCCTGCAGGACCTGAGTCCGGGCGGTCTCCGCTTGCTCCCGCTCCGTGGTGATGGCCATCATGTCATCCTGTGGGAACACAAGGACATGGAGTGGGTACGGATGGAATCCTGCCTGACAGGCTGGGGACAGCCCTGGGAGCAGGGACAGCGCCAGGCCAGGAGGGCAGGGATGGATAACCCCACTTCCCGCTCCAGGTCCCAGGGAGCTCCTGGCTCTCCGGGACCCTGCAGTGTTTTCGCTGGGTACACGGTGGCAGCATTGAGACATGTTTAGCTCCGAGAACACAGCGGAGTTACAGCTTTGGCTGCTCCTTTGCGTCCCCTGATCCCACCTGTGTGGCTGGAGCCAGTGATGCCGAACACTCGGGAGAGGACAAACCCACCCTGACCCAAAATCACTGCCTGGAAAGGGGAGACACCAAGAGCCAGGAACAGACCTGGATGTCCTGGATCCTCTGCCTGAGACCCTCATTCCTGACGTTCAGCCTAATGGCAAAGCTAAAGAGGATGAAGAATCTCCTGTCCTTTTCAAGGAAGTCCTCCAAGAAATCATCGATGTCTCCGTCCGACAGCTCCAGCAGGCGCTTGTAGGCCACCTCATAACTCTCCTTTTGGCTCTGTTTGGCTCTCTCAGCTGCCTCAAGGGCTGAGAAAGAAACAGAGAGCCGTGGTTGCCCTTTGCAGAGCCTTCCCTGCAGTGCTGTGGGGTTTGGTGCAGCGCTGGGGCAGGAGGGAGCAGTGCTGGAGGGGCAGAGGATGCCTCTTCCACCAGGAAACTAAGCAGAGATGTCATGGGAATGGAGCAAACACCACGGGATCCCCTCCCAGAGGAGAGAATGATTACATTAGATTAGATGTTAGGAAGAAATTCTTGTCTGTGTGGTCAGGCCAGAGTGCCCAGAGAAGCTGTGGCTGCCTCTGGATCCCTGGAAGTGCCCAAGGCCAGGCTGGACGGGGCTTGGAGCAACCTGGGATAGTGGAAGGTGTCCCTGCCATGGAGGGGGTGGAACTGGATGAGTTTTAGGGCTACTTTCCAACCCAACCCATTCTGTGGTTCTGTGATAAAAGGAGCCATGGTTGGACACAGGAGCAGCTCCCTGTCCCAAGGGCACCCCAAGACACTCAGTCTCACTTGGTCACCACTTTTCAGCCTTTTTGCTTGTAGGGTGAAGGTTGGGTGGGGGAGGTTGTGGCCAGGGCAGCCATCCTGCCTTTGGGGTGCAGTTCTATAAACCCCCATGAGCAGCCCCCCTCTGTTAACCCTGCAGACTCTGGGTCTGTGGTGCCAGTCACACAAATTCTCCTCTGATACCTTCTCTCTGTTTGGCCTGTTCCTTCAATACAGAGAGATCTGCACATTTGCTGAGGAAGAAGTTTTTCAGCCTGGTCTCCTGGTGCAGGGCACACTTCCTCTCCAGCAGCCTGATGTTGTACTGGATGGTTTCTCTGCGCCGCACGTCCCGAATGTCCGAGATCCGCCCCAGATCCTCCATCCTGCACACAGACAGCAACACCCACACCTTGTGTGTGTACAAGGCTCTGCATTCCTGGCCACTCCTGCAGGTGCCAGACCTGGCAAAGCCCCTGTGATCATTCCCAGAATATCTGAATATATCAGAAGCTGTGCCCGGTCCCAGTTCTCATCTGGATGGAGTGGAGTTAGTCCAGAGGGAATTCACGGCCACTAACACAGCTTTTGGTGGGGTTTTGTACTCAGGCATAGAACCCAGCTCAGGCAGGACTCAGAAAAAAGAGACTCCTCCACAGAGCAGCTCATCCCATCCAAAGAAACATCTGGCACAGATGGAATAAAACACCCTGGAGGCACCAGTCTCCCCACACTGACCAGGCACCCAATCCTCAGCACCCAGATCTAGGTAAGAGCGGTGAATCCTCTCTCTCTGAAGCCTCAGTCAGTCCCTCTACTCAAATACTCATTTCTGGCATCACCCACCAGCCCCAGGTTTTGCCCAGAGTGCTGACAAGGCCACATACCACTGCTCATAGTCCTCCGTGGCTTGCTCGATAGCAGCAGTCAGCAGTTTGTTGTGCTGAACCAGACTTTTTTCCAGCTTGCAGTAGGAGTTGTCATAAATGGCTTTCTGGAATTGCAGGCTGGCAGTCTCTTCTCGGAGCCTGATGTTTCGGGTCATGATGGTGTTGTAACGGGCAGTGACCTGGGGAGAGCAAAGCAAAAGGTGTGGAGCTGCTGGGGGACTGAGGGGTTCAAGTTGCTGCTTAAAGACCTTGACCAGGGCAGGGTCAAACACAGCCCAAGAGATTTGAAGCTGGCCCTGCACTGTCCTCCTCCCCAAGAGAGGAAAGGCAACAGAAGACCAGGTTGATCACAACAGAGACCTGGAGCTGGCTTTATCCAAGGCAAGGTGGCTCCAGGCAGCCCAGTTTGATCACAAAGCAGGTGCAGACCTTCAGGCCTCTTGGCACAGCACAAGAGCTGCATTTGGGTCACCAAGCCTGAAGGAGCCTTTGAGATATTCTGGGAATGATCAGGCCAGGGGAACAAGCCAGGTGCTTTATGCAGCTTGTGCCAACCAAATACATTTGCACCACTGTGCTTTGTCCTGACCAGAAAGGTCCCAGGCCCCTGTGTGACCCCATACATGTTCTCCAAAAGTCCGCAAAATGTTTCCTTACGTGACTTAGATGCATCTCCAGTAACTCAATCTTCTTCTGCAGGTGTTTGCGACTCTTTGCTTCCAACACCCTCCAGGTTGTGTCTCTTTGCTTCACTATCTTTTTTTCCAGCTCTACAACCTGCACACACACACAGGGAAAAAACCCAGGAAGTCAAATCTCCACCCCTACATTCTGGACTCTTGTCAGGACACGGAGCCAAAGAAAATCCCCTCTGTTGACCTGAACTACAGCAACCACATCATTAATGAGCTCCCAGTTACAGGAGCAGTTTAATCCCAAAGGATCCCATCCTGCACATGCAGAAACATGAACTCTAACTGGGAATGGGGTTTTTTTGTGCCATGAAAGAAGTGCAGATGTTTTTGGAGGGAGCTCCAGCAGGTGCTGAACATGGCACAGCAGCACTTTGTAGAGTGGAAGAGGCAATGAGGATGGGGATGAGGATTTGGTAGAGAAGTATTGTGCTGGCCAGGCAGGGATCTGTGCAGTCCTCTCTGGGAATGAGTGGAGGGAAACTTCTGCCAGAAGTAGGGAGCTTCCAGCGGAAATAAATCCATGGAAGAGTGAAGCAATTGGAGAACAGCAAAGCAGGGGGCAGGTGGGGGAGGGATGACTCAGGCAAGTCAGAGAAATCATCCCTGACAGAAAGCTAACCCTGTTGGGAAAGCTCTGCAGCACCTCCAGCAACAGCAAACTATCCGAGCATGTTCCCTGGAGTCCAGCTTGGGCAGCTGGCTCTGAGAACAATGCTGAAGGGAACTGTCACTTCCATAGCCCACGTTTCCCTCAGCTTCCCACCCCACTCCTGCCCAAATCCAACCAGGATGTCCTCGGGAGAAGGGGTGGGACATCCCTCAGATGCTGCTGTTCCTGTATTTGACACATATCAGACAGCACTGTTCCAGTTTTATCTTCTTTCAGGAGAATAAAAAAAGTGAAGGGAGGAGGAGAGGGATGTTTGTGGCCCCAGGCTGGCGTGTGCCATCACACAGAGGTGCAGGGACCAGTGGGACAAGGCTGAGAGTCCCACCTCACTTCTCCAGTCAGTGCTGCTGACCTGAATGTGGTTCTATCCATTTGTCATTGTCATGTGTCACTTGCCAGGAGGAATATTCCAAGGCCTGAATTAAATGCATTTTACATTGAGGAGTTTCAGCCACAGGTCTCACTCTGTGACTCTGCCCTGCTGTGCTCAGGCAGGGAACAGTCCAGATGCTCTCACCTGCTTGGCCAGGGCAGCTAACTGGGCTTTTCTTTCTTTGATCAGGGCGTCATTCTGCATTCTGGTCTGCAGAAGGCTTTGGACCTTCATACGATTTCTGTTTTCCAGCATCACGCTGCTCGGTGAATAGATCTGGCTCAGCGTTAATGTCACATGTCTGTGTTCTTGCTTCAGATCATCTATTGCTTTTCTGTAAAAATGGAACAACAAATGACATTTAGCACATCCCATCTGCCAGGGCAGGTCCTTACCCCTCCCCATCTCTGCTCTGGTTTCCCCAGATCTCTTTATAAAAAAAAGAGAGGAACATTTTATATGGGCAGATGTGGTAGGACAAGAGGGAATGGATTTAAGCTAAAAGAAGAGAGATTGAGATCAGATGTTAGGAAGAAATTCTTTACTCAGAGAGTGGTGAGGCCCTGGCACAGGGTGCCCAGAGAAGCTGTGGCTGCCCCTGGATCCCTGGAAGTGTCCAAGGCCAGGCTGGACAGGGCCTGGAGCAACCTGGGATAGTGGAAGGTGTCCCTGCCTGTGGGATACTATAAATCTGTGATTTCAGCATGGAGGAACTTCCCAAGCTCCAGGCAGCCAAGGAGAGCTGTACTCACTCCTGAGCCTGTATTTGCCGCCAGGTATCGGCATCGTAGAATTTCCTCTTGTACGACTCATGATGAAAATGGGTCTGCAGACGCCTGATCTCCACTTTAGCCCTATTGTCCTTCTCTTTTTCAGTGAGCTCTCCATCTTCTGAGGCTTCTGTCCTCTGCCACAGACAAGGGAGGGTTTGGTCAGGTGAGCAAACACAGCCGGCAGTGGCAGCTGGTGAGTGGCAGCACCAGCTCCAGCTCCTCCTGCCACCTGAGATATCCATCACCACCCAAAACACGCAGTGCTGGCTGAGCTGGAGCCAGCACCTCAATTCCAGGACAGGGAGAGACCTCCACCAGTGAAAAGGACAGGTGGTGGCAGGTTGTCACCTCTTCTATCACCCAGCACAACAGCGAGGACCACGTGAGTCAGACCCAGAGCCACTGGTGCTGAGGACATGGATGGGCCCAGCTGGCTGCCCAGGAGTGGAGCAGGAGTGCTCCTGTCCCCGACCATCAGAAGGTGACTTCTAGCTGAGAAACTGCCCAGCAGGCAAGCACTGAAGGCAGTTAGACCCACCACTACCTGTGTCCTCAGCTGATGTCCTCAAATTCCCCAACTCTGCCTCTCCCAACACCCAGATCTCAGTCCAGGGCCTCATTCCTGGCACAGGAGGGCAGCAGAAGCAGCCCCACTGCTACCCAGCACCTTGCTGGCAGGAGCAAACCTGGCTCCCACTGCTGGATGTGTATTTCCAGGGGTGAGATCCCCACAGCAGATCCTCCATAGTCCCCATAAAGTCCAGCTTTAGTTTGTCCTTCTTTTTTACCTTCATTTTTCCTGTCTAACTCTGCCAGTTGCTCTGTAGATGCCTTGGGAAGGGAACGAGTGAAACTCTGCAGGTACAGGATTGCTTTTCAAGGGAAGAAATGAAACAGGAGTAATGGGCTGTTGTGTCCTCCTGCCCATCCCTCAGCACCCGCTCGCGTGTTTGGCACATGAGGAAACCATCACAGATGGCTGCAAGAGGAATAAAAGGAGAGCATTTCTGGTGATGTCATCGTGAAATTATCGAGTTTTATAAGTAGGGGAAGAACAGATGGTTTCAGTTATTCCACCCCATTCAGTACCTGGGTTTCCATAGAAATTCCAGCGAGGCCAGTCCCCCCCACCCTGTGCCAGCAGAACACCTGGATTCAGGAGGGCACTGGAGTGGACCCTGCAGCCCTTACCCCCAGAGCTGGTCCCCAGCAACCACGCTGCAGTCCCTTGGGTCCCCGTGTCCCCTGACACTGCTCGGCCCCACACAGAGCACTGCAGTTCTTCTCCAGCCAAAACCACAGCGGCAGTCAGGTATTCCCAAAGATCCACCCCTATTTGCAGCAGGAAGCTCAGGAGAGGGTGGAACCCAGAAGAGAACTGGTCCCAGTCCCACCCTGCACTGCCCCAGGTTCCATGAACAACCGCAGGCCTGGTTGCCATGGCAGCATCACCACAACGGAGCGAGGATGGTGTTCCATGGCGGAACAAACAAGGGGTGGCTGAGACCCCACATCACATGGACCAAAGGGGTTTCTGTGCCCCAAAACCAGCTCTGAAGCTCATGCTCAACACCTCCCTGCCCACAGCAAAGAGAAGGCCTCATTTGGAATTGATCCATAACCTGGCATTTGAAGCCTTTTGCCCCAACAGGAGCAGCCAGGGGTTCACCATCCTCAGAAGTGCTTTGGGATTAAGGCTGCTGCTCCCTCCCCATCTTGATCCCAGCTCCACATCCTGATTTTTGGCCTTCCAACCTGGTTTTTATCTGTTTTATTCATAAAGAGACCATCACCACCTCACTGCCACCGCTGTCGGAATTCAGAGCAGCAACGATTGGCGCTGCCAAACTGGGCAAGGACCCTGGGGACAGGGACCTGTTCGGTGGCTGATTAGGGGGCAGATTGAGCCTTCATGCCTGCTTCTCTCCTTTCCATGCAGGGAAGCACGCAGGAGCTGTGGACTGAGTCATAAGAGCCATGATAATCCTTTCCCTGTAAGCTGGAGCGCGTGGCCAGCTCCTTCCCAGGGACTGCGCAAACGCTGAGATCCCTGGAGGGCAGGAGCACAGGGGCTGTGTTTTGTAGCCCTGGAGTTGCTTACTCAGCTGTGGGCTGAAGGGGAATAGAGCAGTGCTGAAGGTGAGCAAAGGGCAGCCTGTCCCAGTTTGCAGGGCTGCGGAGAGTTCAAAGCCACGAGCAAAATCCCCAACCAGAGCATCGGCACCTCCCCGTTATCCCGGAGACTTTGATGAGCTCACAGCCCAGCCACCAAGTTCCAGGCTAATTCCCAGCCAGACAGGCTCTGAGGAGGCATTTAATTGGAAATCATACTCATGGCAGAAAGCAGAATGTGGTGCTTGATAAGAAAAATCACAACTGAGGGCAGAGCCATGCTGGGAAGGCACCAGAGCCTGAGGATCCCAGCAGGGCTGGGGGAAGCTCCCAGAGCTTTTCATGCTGCTCCTGCATGATCAGCAGCTCCGTGGGATAACAACAACAACCTCTCCAGGGTAAGGTTGTCACTCAGTCCCAGTGGCCCTGGCTGTGTTAAAGGGCACATCCCTCCTTTTCAGCAGAAACAGGGCCAAACCCTCAGTTCCCAATAAAAGTAGAGATGCAGGGGTGAACAGTATTTTTCCAAAAACAATACCACTTAAAATCATGTTTTTTCTTGGCTTGGACTAGTCCAGCCTCAAAATACAGCCCATATTGTCTGTCCTTTTTGTGTTCTTCTCCATGGACCAATTTTCAATTGTTTAGAAATGAGCAAGTCAGTAAATTAAACTATTCAGGAGGGCTCTGATTTGGTAGAGCATGTGTCTGTCTCTGATTTGACTAAAGAGGACTGTTTTCACCCAAACAATGTCTGACTGTCACACTTGCTCTTGGTGAGGGTGACTTCATTGTTTGGATGGACCTTTCAGCAGAACAGTATTCAGAGCTGGATGAGATTGTCCATAATAACATTTGAATCCATAAATCTCCAGCTTCTGGGAGAAACAGAAGAAAAGTGACTTTCTATGCAATTTTCAACTTAACCAATCTTGCCTGATTTAACAAGTACATTTAGCACTGATTGACATGCAGAAATTATTCCTTCAGCAGCAGATCTGGGGGCTAATTAAAACTCATTGTACTATATTAAGGGATGAATTCTGATCTGTGCAAGCAGTGTAAACTTTTCCTGGTTCCAGCAATGATTTTCCTGTTTCACTGGGCCCAGTTCACAGGGGCTGCAGGGGATGGTCAGAGCTGGGCTGGTTCTGAGCTGAGCTCCCACCTGGGAGCGTCCCATCGACGTCAGACAAAATCTCTGGGGTAAGCTGGAGAATTGGGCCCATATTTTCATGCAAATGTAATACATTCATGTTACTTAATGCCTATTTATAATAAATCCAGAACTTAATTCTACTTAACCCGTCTTTAGTGTTTGACACATGAAATCGGTGAGTCAGAGGGTTATATATGGAACTGTCAAAATTTTCTTTTTTCCCTCCTCTAAAAGCCTGGATTAAATCATAATCAAACTCCCGTCAGCTCCAGCAGCAGTGCTGGGATAAGCAGGAAGATGCTGACAACTGCTAAGGCAGCTGGAGGTGGGGAAAGATCTTCTCAGGCAACAAATTGATGGCTAAAACCTCAGAGAAAAGGTTCTGGATTCAGACACTCGCTACATCCATTTGCTGAAATCCTAGAACCAGAATGGCTTTGGTTGGAAGGAATCTTAGAGCTCATCCAGTTCCACCTCCTGCCATGGGCAGGGACTGTCCTGACTTCCACTATCCCAGGTTGCTCCAAGCCCCATCCAACCTGGCCTTGGACACTTCCAGGGATAAGGCAGCCACAGCTTCTCTGGGCACCCTGTGGCAGTGCTCCAACGCCCTCTGAGTAAAAAATTTCTTCTTAACATCCAAGCGAATCTCTCCTCTTTTAGTTTAATATCATCCCCCCTTGTCCTATCACCATCTGCCCATGTAAATGTCCTGTGGTCCTGGAGGTATCCCTTGTCCTCATGGTGTCACCTTACCAAGGTCTGGCTTGCAAATGGTGCCCCATGAGCACATTTTCTAGCCAGGTTTTTATTTCTTTCCTCTGATGAATGTTATCTTCACATGTGCATGAATCAGCTTTCAACAGGCAGGACCAGTTTTGGCCCAAAACCATCACAAACACATTGAGAGTTGTAGACCTGCAGCTTTTTGCAACTGGCTTGAGTTTTGCTCTGTGTTGCTTAGAGAAAAGGTTTCATTTCAAATATTCATTTCAAATATACACCAGCTACTCCTCAAATGCTGAGCTGTTCTCTCCCTGCACAATATCACTCCTTCCAGCCTGTCCTTCCTGGGTGGGGTAGAGACATCTCTGTACAGGGAAATGACTTAAAAGTTTTCAGTGTAATTGGTAGAAGTAAGGGGAAAGGAGGTTGTTGGCTGCCTCCTCGATTACAGCTGTAATTTCTCCACTCCAAGAGGAAATTGTCATCGTAATTTCCTGCAGATGGTTTTCTCCTGAATTGCTGACACCAAGTGAAATGCAATTTCCAGCAGTGAACTGTCTCCTCCGTGGCTTTACTGGCTATTATTTCAAGCATTGCTTTAGGAGCAAGTTCCCCAAGCTTTGACTTTAGGAAAATAAAACTGTCCCACAGCAGGCTCCACCACTCCAGCAGAGCCAAATAATGTGGATTTCCCCCGTCTGTGCTAAGTCCCAGCCACCTTTGGCTACAGCAGGTACACCGTGCTAAATTACTGCTCAGAGGCTGCTTCCATGGGGGTGGAATGCAGGAGGAAAAGAGCCAAGGATGGGCTGAAAAAACAGAAAGAAGAGACCTCCAAAAATTTCACTGGCCTGAGGTCAAAGCTGGCACATAACAAGCACACAGACAGTGCAGGATGATTTTAGCTGAAGCACAGAACAGGGCACTCAAGGACAGAGCCATTGCTGTCCCATCCCTGGAAGTGTCCCAGGTTGGACAGGGCTTGGGACAGCCTGGGATAGTGGGGGGAGTCCCTGCCCATGCAGGGGGTGGAACAGGATGAGCTTTAAGATTCCCTTCCAACCCAAACCATTCTGGGATTCTATGATTCTACGACTCTTTTTTTTTTTCTGTGATTTAGGCAAAACTACACAAATTTACTCTCAGTGGTGCTGCTGATCCCTCAGCAGCTTTGGATACATCACAGCCAAGCAGGAGGCAGGGGTTTGCTCCAGGCTGGGATATGCAATGCACCAGCTCTCAAAGCCTGGCAGAGCACTTGGCCACGGCTGAGCCAAGCTAATAAACTCCCACCGTGACCTCCCACATCCCATTCCTCCACAGGAAAGTCTGCTGGCAAATCCAGACGTTGTGCTGGAAACCCTCCATGCCAGATGGAGCTGGGGAGCACTGGGAGGGTGGTTTGTGGCTGAGGAAGGAGCACATCACAGAGAGTTGGGGAGGAAATTCCCTTCCACACATGGAGCCTTCCAGCAGCTCCATGTCAGCTCTGGGCAGAGCTGGGCAGCACAGGAGAGCACAGCAGGTACAGCCTGGCTTAGAAGAGCTATTTCTAATTAATCATTCCTGATTACAGCCCTGTGCAAGGCTCCTGGTCAGGACTAAGAATACCTTATTCGTTGAACATGCTCTGCAAGTGGCTTAAGGCAACTGAGGATTTGCCTATATAAGATCACTCAAGGAAACTGCTCTGAATTAACATTTAAAGGCAATTAATTAAATAGCTATATGGGTGTTCTGCACCATCTGCATCCCATTCTTTTCCAAATCAAATGAAGGCCACTTGATCTCTGGGTTAAGCACAGGAGGAAAGCATCCTGAGGAGCCCACAAGCCCCATGAAAAGAAACACAACCGAAATAAATCTTCCTGGATGAATTGTACCCCAGGCCCAGCCTGCTGTGGGGATGTTGATCTGGACAATTCCAGAGCTTCCCATCTCCTCAGTTTTGGCTTTATGGGAGAAGTTTGGGCACTCTTGTTCCCTTCCAACAGCAATCACAGTGCTGGGAAGAAACCGAGTGCACCGACTGCTCTGCTGCAGCTCAGTGACGTTAATGCCTGATTAAGTAGGTGAGGATATCAGACAGTAAAAGCTCGGCCAAGCACAGGCACAGGACCCAGAGTGGATCAGAGTGGCCCTGCCCAAGATTAGCCCAGCGGCTGGAGCAGAAAGCCGAGGACAGGGCAGGCAGCAGGTCCTTGGGATGAGGCAGAGCACAAAGCTCCCTGGAGAGGAGTCAGCCCAGCAAAACCACTCGGAGCCTTTTTGTTTGATTTAGGACGTCTCCTTGTAATTAGCCCGGCTTGGCCCCGCTGTTTTCTGAAGCAGGATTTCAGACCTGCTCAGGCCAGGAATAGCCGCTTTCCCAGGCTGCTGCCGGCACCACAGCCCTGCTCTGGAGCAGGAACAGATTGTTCTGAACAGTCTGGTCCATTTGCCATTCCTCTGAGCTGGCTGGGTTTGCTGTTTATTGCCACTCACTCAGCAACTGATCTTTTGCAAGATCCCAGCTATCAGTGCCTCCCCTCCCGTCTGCCGCTGCTCACGGCTCTTGAGGTTAGTTCAAGGCTTTACAAGAGACATCAGCTGATTTTTGTAATGGTTGTTACTCAAGAGTCCATTTAAATTAAAGCTTCAGCAAAAAAAATCCCAAGGGCTTGGGCTGCATGCTGCTCTTAGTGTAAATTTGAAGCAGCTTCCAAAGAAATGCAGAGGTGACATGAAGCAAAGATGGGTTATAATGAATCCTCCTGGGTGTTTTCCCACATTTCTGGGACTAGTTCAAAAGGAAGCTGCACAGCTTGGAAATGGGTTGGAAAAGGGAGCCCGTTTCTAACCCTGCTGCTGAAGGAGATCTGCCATGGGTTGGATGTGCAGGGAAGTCATTCCCAGCAGCCAGGAGCATCCCGTCCCACCAGCCACCAGTGGTCCCTGCTTCTCCCCCTTGTACCTTCCCAGGCATGTGGGGGCAGGCTGGGAAAGGCCAGGAGCTCTGGGCTGGCCCGGGCAGAGGGATACAAGGATGCAGCCATCGCCTGCTCACTGCTCAGAGGGAGGAGAGGAGCAGGAGGCGGCAGAGCTGCGCCAGTTGCTTGGCAACTCCCTTGCAAATCTCCATCCTGTCAGAAAACATTTTTTCCAGCCATTTGGATGGGTTTTCACAGGCGCAGGATCAGGTTTGGATGATCAGGTGGTTTTAAGAAAGCACACGTTGTACCTGGAGGAGCCAGGCACCCACTTGGACAGAAGCTGGACTAGGCTGATCCCAGCTCAATCTTTGTGTCTCTCCATCATTACAGGAGCAAGGCTGTGGTGGCATCATCCCCCAGCCAGACTTTCCCCTGACCTCCCAAGCCTCAGCTGTCCTTCAGTCCATCCCTGGCTTCCTTGAGGCCCCAAACTCGGTGGCCAGACCTGACCTAGAAATCCATCCACCTCTTCTGGGTAGTTACTGTGGTCTTCACTTTGTGTGCAGGGAGGAAGGAGAAGGAAGATGGGCCAGGTTGTTCCCAACTTTTGATGGAGAGCAAGCAAAGCAGAACATTGAGGACCATGCTGGGTTTGGTAGTGGAATTAAAAACTTTAAAAAAAAAAAAGGCAAAACAGCCCCAAATCACTGCCAAGAAGGCTGGATCCTGGCACAGACAGCATCTCTGCACATCTCTACTTTGCTCTACTCCCATTTGCATTTCCCATGGGACATGCTCCTGGCTTTGTCACCTTCAAGCTGAAGAGCCAGTGGGGTGGCAGCATGTCCTGCAGGATCCCAGTGTCACCATCAACATCACCATCAACTACAAGAGGAAGCATGAGACATCCAAAACTCCTATTAAACCCCTCTGCACTTCAGCATGAGCCCATTTGTGTGGGAGCTGATTCTTCTGCTCAGAGCTAATGAAGGGGGAATTTCCTCAAGGGAAATAAAATGGTCCCAGCCTGAAAAGGTTTTTCTCTTCTGGATTTTTTGGTTGGGAACAGCGGCTGGAATTTTCCTCTCGGCTATGCTGACACAACCCCTTCTCCTCCAGTGTGGGAGGGGAATTTGGCCTGCTGATATTCTGTGCCAAGTTTAGATCGGGATAATGACATACTATTCGGGTTTCTATAGATTCTCAGGTCACTTTGAAAACATGAATTAATCCTGACAATGCAGCTGAGAGGAGATGGAGGTTTCATTGTCCCTGATTTAAGGAGAGGGAAACTGAGACCTGGAGAGTACATGGTTCTTGTGAGGTTGCAGAGAAAACAAGTGACAGAGGCTGGGAGCAAACCCAGGGTCCCCAAAGCCTTTCCGCTCCTCGCCGCGCTGCAGAGCCTCCTTCCCACACAAACCCGTTCTGGAGCATCGTTTTACACCAGCTCCAAAATGTAACTCCCTCTTTATATTTAGCTCCCAGGTTCTGTAAAGGGACGTTATGTAACAGACCTCAAGTGTGGCATTTTATAATTTACCAGCTCAACTTGTGCTGCTTCTAGAAAGCCGCCTGTGCGCTGTATTCCCCGGCTGAGCGCAGAGCCCTCACCCATCTCCTCCTGAGCTGGCAAAAGATCCCACTGGGCACCCATCTGGGGTTTTAAAGCACCATGGTGTGCTGTCCCCACGGCCCCAGCCAGCCATGCTGTCTTCCAAGCAATTAGTGCTTGCCAGCTCCATTTTTATTGTCAAATTCTCTGCCCCTGCAAGAGAAAGAGAGGAGGCAGCAGGATGTGCTGCTCTCAGAGGGCAGGCACAGCCCTCGCTGGTGGAAAATCTTCTTTTGGGTTGCAGGATGGTACAACAGGCTCTGAAATCCCAGTGGAAGGTGGGGGAGCACACAGGCACCTCTGCCCAGCTGGTCCCATCCATCCATCCATCCATCCATCCATCCATCCATCCATCCATCCATCCATCCATCCATCCATCCATTTAGTGAAAATGGGTGTCCCCAAACCTGGGAGTGAGTGAGGGTGAGGCAGCCAGCAGCCAGCACCACGTGGTGATGCTCCTCTGCCTCACAGTCCCTGTATCCCTGATGCTCTGGCACGAAGAATCCTCCCTGGGCACAGCTGGTCCTGCCAGGGGACAGGAATCTCCCTCGGCACGGAGCAGAGCAGGCAAACACCAAACCACATCTGCACTGGCAGCTCACAGACCCCTGCCCCATCCTTGAAGCTTCTCACTGCTCTGAACATCTACTGACTGTTTGGAAATCCGGGCTGTAAGGAAGGAAACGCCAGGGAAGCATTTTCTAGGATCCATGGAGGCTGCAGAGGTGCACTGCAGGTAAAGCAGCGTGGCAGGGCTGACACCTCCAAGGTGAGCTCTGCTGGCAGGACAAACACGACTGACAGCGTTCCTGGCTTCAATCCTTGCCTGCAGGCAGAGGCGAGGAGACACGTTAAGGAACATTTGCTGAAGTGGCAAAACCCCCTGGCTCACCCCATGTCACCTCTCGGTCCCTCTGCTGCTCCCGGGGCCAGGGACAAGCCAGCAGCAGCCCTGGGTGGGGAGATGGATGGACAGACAGCCCCGCTGTGATCACCTCCAGGCCAGGACAGCAAAGTGATCCCTCACTTCTTTCAGCTGAGCTGAGCAATAACGTGGAATGGCCTTAAATCCTCTGTGTGCCTTTTCCAAGTCATTATTTCTATAAGGATATATATATAAACTGGAGCTCCCTGGAAGTTTTGCCATAAGCTTGGGTGCCTGGTGCTGATGAGAGCTCATCCAGCTGCTCACTTCCCTCTCCCTCCAAGACCCAAGCACTTGACTCCCAGATTAATTTAACCCTCAACATCTGCAATAAACAGCAGAAAGGACTTGGCATGTGGCTCAGAGAGGGATGAAGAAATGACCAGAAACTTCAAATCCTGGGCTGAAAAAACAGTTTTACTAAAAATACATGTCCTGTTTCAGCACACGAGGCTGTCCCTGCCCTGGAGTTTCAGTCACATCTCTGAACATCATCATCAACCAAGTGAAACAGAAGAGCATTAATTAATCAAGAAGTTGATGGCATAGCATTTAAAGCATTTAAAGGCTGTGCAAGAACCGGGGGCAGTGAGCAGAGGATTAAAACGTTGCTTTGTGCTCCTGCTGCAGCCCAGCAGAGCCAGGGACAACCCTGAGCCTGACAGGCACTTCCAGGGCAGGATCAGTGGCAGCACAGGGATGTGTTCACCCAGCCTGGGCAGACAGGACGATTTCCATATTAATCAGAGCACAATAAACCCCACCAAACAGGAATAAGCTCCCAGAGTGGCCAAGCTCCCACCACACAAGTATCGAGTATGGAGTGTGTTCTCCTTATTCCTGGCCGCTTGCATCCCTGGGATTTCCAATCTCTCCAATCTCTCCTTGAAGCCCTGTTTGAAGCCCCGGGGAATTCAGCAGCAGTACCGCAGTTTCACCAAGTGACTCACGCCTCTTCACCTTTAGATTTTATTTCCTCCCCGCTCCCTGCTTTCTCATGCAAATGTTACTCTGCCAAGGTGCTGCGGCTCCCGGAGCACTTCTGGCATCGCCTGCTGCTGCTGGAAGGAGCGAGTCTGGATGAGACTGGGCAGGTCCCTTCACTGGCTGGGGCTGGGAAGAGAGGCTCTGCAATATGCACACTCGATAGTAAATAAATTGGTCATAAAAATAAGTGTAATCTTGGAAAAAAAATTATTTAATTAAAATGTGTCTGCGGTCAAGCAGAAAAGAGCTGCACCCAGTCACAGCACAAAGGGACACTGGGCAGTGTGGGAGGAGGACACTCAGGTCTGGAAAAGGTCATTTGAGCACACAAAACTTAAAAGGGTGCAGGAAGAAAGAGGGCAGAGGCCATGGTGGCTGCTTGCCTTGTTTTAACCTGTTGCCCACACTGTTGTGGAAAGAGAGAGAGAGCAGTGAGGATCGAGCAGAGAACTTGTGGCTGCCCCAATTTAGGGAGTGTCCAAGGCCAGGCTGGACAGGGCTTGGAACAACCTGGGGTAGTGGAAGGTGTCCCTGACCATGGCAGGGGTTGGAATGAGATGAGCTTTGAGTTCCCTTCCAACTCAAACCATTCTGGGATTCTATGGCTGGCAGAAGAACCGTGTGCTGTGCCAGGACCATCCCTGTGGCTCCCCTGCACGGGTCACAGCTGAAGGCACCACATCATCAGGGCAGGTGCCACAGCATCCAGGACTTGCCTCTCCCAGGCTCCTCCAGCCACCCAGAGCTCCTGCACAGACCCCAATGATGAGCAGGTTTTGGGGGGTCAGCTTGTATACCCCAGTTTTTTCCTCAGCAGTTGCCCCCATATCGCTGGCCCTGGCACATGCCATGGATTTCCTTCCTTGGCTGGGGAAGGGCAGTGACCTTGCCACAGCTTCTGCCTCGTGTGTGCCAAATCACAGCTACAAAAAGGGAGAAAAGTTCAGCTGAAAAATACAGCTCACCTTTTTTTAGAAGAATATGGGATCTGATACATTGCAGTTGAAACCCTTCCAAAAAGCCAGGTGGGACTTTTTCTCTCTCTCTCTCTATATATATATCTAAACAAAACCATTTCTTTCTTAAAAAAAAAAAATGAGAGAGAGAGAGGAGAAAAAAAAGAACTCTGGCAACTATCCCACACCAAGAAAGACATTTAATTGAAGCCACACAAAAGGCAGTCGGTCTCACCAGCAACTGCACTTCTGTTGCCTCCAGACAGCCTGACACATGGATTCAGAACTGAGGATGAATGTCAGCTGTCAGATCCCTGAGGCTCTGCTGTGACCTACATGCTACTGAGAAAAAAAAACACCCAACACTTGTTTGAGGTTGTGCTGGGAGAAGTGACAAAGGCTTGGCAGAGGGGACATCACCCAGTGGGGGTCGGAGTGAGGCAAAGCCCCTCTCCTGAGGAGCTTGTGGTGGGAATCCATTGGTGCATGGAATCACCCAGGAGCAGCTTTCACCAGTCCCCTCCTCATCCCCTGTTAGAAAAGTTAAACTCACAGCAGAAACTCTGCAGGGAAGTCCAAAGGTGGTGGGAAAGGGCTGAAAGTGGAGCCTGAGGGTTGGACACCAACAAGGTTTTGGCTGTCAGCGAAGGCTGCAAAGAACGAAGTGTGCAGGTGAAAGGGGATTCTCTGACCTCCAGCAGGGATGGTTTCTCCATCCCTGGAGATGTTTCTTCACCTTCAGAGACTTGTGATTCAGGCTGAACTACCTGGGAAGAAATGGTTTTGTTGTGAAGAGTGCTCTGTGACAGTTATCATCATAATTTCATAAACTACTTTCCTTCTAAAATTCTGCCTCATGGTCTCAAAATCTATCAATTTGCATGTCTAGGATCAATGAGAGTGTTGGGATGTTGGCCTGATCCTTGTAGGGAATGCAGAGTCCCACATGGGGTGTCTCTTCCCTGCTTGGATGGGAATTCGGAAATGAGATTCATGGCACATTTGAAGCCTAAATGCATCCTGGAATCATCAAAGCTGTTCTGGCTGTGGGGTGAACACTTCCTCTAATCTCTGTTTTGCTTTCTAAGTGGAAGGAATGGACTGCTGGTGTCCACAGCCATTCACTCTGAGACAGGAGTGTAACATCAGCCACCTGTGCCTGTCTGGCTGACCCAGAGCCGACGCAGTGCTGAGATCTCACCCAACCCCAGTCTCGCCCTGGGCTGAATCTCACCCACAAACACACAGGGGATTCTTCCTGCAAACAAGGACTCTGCTTCTAGACTGCAAAAAAATCACGTGAAGCAAAACATGAAGATAAAGAATGGGAAAATGGAGTTCCAGCAGAGCAGAGACAAGAACAAAAGGGGCAAGTTTCCAAGGCTCCCTTTTCCCCCACATTAATGTTCCCAACTCTCCTGCCTCACCTGCCGCTTCATAGCCATGTGTGCAGGAAGCACTGACGTAAAAAGCTGATTTATTGCCTAAACCCCACCATTGTGCACTCTGTCATTCACAGCACTTGGATTTATCACCACATCCAGCCCAAAACCCTCGTGATTCACCAGCAGAGGCACCTGGCTGGAGAGCGGCGTGGGAGAGAGCCCGACTGCATCGCTTTGGCTCTGGCCCTGCTGCAGCTGAGATGGGATTGCAGCTCCCAGGGTTGTGTTTGCTGTAGAGCAGCTCACAGCAGCACCCAAAGCACTGTGGGTGCCATGAAGAGCCTTGCCCACCTTTCCCTTGGGTCCAGCCCAAGTTTTCCCTCTCTGCCAAGCCCCAAGGTCTACGGTGTTCCAGAGGTTTGCTTGGATGAAGCTGCCCATGGCCTGGAAGACCCTCCCAGGAGAAAGAGTAGAAAGAGGAGAAAGAGGAGAAAGAGGAGAAAGAGGAGAAAGAGGAAAAAGAGGGTTTCCTCAAGTTGGTTGAGGCATCCTCTGGATGCGGGTGAAGGTTTTTGAGCCAAGAACACAGCTCAGCTCAGCTTGGGCTGGGGATTTCAGTGAGTTTAATCCGTTTTATACACACTCCCTCAATTGGCTAATTACTGCTAATTACACAGGCTTGAACTCTGGTCACGCTCTCTTGGAGACCTGGAGAAGCTGCTCCTGTGTGCCCAGGGGAGCTGGCATGGGACCACATCTGCTGCCACAGGACAGCTGTGACCAAGGGAGCACTCACAGAATGGCCTGGACACCAGGACCTGAGCGATTCCAGTGACAGAGGATGTGTCCCAAGGGATGCCAGGGCAGAGATGCCCCGGCAGCTCACAGTGGTGTGCCCAAAATGCAGGGACAAAGCAGAAGGGAATCCAGGGATCAAAGGTGATTCCAGCCACAGATCCCTCCGAATCCTTTCACACCAATTTTGGCGCAGTGTTACGTAAGAGAAGCCCAGCTCCTGAAAATCTGCCAGGCTCGTGAGCAGAGAGCAGCAAGGAGGAGGTGAGAACAGAAACAAATAAATAAGAATATGTGGCAGCTACCTCCACAATGGACCACATTTCCAAATGCTGCATATGAGCAGAAATCCCAGGTGTCCAAGAGCTGCCAATGGGATTGTTCTGGAATTTCAGGAGTGTAAGGGAAAACAAAATCTGGATCAGCAAAGCTACTGCCCTCTGGACACTTGTTACCTGTCCCTGGGAAGGCTTTGGTGCATCAGCCTTCAGGCACCTGCAGGTGGGATTTGCCACATATTTCACCTGCATTTCCACGGGAAAAGGCATGAATGAATGAATTAGGGATCTCTGGGGTGCATGGAAAGTCTCTTTCTTGCTCCTGCATCTCGTGTTCAGTGGTGTGTCTCCCTCTGGCAGAGGCACAGCAGCCGTTTGACCAATAGCAAACCACCAGACCTTCATCCTATTTCCACTTTCCCATTCCCTTGACAGCCCTCCTGATCCTGCTTTTTCATGGGTTTTAATTAGAGAAGCAGCTCAGCCATGAAGCTGGGCTGAGATCAGAGGCCGTGTCCCAGGCTGCAAACGTGCACATCTCTGGCCAGTGCAACGAGGAGCATCCACCATGCGCTGCCTTCGAGCCACGTGAGGCTGCAGCTGCACAGAAATGCCCCACTTTGAGATGCAGTTGCTTCTCCTCGTTTTGCAAGCTCTGCTCACATCCCTCTGTACCACCACATCCAGGTGAGCCGTGCTGAGAGTTGCTGACGCTGCAAAGGGAAAGGAAAAATGAGCTCACCCCACCACAAACCAGCTGGAAAAGGGGCAAAAAACCCTTTGCTGGGTGTACAGCACTGGCTGGTGTGTGTGTTTTTCCTTTTCCCCTCGGAGAAGGGCTCAGCTGAGCCCTGTGGAAGCCCACAAGAGCTTTCCAGCCAGTTATGCAACTCCCTTTGGCGGAGCAAAGGGATTCCTGAGGAAGAGGGGAAGACAGGGCTCCACTCGGTGCCAAAGCAGTGTCAACTGATCCGCCACGGCTGTTCTCCACCTAAAGTAGGACAAAGCCTCCTTTGGAGCTGTTTCTCCTCTTCCTCCAAGCAGCAGAGCAGACGATGGCCACGCTCGCCCAGGGATGCTCAGCCACGGACAGGACACATCAAAATGGTCCTTGTGCCTCATCTTGGAGCTTTAAAAGTCACATTCACCTTAGAAATTCACCAAGAGTGTGGAATGTGCTGGGTTTTCCTAATCCAAAGAGCTGGAGCAGGAAAAATCTTATTGTGGTCATTGCTGTATTAGGAAAAAAGGGACTTAAGATGTTTTTATATGAGACGGATTTTATTGGTGGTATTTTTGCAAGTATGAACCTTCCAAAACTCACCAATAGAATATTTTTCCATTTGAAAGTACCTTTCACCAGAAACCCATGAAGTACATCAACTTTTAATAAATAAATTTTAAAAAACACACTAGGAGGGGAGGAATGGCAAATCATATTTCCCCCATGTCAAAATCACCTGTCTCAAAATTTTCTGAGCTGAATATTTTTACCCTTGGTATCAAAAATGTGATTTTAACAAGCTTGAGATGGACTTGTCATTGGTGTTGACAGCTGCTGTTGGAGGGAGATTTCAGATGGAGACCAGCTGTTAAGACTGAGAAACCATCAGCTTGGTGGAAATCAAGGCCTGGCTCTGGTGTGCAGGGTACACCCTTGAGGAGAGTGTAAGGAAGTCTCCAGCAGGAATCCTGCTGCTGGCTGGCTGGAATTGAGGTTTCATTCAGTTCTGCACAAGGTTTGAGTCCTTGGAGAGCCCCAAGGCGAAGCTGGAAGCTCAGGAGCAGCTGCCAGCCCCGAGCTCCTCGTGAGGTTCCGCACAGGAACGCACAGGATCCACAAGTTTTGTTGCTGGAGGGAGATCGTGGCTCTGTGTGTTTTGTAAATAAAACATGACACTAAGAAAACTCCTGCCTGTGCGTCATCAGCTCCCTTCAGAGCAGGACACAGACCCTTCCATCTCCACATCAGCCTCGCAGCTTGTTCCAGCTGCTCCTCTTTTGTCTGACAAAATCAGCGCCATCCACCCCCAAAACCCTGCTGAAACTTGGGGGTTAGCAAAATATTTTAGGCACGAAAAGCAAGAGGTGTGCATGAGGCTTTATCTTGATTGTAACACCAGGCAAGCTGTGTGCAAACAGTAGGAGTTATGAAAACATTGGAATCCTGGCTGTGGAGCGTGTTAGGAAAAATAACACCTGACCCACAAGTCACCCATTCTTGTTTTGGCAGTGTTTGAAGAGCCCGTGTAGATCTTTGTTTGAAGTGTACACAAACACACTGAATTTCATGGGCTTAGCAAATATGTAATCTAAAAGTGTGGGTGCCTTACACTTCTCAGGATCCGCCTACAAACAGGGATAAATCAGGGAATATTTAATTATTTTTTGCACATATATACACGTATGTTTGTGTACGTGGTGTAAATATGTATTAAATTGTACTCACAGTATATGCATGTGTATGCATATATACATATTTATTTATATGTATTGAACAATACTGAAATCTTTTTTTTCTTCTATATGTAGGTGGGTATCATATATATAATTTATATATTCTTAAACTTAACCAGATTATGAGCAACAATCCAATAATAAAGCAACATGTGCAAGGGAGAGTGAGGACAAATCAGTGAGGAAAAGTGTTTTACACAGAGGTTTCCAAGGAATGAGTCCAAAGTGGTGATTTGTGGAATTTCAAAGGGGTAAAGGAGGAAAAGACCCAGAGGTCTCAGAGCTGTGAGCTGTGAGTGATTTGTGCTGAATAAATTGTTCATCACCATGTATTTAGCTTGTAGGAAAGTAGGAAAAAAATTGTAGACAAATTGAAAGAAGGGGTGGAGATGCTGGTATATGAAGTGTGAGCTTCAAAATTATGGAACGTTTCAAGCCCATGTGCAGACTTTAAGGATGAAGGGATTTCCCTGACTGTTCCCTCTCTGGAAATAAATCTGTTCCTCTTCTAGAAATAAATCATTGTTGTGAGCAACATCAGAGAACAAAACATTTTCATGATTATTTATAATGCCTTGGTTGGGTCCCTTTTCTAATCAGCGTGTGGGGTGAGGCCGGTTATTTCCTGCAGAGAAAAGCTCCCTTATTAAAAAGATAATTTTGTGGTGGCATTTTAATATAACTCTGGCTCTCCATGGAGTTTACTGATAAGGAAGTGTCCTTTTTTTGATGAGAATGAGAAAGACCCTGTGCAAAAATTCAGCCCTCTCCGAACAGGACACCAAGTGTTGGCAGCTGCTGTTGAGATTTGGAGCTGGAACAAGGCAAGTTGCTTATCAAAGTGATGAGGAGGCCTTGATAGATTCACCTTTATCTGTCATTTCTCCTCTTTCCTCCTGGCTACGCCTCTTTTTATAAGAATTATCAGTGCTCTGGACTTTGCCTCGTATGGTTCAGCAAGTGAGACAGATTCTTTGCCCTGACATTGTTTTGAAGGGCCAGTTCTGTCCTTTCAGAAGTACAGTTTCCAAGAGAATTCCCAAGTTCATCTCCTGGGTTACACCAGGGTTGCTAAGCTCTTCCCCTCCATCCCATTTCCAGTGTTAACAGGAGTGAAAAGGACTCAACACCCCACTAAAGGCGCTCAGATCCCCAAAGGATTTATCCTGGGGAGGAGGTAACAGCTGAAGGGTGAGATGAGATGAAGATATTGCCAGAAAGGAAAACAAGGCCAGGAAGGTTCCTCTGGAAACACAGGACCAATTTCCCTTGTTAAATAATTCAGCTAAGTCCAAGAGAACAAGTCGCCCTGCAGAATTAGGAAGGATTTGAAAGAGAAAGAAAGCATTCGGTGCAAGAGCCGGAGGGGGCCGCTCCCCGAGAAGGTGCAGCACAAAAATAGATGTAAATCTGCAAAGGCTGTCACGTTGAAGTAAATCTTAAGTAACTCTATTGTTTTCCATGGGCTTACTTTGGGTTTACACCAGCGTGACTAAGATTAGCATATCAGCTTGGGCGTGCTCCATACAATAAGTGTTCGCTCGGAGAAGGGGAGCATTGAGGCTGCGCTTGCGAGGGGTCGGAGCCTGTGTTCCAGGTAGACTCTGCATCCTCTTATCTCCTTCCTCCTGCAGACCTGAGGTGTGCTGAGACTGCAAGTCCTTTGCTTTATCACCCACAGGAATCCGAACTCTGCTCTGGCCCCACCACGGCAATGAGCTGTAATGAATATTATATAACTGCCGGCAGGAGGAATCCGACAGGATAGTGGGAGCAATCCACCCGGGGAAGGGAGGGGAGGAGGAAAGAGCTTGACAAAGCTCGCCCTGCAAATTAAAGTAGGAGTAAATAAAGCAATTAAACAATATTCAACTCGAGATACAGACTGAACGGTGGGAAAGGCTAGCACAGGGTGTCTCCTGAACAAACACCATCCAGTTTATCACCACAACCTCATTTAAGTGTAGCTGTAGCTACGTAGAGAATAAAATAATAAAAGTGTGAAATATACAGCAAGATGCTTTTGAACGATGAGGTTAATTCCTTCATCTGTAAGGACTTGAATGTGCTGTATGTTTGTTTCTTGAAGGATTTGCAGGTGCAGAGCCATGTGTCTGGAGCTGTTCAGGACACTGTGCCTCAACCCATGAGGAAGAGGTGGCTCAGCATGAGGTGAGGGACATGAAGGCTGTGCTTCCCCAGCTCTAAAGTGGCCCCAAAATCCCACCTGATGCCACCATCTCCCTCACATGTGCGTGTGTGGGGCCATGACTGCAGTGGGAGGACGATGTGAGGGCCATGGTGGCCCATAGCTGCTCCCTGCAGCTCCCAGCCTGCAGGAACCCTACAAGGTCCAGACCTTTCTCCACAGAAACGGTGATTAGAGATTGGAACGGGCTGTACAGGGACGTGGTGGAGTTCCTGTCCCTGAAAGTGCTCAAGGAACAACTGAACGTGGCGCTTGGTGCCATGGTCTAGGTGACATAGTGGTGCTCGGTTATAAGCTGGACTCGACGATCTCTGAGGCCTTTTCTAACCTAATGGATTCTAGGATTCTGTGACCGCCACCACTGGTTCCGCCGCTCTGCGACTGTCGCGACACGGGGACCGGCACCGCCGCACTACTTCCCGTCCCGGGAGCGGTAGGATCCCGCAAGCGGGGCCGCATCACCCCGCCCGCTCTTCCCGCCCGGCCTATAAAGGGTTTCCGACGGGCCGCGTCGCGCTCGTAATATCCGTGCGCCAGGCGAGCCCGCTGAGGGGACGGCGGCCATTTTGTTCAGTGCTGGCTCTGTGCTGAGGGGGCGGGGGAGGTACAGAGAGCGAGGGAAGGCGCAGAGCAGGAAAGGGCAAAAACGAGACAGAACGAGGAGCGGAGTCGGGCCGGCCAAGCCGCGAGCGGAGCGGCGGGAAGGGCTCCGCCCGGCCGCTGAGAGGCGATGGCGGATATAGACAAGCTCAACATCGACAGCATCATCCAACGGCTGCTGGAGGGTGAGGGTCGGGGACAGCGCGGTTGTGGGGGGGCGGCGGGGCCGATGCGCCGCGTCCCGCCCGCCCGGCGAGGTCTGAGGGGGCACCAAAATGGAGGGGCGAGAGGCGCTTTGTCTGCCTGGGGTCGCCGCCTCCCCGCCTGGCTCGGCCCCGCAGCCCCAACTTTCCCCTCAGCCCGTGTGTTGCCGAGGCATTTCTGCCTTTTGATCCCCCGGTGCAATGCTGGGATCAGCCGGCTGCCCCTTTCTCCTCCCCTGCAGTTTTGAGGGCATGCTTAATCTAGCGGTGTGCTCGAATGAGGGGATGCTTAAATTAGTAGTATTTTGGAGGAAGGTCTTTTAAAAAGCCTGGGGTGTTCTCTTGCCTTGCACGCATACACATGGGATCAGTGCATGGCTGGGTAGTCGTGGGGCTCTGGAAATAATACACAGCGTGTTTAAAGAGTGTTGAGGCAGCGTTTCAGCAAGTCGGGAGGAGACTGTCGTGGGTTTCAGTGTATGCTGGGTTTAGCTTTGATTAGCTGCTTGCATTAAAGCTGCCACAGGATTTTGGCTCTTAATTCGTAACATATGGTGGGTTTTTAGGTGTGAATAGAGGGTTGGGGTTTGGTGTTTCAGACAGTCTGAAAAAGGACTTATTGTCTGCTATTGTTGATGCTTTGGGGTGAAAAGAGTTGCCTGGGAGTTTCCTGAGTAAATCAAAGGAAAATCTGGAAGTTGCAGGAGGTGACTCCAGCATCATCCCTTCGCTTGCAGGGATCAGCACTGGACTGGGATTGATTGATTTTAGGGCAAAAGACTGAGAAGTTGCCAGTGACAAATTCTCTTGCAGGCATCAAGGAAAACCATAATTATTCAGAGAGGAAAGCTCTCCTGATCCAGCCTCACTTCACGTGTGTCAGGGCAGGCATCTCCTGAAAAGCTTGGTCAGGGATTTAACTTTTTTCCATTTGGCACAAAGTCAGCTGAGATGTTGCTGAGAAAAATGATGAAGAAATGTCTTTTCTTACACACTTTCCTTCTTACAGGATTTTGCTTGTGTAATGCTTGGATAGCAAAAGGTCAGGCAGAGGAACAGAAATTCTACTCTAGAAATCAGTTGGAGTTAAAAAATCCTGTAGATTAATTATGGGATTATTGAATAAGTAAAAGTAAATGGGGTTTTTCCTCTGATCCGGTTTGGGTTTTGCCTGTTACCAATTTAAACCACTCTGGTTTCAATTATTTAAAGACTTCCCTTCATAAAGTTAGACCAGGATTTTCCTGAAAATCCAGTAATACGACTTGTAAATGTCAGGTCTCGTATGTCATATGTTTGGTGACATATTAATACATGCTCAGTTGAACTGCACATATTATTTATAGTTCTTACTGATTTCCCCTAGTGTAACTAATGCAGTATTTTCAAAGTGTTAAGTTTGATTTTTAAAAGCACAGATTAGACTTTTCCTAGAAAGAAATAGGAGTGATTTCTCTGTTTAAAGTTTCAAAAAGTAGTAAGATGTACTGTGTCAATATGTTCTGCTCTTGCTCAGTTTATATCTGCATTAGATGGTTGGAGCAGATAAGAGTTCATAAATTAGGCTTCAGAAGCTTTACTGACATCTTTTAAGAGGTGCTTCATGCAATTACAGACGTTACCTGAGGTTGCATCAGCTGCCAGAACTGAAATTAATTTTTTTTTCCTTTATTAATACTGCAGCTGGGATTTTGGATTCCTTGAGGCAATGATTGTCTTTCAATATTTACAACAATTACTGGTGTTAGTAACCTATGCTAGTGCTTTATTTGTTAATTATTAAATGTCTGTTCTAAATGTCTTTGCCAGACAGAGAGTAATGACCAACCTTTGTGAGTGTCATTTTTATACCTTTTTTTTTCCTAAACCATTACTGCATTTCAGCACACACTGCATTTTAGATTTAGATCAAACAAATTACTGTTTTTCAGTGCAGTTCTGGTAGAACAAGTGCATGATGTTAGTTACAGAAAGTGTGGTGTGCCCGTGAGCTCTGTGTCCATACCCCTTCAGACAAGGCTACACACAGATTAAAATCATACTCAGGCATGAAAACACTGCAAAATCTTTAATAATCAGCTCACAAACTGAATTGCCCAAATCCTTGTGCAAGCTGTAATTCTAGAGCAATTTGGTATTTCATTATATCTCTCTTTAAACACTTACACATTTTTATAGCAGTTAACTTTAGGTGATTTTGCTACTAAAATTCAAAGAGTATGAACAGGGGGCTTAGCCCTTTCTAAAAGTAACAAACCCCAGTACTGAGGAGATTGCTGATGAAATATCTTGATGAAACACTGGAAATCAGTGAGCAGATACAGTTAGGTATTTGTTTTAATATGTGCCTTAGCATATCCCTGTTGGAAGGAGCAGTGAAGTGAGTCTAATGGTTGAGGTAAAGTGAAGGGTGAATAATAAATTACTCTTGCTTTTGTCCTTAATACAGGGTATTAATAATGTATTTGTGAGGGATTTTAGTTGCTTTCTATCCTGACTCCTCTGCTCAACTGACATTATTCCTACTTTTCCCCCAAATAGTGATGTTCTCCCACCCACATTAGGCTATTTAAGTGAAATTATTAGCTTGTTCTTTAAAAGACCTGGGAATACATACTTCAGCTTCTCATTCTAAGGTAAATATTTGAAGAGTCTTCCTTGCTCCAGTTGTTTATAGTACAGAACCATTTGGCATTGAAATGGCACAAAAAAAACATTTTTCAGTAGCATTGTTCTCAACCTGGGAAAGCCATTCAGGGAAAACATTGAAAATACTTTTTTTTGCTGTAATTGAATTTGTATTTTCTCCCTTCTTTACTGACGAGGGTTGTGTCCTGCTAGGAGCAATTTCCTGAGTACAGCCACTTGTCTGACTTTGCCACTTTTGGTAACTGTAATATCCACAAGACTTGTAAGTAACAGTATCCTGCACAGAGTATTGAAATGTTTTTAAGTATCCTTGATATTGGACAAAGGCTCAAATACTGATGGGACTAATTCACCTTCCTGAGGAATGAGAGGGGTCAAAGATGAGAGCAAATGATGCCCCTTCTAGCAGGGGTACTGAGGGCAGCCAGTGTGGCTGTGCTGAGTCAAAAATGCCAGCAGACAAGAAGATGCTAAAAAACTCCTTGTAAGATAAAAAATCAGTGGCACCTGTATGTTCTTGGAAAGGGTTGCAGGAAATGGCAGAATTCCTGCTTGCCTCAGTAAAGAATGAGTGACAAATCCGAGACTCCCTGAGCGTGCGCTGGCTTCCTTTGTGTGTCACGTCAGATGGGCTTCCTAGAACTTGAGCCCCTTATCCATTTCCTTCATCTCGTGTGCTGGCAGCTTTTCCAGATAAGTAGGGACTGGTTTGGAGCTCACAGTCACCTATTTAGAAAGCAGGATTGAAGTGTATTAGTCGTACCATGGTAACAATAAATAAGGAGTAAAACAACAATTTCAGCATACCGAAGTGACCCAAGTTGAAATGTGTTTCTGCAAATCTCTCCTGTGCTGCATCCTCTGCAGGCAGTGCTAGGGGAAAACTGAATAATGAATGGAGGCTACTTCAGATAAAGCCACACGAGGCTACAATGGTGGTAGCCATTCTGAAAGCTGAAATCCTGGCTAGTGCACTAAAATCAGCAAAAAGACTCTTGAATCCTTAAACATTTCTGTTTATACACCCACAGATTTCTATTCCCAGTAAAGCCTGTTGTAGAGATGTCAAGGAGATATTCTCTCTTAATTTGCTTTAAATGGGGAAAGATTATCATCTACTTATTAAAAATAGTTGAGCTAAAGAGCATGGATAAGATTTTGCTCACCACAGAGAAGATGTTTTCTCACAAATGCAGTCCTCTACTCTTTTTTTTTTTCACCTTTCTGCTAAATACAGCATTAATTGAGTCTGCAGGGTTGCTTGCCCTTTAGCTTCATATACTGGGGTAAGAGTGATTCTCAGAGATGTTAATCTGAAATGTCACATTTAGTCATGGATGAGTTGGGATGCTGTAATGAAGTTTCTCATGGACAAGCAACACTTTTTGATCTCAAACCATATCATTTTCCCTAGTTTGTGTAGCTTGATGTTGTTTCCTGCTGTGGTGCAGCAGTTTCTAAGAGTAGGAAATAGAAACTTTTAATTCCAAAGACCAACATTAGATTCTTATCAATGGCATGGATCCAAATAAGTCTGTGAAATTCTGTGCCTGTTGCCCAGTGAGTGAAGTGGAGGGATTTGTCTCCTCTGTTTGTGAGCAGTGTGAGTACCTGTTGCTCCTCACCTGTCTGCAGTCTGAAAATACGGTACAAGATGAAAAACTTGTAGTCATGCAGAATCTTCCATTTGATAGCACTGCTGTGAACTTTTGACATACTAGAAAGCAGATGAGAACTTCTCAGAGCCTTTGCACTGAGGAGATGCTTTTCCATTTCAGTTTTGAATTTGAAGCGATCTGATCAAAGCTGGTGGTGCCTGCAGTAAAGTAAAACCTTTTTTACATCAACCACTTTCAAGTTATTTATTCCCTTTGTGCCTGTGGTGCAAAACTGACTGTGAAACTGTCATTGGGAACTGCTAAAAACTAGATTAAAACCAACCTGCAGTATTTTTGGAAATGTCACTATGATTGCAGACATCTTAACGTAAAATATGGTGAAACTGAGAGACTTGTTTAATAAGCCAGAAAAATGAACTGACCTCTACATAGACTATTTTTCTGAAAACATTTTCTGTAGGAGAACTTGATTCTCACACTTCAGTTGACAGTATTTCAGCTGCTTATTTTAATGTAATACTGAATGGAAATGAGATGTTTGGATCACTGCAATTTCTGGCATTTTTGAACTTCCTGCTATTTTTGAATGCTTCTCTAAGTATCTGTCCCTTTCATATTAACCTTGACTGACGTAAAGGACTGTGTGGCACCAAAGTGAGGATTGGAAAATGCTCGGGGTGGGTTGGGATGTGAGAGTCTGTTGTACTCTGCATGCATATGGTCTCAGACTGTTGTACATGCTGGATCCCCCAGCTCCTGACCCATTTATCCCTCCTAGGGAAGTGTGGAATAGTTCTCAATGTCAGGCAGTTCTGACTCCTGGCAGCTGCAGCTACACTTTGTACTCTGTTTGCTCACTCCAGAATGACTGGGTGCCTCAAGTTCTTGCACTTCTTCCTATTCCTTCCTTTCTCCCTCTGCTGGGCACCTGTCATACTGCTCTGTTTGTAATACACTCATTTTAGAGTTGGTACCTTGTTGTTTCCATCACTTTCTCCCTGTCTTGGAAATCAACAGTAATTTTAATAGTGGACCCTGTGCTAAAGCAGTACCTTTGCAAAGATCATCCGGACTCCAGGGAGGCATTTTTTTCTGCAGTCATTTTCATCTAGTGGAGAGCTTCTTTTTTCAAAACTTCTCATATTTGTACAGTAAGAAAGATTTTACCTGTTAGAAGACTGCCCAGATTAGACACTAAAATTCAGGTTCTAGAGAAATTAATTCTAAGAACAGGAGCATCTCTGCCTAAAGAGGGTGGGAACATTTTGCTGTTTGGAAATGCTGCAGCAGTGTGTTCAGGCACAAATAAAATACCACTTGAAATAGGCTGACTTTTTTTCCCCAAATGATTAATATTAAGCTTGTTCACTGTCAGTTCCAGGCTGTCATTTCTGAGAGGTTATTTTTTATGCATTGAAAGGGCAAATGTGCCTGTACAGTACTATTGAGCTGCTCTTTTGACTTCATGACCAAGCTGTCGATTAGTATTATACTGTCTGATCTCCACAAGCTGCCTTGTTTTGGTCCAAAGTGGAGAAACAAACTGTAAACACAACATATTTTTCATAGTGTGCTATTTTTGTCTTTCTTAGAAGGACTAAGTAACTTGAAGACCCAGAGAAACCTTTAAAAAAGTCATTAAGACTGAATATCCTGCATTTCTGTGCCAGCTCTTTCATTGTGGATGAGAAAATCCTTGCACTAAAAACACGGATTCCTCAAACCAAGATGCACTTCTGCATTTTTGAGTCTTCTGAAGCCTAACCCACTTTTGTTTTCCCAGCTTTTCAGGATATATAGGTTTATGTCATAAGAAATTGAACACACTCATCTCCTCTGTGCAGGTTCTATATTGGACAAAGCAGTGAAAATGTCACTGGCAGGCAGAGCTGAACCAAATCTTCGTGTTCTTTCATCCATGGCATCTGTCCTAGTGAGTTTGGGAAGTGCAGCAAAGCATCATTTCATTTTGTCAAGGTTTTCTGCAGGCAGGTGACTAAAACTGTGTGAGGATTATACCAGTTCAATAAAAATGCATTGGAAAAACCTAGAAAACCTGTGACTGAAACAGTGTCCAAATCTTCATTTAATCTTGAGCAAAAATGGATGCACATGCTTTATTCATGAGCTTTAATGACTCAGTGCATTGCATAGTCTTCATAATATTTTGTACTTTTTAATTTATGGATGTGAAGTACAGGGTTTTAGCAGTTTCTGAGAAGACCAAATCATGGCAAATTAAATTTTTGGCTTCACATAAAACTAAATACAAGTATTATGTATTATCTCAAAAAAAAAAAGGTGAATTGTAAAATCTACAATTAAGCGACCATCAATTTTATATTTACAATTCAGTCAGTTTATCACTTAATTCTAAAAATTTCTGTTCTTTATTGCTTCTGGATATTTGGCATTTTGAGTAACTTGCTTGTTGCTCAGGAGTCTTTGGAAAATTACTGTATGGATGAAAAAATCGCTGTGTGGATGAAAAGCCTCATTCGTGATAAACTGCTGTGACAAAGATTTAACTTCCATTTACATGCTTCATTACTTCTGAGATTTTAATGAAAGACATGAAGCGCAATGGTAATTCCTGTGTTGGCATGTAATGTCAGGGGTGAGTGATAACACGTGGGCACTGAGGAACAGAGGAGAGGGTACAGCTTGGAAGAGAGCACTGAAAGGCATGGCTTTTGACCTGCAGTAATGTCACAGTGAGCACACATTGTAGTGTGAACTGGAGATTGATTCTGGAGGTTGTGTGAGGAAGGGGGTGTGGTTTAGGGCACTGTCAGTGGTTCTCAGGGCAGGCAGTGCCCCCCTGACACTGGGATTGCTGTGCAGCAGCACTGGGAGGGCTGGCAGAGATCACATCCAGTGGCATGGATTTCATGGCTGTTACACAGCCATCGTTTTATTCGTGGTCTAGATAAGGTGCACACTCACTGAGCAGTGTTTTCTGTGCTTGATCAGAGGCCTTTGGAAAAGTCAGAAGCTTCTGTGCTAGTGAGAATTTGGAACACAACTGGGTTTTTGTTCTTCCTGTTCCTAAAACTTGCCTGGAGCACCCCCAGCCTTTCCCACTGCAGTTCTCACTTGGCTTCATACTGCACAAGGCCCCACAGTGATGGCACAGATTTGAGTCATCTGGAGCTTTCAGATTTCTCACTGGGAGGTGAAACAGTAGCAAAGGAATTAGACTGAAGTGGTAGCTAGCTACTGAGTTATTCAGGACTTCAGGAAGATAATACTGCCTAGGTTCTTGTGTTTGAAAGGATTCAGCCTTGTTGCTTGCTTTTTTTGCAATTAAAGACCAGACCTTTTTGGATAAGGGCATAGATTCTTCAGTCTCAGTGCCATAGAGTTGCTCACAGTAAGTCACCTAGCCTGGCAGCCTTAGCAGTGGGGGAATTTTGTTTCTGGAGGTGTTGGCAGAGCATTTCCAGCTATCTGAGGCTCAGGTTATTGGTGATTTGGCTTTGCTGCTGCTGAACCAATGGGTTACATTGTAGAAGATGACTGCTGCTCAAGTAAGAGCTTTTTTTTTCTTCAGCCTTATCACTATTATGTTGTCACTGGTTTTGACAGCAAATAAAAATATAGGTTTCAACAGTAATGGCCTGATAAATGCTGTTGTGTGCAATTTGGGCTGTAGTTACAGCCCTGCTGCTGTAGAAATGTCCTTTGTATTTCTGGGTGACAGAAGCAGAAGTGTGAAACTTGTTCAGGCCAGGCTAATGTCCTTGTCCAGAGCATGAGGGAAAGCTTTAATGGATGTTAAGGAACAAACTGTCATGAATTGTTGCAGTGGGGGAGATGGAAGCAGTGATGGGAGGGTGTGAAGTATGGGAGTCGGGAGGGGGAAGTGCTTTGGGGCTGGGAGATTGGTCTGCTACTGGCTTGTCTTGTACCCTGCTCAGAGGCAGTGATGATGGCAGCTGTTCTGTCATCATGATCCAAAACTGTTTCCTTACTGATGGTCCTTACCTTCCAGTCATGTGTGTATTTCTCTTCCCTGTTTTCCAGCAGCAGTGTAGAACAGGGCAGTGCAAGATTTACTGGTGCTGTGGTCTTGTTTAGATTGGGTGAGGTGATTTGCTGGTTTAGGGTAACTGGCACATTTGTTGGTGATTGAGTGGCAGACAGCTTCCAGAGAACAAGCACATAACTGCTTCACTAAAAAATAACATGTAAATAGTCACATTGTCCAAGATGGGGTTTAGAACTAAATGGAACTAAACTGATGCTATTTAAAATGTGACATTTTTAACGGGAGAAATGTTGAGCCATGAATTCTGTTAAATGAAAGTAACATACGACTGGAACAGAGCACACTCCCCTTTCCCTGGGACTGCCATTTCACCCCAGCACACCAATCCTGCCCTGGTACCTTCTCATCCCCTGCTGCCTCTGGCATTTCGTCAGACTCTTAAAATAACACCAGGGATGTTGCTGGTTTTGATAACTGACTTCTGACTCCTCCTGACAGTGCGAGGCTCAAAACCAGGCAAAAACGTCCAACTTCAAGAGAATGAAATTAGAGGACTGTGCTTGAAATCCAGAGAAATCTTCCTGAGTCAGCCTATTCTACTAGAACTTGAAGCTCCACTGAAAATCTGTGGTGAGTACTATGAATTTTGGTTTGGTCTTGGGGGAGGTGTCAGGTAAATGCAGACTGTAAGCAGAGAACAAATGCCAGATGCTACTTTCACTTACTAACAGTGAAACTAATAAATAATTGTAGCAAAAGGCAAAATAAAACCCTGCTGGATATTGTAGGGCAGAGGAGTGGGGGGTGGGGGGGTAACATGTGGGAATTGTGTTTGGGACCAAAATAATCCAAATCCAAAAAGCAACTGGTCCAGTTGCATCAGGCTGGGGGCATGAAGATTCACATGAAGTTTTGGAAAGAAGTTATCAAATAAATAATGTTTGGCCCAGTTGTGACTGAACAAGGAGAAACAATGAGCAACCCCAGCATTTAATGCACTGCCATGCAAAGCTGAACAGTGGTTTGACAGTATTTTAAAATCCTGCTGGACACTTAGATTTTTGTACTGTTTCTTGGAATTATTTTCTAGTTTGGTTTCACTGTTTTGCATACAGCAGTGCTCATTTAGCACACATGTACATGTCTGCTTATGCTAAAAAATGAAGGATGTCAACATAAAAGCTTCAATAAATGCAATTTTGAAAGCTTCCAGCAAATAGTTTTTTATCCTACTCTAAAACAGAGGACTTACTCAATTTGAAGCAGCTCATTCCATATTTATAATATTGGTAGTCTAAAATCACAATTTAGTATTCTGCTTGTCAGAAGCAAGCCCATGATTTAAACTGAAGGCAGAAATACCAATTTAATTTTTGATGCAGTTTCTCTGCTAGAATTTGAATTACTGGGTGTTTCCAGACAACACAGTTGGTTTCTTGGAATCTTGATTTTGTTTTATACACACAAATATTTTTGTGTAGCTACCACTGCATAGATGTCAAAATGTGATGATTTTATATACATTAGCTGCCATTTTAAGTATGTTTTGGGCATATCTAACTGCAAGCTTTTTTTCTTTCTGAAGTATCTTTGATTTGTTCTTCATCTAGAATCAATCAAAGAATGTAGTGAAGGGTCACTTGAGTGTCATGTCTGAATGTCCTTGCAGGTGACATCCATGGACAATACTATGACTTGCTCCGACTCTTTGAATACGGCGGTTTTCCACCAGAAAGCAACTACCTGTTCCTTGGTGATTATGTTGACAGAGGAAAACAATCTTTAGAAACTATTTGTCTTCTATTGGCCTACAAAATTAAATACCCAGAGAATTTTTTCCTCCTCCGAGGGAACCACGAATGTGCCAGCATCAATAGAATTTATGGGTTTTACGATGAATGTAAGTACCAGGCGTGTGTGCCCCTGCTGGGGACGGCAGGGTGGCAGTGGGGGACACTGGATGGTTTTCCAGGACAGTGTTAGATGGTTCCTTCCTAACTTGAAATGTCCTCTGTGATCATTAGAGGGGTCCTTGGCCTATTTTAGAGAGGGGAGTCTGTCCTTCCCCTGCTCCCCTTGAAGTCTGATCCTCACAGTACAAAGCAGCAACCAAGTGGGTAATTTTATTTATTGGCTGCTGTGTTAACTAACAACTCTCACTGGTAAAACTCTCAAGATAAGGGCATCTAATGAGAGATGGGAGAATTTAATTTGATGTGCATTGCAGAGATTCACCTCTGTTTCATTCATCTGATGATGATATGTACAGACTGTGTGATGGGGGCTGTATGTAGACCTTACACAAACACAGCAAGTAATTTTGCTGTGAAGTAGGAGCCAATATTCCTGTTTCAAAGGCTGTGATTTAATCCAGATAATGTAGAGATGATAGTGTTAAATTAATTGTGCACTGAAGCACATTGGAACTTGTATGGGGGACACACTTGGCTTGCAGATGACAAGATGTGCACTCCATGTCTTGTTCTCCTCCTGGGAGGAAACAAAGATGTGTGGTATTTCAGAGTTCTCTCCTCAGAGATTAATCACAGGCTTAGTCATAGATCACAAATATGTTCAGGGTTCGTATCTGGGAGAGTCCCTTTGAAATTCATAAAACTGTGGCAGTTTTGGTTTTCAGTCCTATTTATTTGCCGAAAGTGAGTTTGTGGTAAAGCAGAATTGAAAAATCTGCTTTTAAGAATTGCTGTCTTCCCCTGAAAAAGATGGCAAGATTTTCTACAATAGATCAAATTCTCCAAGGGATAATTTGCCAAAGCAAAGTTGGGACAGGAGAGCTTGGTTGCCAGCTGTTGAACAGACTTCTGGTGTCCCTGAAGCTGTGCCACAGTGAGAGACCTTTGCCACTGTCTTTAAACAAGTCAGAAAAGATCAATTATGTGTAGGCTCTAATGCTGACTTTTTGCAAGTCTCAATGAAGTTCAAGCATCTATGTTAGGTTGGTTGTGTTTGTGTTAGAAAAGCACATTGACTGGGTTTTTCTCCCCAATCTCTTCTAGGTAAGAGAAGATACAATATTAAGCTGTGGAAAACCTTCACAGACTGTTTTAACTGTTTACCAATTGCAGCTATTGTGGATGAGAAAATATTCTGCTGTCACGGGGGTGAGTAGCAGTTCCTTAGGTGATGTTTGAGGAACTGGAAAACTCAGTCATGGCAGTTTCATGTTTACATTGCTGAAGCTTCAAAACTTATGGATTTTTCTCTGCCTTGGCTTCTGTATGAGGAAGGGTTGGGCTCAATGAGTGTCAATTTTGTGAATCATGGAGCCGGTTCAGACATGATGATTTGCTCTTCCTTTTCTACCAAAAGGCACCTTTAATAGCCTATCCTTTAGGCTAAAGGAGTCCTTGTAGGGTTTTTTTAAACTTAATGACCAGGAGTTTGATGTCTGTCCCAAAACCATCTCTTTTCACAGAACCAGAGGTTTGGGTTGGAAGGCACCCTTGGGGAACAGTCAGTAGAATGTCACTAGGCCAGGCTGCTCCAAGCCCTGTATGACCTAATGGGTTTAATTTGTAGCAATTGATTTTTGCCACATGATGCAGCCTTTTCNGAAGGCACCCTTGGGGAACAGTCAGTAGAATTCCCCCACCATGGGCAGGGACTCCTGTCACTAGGCCAGGCTGCTCCAAGCCCTGTATGACCTAATGGGTTTAATTTGTAGCAATTGATTTTTGCCACATGATGCAGCCTTTTCTGGTCATAACATACAGATTGCATCTTAAATGTTTTATCACTTGCAAGTCATTACAGTTGCCCAGGGACTCACATCAGAGGAAAATGAGATTGGCTTGGTATTTATTTCATATTACTGATCATCACAGTGAACATTCCCTGTGACTCCTGGTGTTGATGCTTCTTTTATTTAACAGCTCTTTTATCAGACACTTGCAAAATATTAGTGAGATTATTGTAATCCTGTAAAATGTGGAAAAGGCCTTGCTTTATCTTGCTTCCAGTAAATCTCCTAGAGAGTGACTTCTGTTCCAAACGCTTTAGAACAAATGCTGGATTTAAAAAACGTCAGCGAATGTCGCCGTTGAGCTACGTAAAATGGCAGCAGTGAATCACTTTGAATCCAAGTTATTTTTGTCCTGGATGAATGGCAGTGTTGCAGAGCTGGACTAAGCTGGGGCCTGCCTGTGTCTTCCCTGTGAACAGGTTTGTCACCAGACCTGCAGTCAATGGAGCAGATCAGACGAATCATGCGCCCCACGGATGTACCAGACCAAGGTCTCCTGTGTGATCTCCTGTGGTCTGACCCTGACAAGGATGTCTTGGGCTGGGGTGAAAATGACAGAGGAGTGTCCTTCACTTTTGGTGCTGAAGTGGTTGCTAAGTTTCTCCATAAGCATGATTTGGATCTCATATGTAGAGCTCATCAGGTATTTTCATTTTGTACATTAAACCATAGAATAATTTAGATTTGGGGGACCTGAGGTGGTCACCTGCTCCAGCCCAGGCCAGGACAGATCTGTGTCAGCTCAAGGTGCTGAGGGTCTTGTCCAGCCAAGTTGTAAATACGTGTGAGGTTCTCTGAATATGTCCCAGTGTTTAACAGCCTTTATAATGAACATTTCTATATAAACTCTGATTCCCTTGAACAAGGGTTTTCTCAATGTTAATGGACTCTGTTGCTGAGCTGGTTCTTGTGATGCTCCCGTTTTGGTGTAAAAGTTTGAAACTCATGCTCATTAAACATACCCAGGTTTTCAGCTGCTGCCTCTGGAAAGTTGCTTTACACCTTGTCAGGAGGAAGGTGCCCAGACTAACACCTCTGCTTTTGTCTCCAAAGGTGGTTGAAGATGGATATGAGTTCTTTGCAAAAAGACAATTGGTAACTCTCTTTTCTGCCCCAAATTACTGTGGAGAGTTTGATAACGCGGGTGCCATGATGAGCGTGGATGAAACACTAATGTGCTCTTTCCAGGTACGGTGTCTGAAGATTTTCCATTCTGTTTAGTGAGGTCACACATTAAATTTGTGCTATTTTGAATCAATGTTTTACCATTAAATAGCAGTAAGACTTATTTCAAATAGATCTTTACAGCTGTCACATGTAGACAGGGCTGTGTTTGCACTGACATCTTCAAAAAGGTGATAACCCTGTGCTGGTGTGAGTAGGGGAACTGTTTTATCCTGGAATTAAATCACCCAGGCAAAGCAATTGGCTGTCAGCTGCTCCCACTGCTGTGGGCCCTGGAGCAGCTGATCCCAAAGCCTGGCCTAGCTCAGAGCAGGAAACACTTTGATTTCCTGGTACATTGAAACTTGTCCAGAACCATGTAGTGCCTTTACCAGTGAATTACTGTTTGGCTGGAAGACAGCTAAAGCTTTTTGCTAAATGACCCCTCTGTCTTTTCAGATTTTGAAACCTGCAGAGAAGAAGAAGCCCAATTCCAGCAGACCCGTAACACCTCCCAGGGGTATGATCACAAAACAAGCCAAGAAATAGTCACTTTGGCACTGCCTTGTTGGGACTTGTATCATCGTCTATAACCTCCATTTTTAAACCTATCATGTGTGCTGTTCAGCTTGCTCAAACTAGATAATGTGTTTGTGGTTTTCCTTTACATTTGATGAATGGCATTTGCTGGTTGTAACAGCGAATGAAAGACTTTGCTCCCTCCCAGGAAAAGTTTGAAAGTCCCCCTGTGTCGGTGTCCCAGCTGCTCACTCCACAGCATCTCCCAGCAGCCGGTAAGCGCGGGGCTGGCGGCCCGTCCCATGAATAGTGTAAACCTTGTTCTTTAGCATCTGAAGAGGGCACTCGTGTGCTGTGAGAGTAGAGATTGTTCTGTCAGCGATTACATACTGTTTATACAAACCACTGTGAACTTTTTTTTTACATTCAATTTTGTTTTAAAGGGATTGCTTTTCTTTTAATGTCTTGTCATGTACACGTTAGTTTTATTGCTGTTGACATTAGGAATAACCTTCAACCTTGCCAGCACCACTGGTAGGATGTATATTTAATTCAGACACACGTCCCTCTCCGTGTACTTCAAATGACAAAGCCATTATTTTAAGTGTTTGTGTCTTTCCTGAAGCCAAAGTTCGCTTAGAAACCCGTTTGTACAAAACCCCCCTGCCGAGTTGGCCGGGCTTCCCATCCACGCCTTCCTCTCAGAGAGAAAAGGAAGTGCTGGCTGGAAATAGCAAACAGAAAGGCTTGTCCATGCTCAGAGTGAACACTTTTTGTACAGTTTCCGTGTGTTCAGTCAAGCAGATCCCAGTGCTGAGACAGCAGTCCCAGGGCAGTGACACAAATGGCTCTGGGAGTGATGGAAATGGCTCTGGATCTGCTGGAAGGGGTTTGTGCATTTCAGCATAAGGACTTTGTTCTACAAAGAAACCTAGAAACTCGCTTGATAAGCCAACCAGAGGTGTTGATCCTGATCACCGGTTTATATAAATCTCTCACAGAATCTTGTTTTTTAAAAACTGTTGATCTTTTTTGAACAGATGACAGTGTACAATATCATGTAGTGAAAATCACTTATTAAATGACGAAATTGTTAAATCTTCTCAGTGTCAGTTTATCACAACATATACACTACTGCTCTCCAAGGGCCTGACGTAGAGAAATAAATTGTTCTGGAAACCCACGGATTCTTGGTTTGGATTTGTCTGAGCTGCAAGAGGTGATTTTAAACAGCAGTGTTGGGTTTAGCTCTGGGTCTGGAGCCCCAGGCAGAGGCCCCTCCCAGCTGAGGTGTGCTGCAGCTCCTGCAGCACCGCATGTGAGGCCACTGGTCCTGAGCTGGTGTTTGCCACAGCCCTGCTCGGGGCTGGCCAGCAGCACACGGCTGTGGGAGGACAAGCTCAGCTCTGCTCCTGTTCCTTCTTCTGTGCACTGAGGGGTTGGACTTGAGTGCAAGTGCTGCTCTCAGAGGGTTGGAGCTGAGACCAGACTCATTTCCTCTGGTTTTTAATTAGAGAACTAAATTTCTGGTGGAATGGGGAACCTGAGCCCGTGTTATCACTGCTGGCTGTTGGGGCAGGAGGCTCTGTGGAGATGGGTGAGGTGTGTGCCAGCTCCAGGCTCGGCCTCCACAGGACCAGCCTGGCTCCTTCCCTGCCGTGTGGAAAACGCTGTGGGGTGCTCAGCACTCAGAGGAGGCAGCCAGTTCCCACCCTGTCCCTGCTCTGGGACACCTGCAGCGCTGCTGCTTCTGCTGAGGAGCAAGTTTGTCACAGGAATGCCCAGCTCTGTCCTGGTGTCCCACTGAATTCCCCTCTACTTCCACAGTGAGTGGGACTCACTTGCCACAAATGCTTTTTCTGGGCAGTCTGCAGCCCTTGACTTTGTTTTTTCAATGTATTTCTCTGAATCAAAGAGCCATTTTCCTACTCTGAAGACATTTTTCCCTTCCCTCTACAGCTGATTAATCAAAAACCTCTAACTACCTCTGCTGAGCTTGCTAGATCAGATGTCACAGAGTACCTGGTAAGGCTAAGTTTGTGTCTCACAAACTTACTTTCATGCTTTGGATCACACTTGTGGTTTTCTTTATAGCTCTATAATTTTTCTCCTTACTTTTCTAACACCCTGCTTATCTGCTACTGCCACTGTGGGTGGCAGCACTCGTGGAGCTGGTTGGGATGTGCCTGCTGTGGAAGGGACAGGGTCACCCCTCCTGGCCAGCAGTGCTGCCTCTGGCCATGCCACACCTTTGTCCTCCATGGCTTGTTTTTTTCTGTCCCCAAACACAGTTCCAGTGACACAGGTGCCTATTCCTGGCTGTGTTCTCTGCCTGGCTGCATTCCCCAAGGCTGGGTCATTGCTCAGGCTCCCCAGGGTGGAGGTGGATGGGTCCTGTCCCACCATGGCCAAGGGAAAGGAAGGGAAGGGGCTGCTGCGGATTGTGATCATCTCAGGCACGTTTTATGGCCATTTGTTGGAGTTGGGTTGTTTTGATCAGTGGAGGAAGAGAGAAGGAGTAGATGCTGATTGCTGATTGTTTTTCCATAATGATACTTGTAGGAATGCCTAGCTGACCCATGGAATGGCTGGAGCAGCTGTGAGCCTCCCAAGGCTTGTGTCCCCACAGCCCAACACCAATTCCTGCTGGCCCAGACCTGTGGATGGTGCAAAGAATGGATTTGGGGTGAGGAGGAGCACTGGGCTGGGCTGTGCTGGAGGTCTCCACAACAGGTAGCAGGAAATTGTGGTAAATTCAAATTCTCTTCAATCCCTGTTGTGTGCCCCAGAAAGAGAGGTGAGATCTGAGGCACTCTCATGTTGGCTGTGCCTCGAGGCACTGGGGTGTTTCTCTGGTTTTTCCAAGGTAAAGTCTGTCCTTGCCACCCAGCTGTGGAAAGGCTGGTTTTCCACACAGGTCACTTTTTGCCTGTTCCTGGTTTGCTCTGGATGTGTCAGGACTGTTGTTGTGTTCAGCCCCGAGTCAGGCTGAGTTCAACAACAACACATCAATTTTCTATGGGACATCAGGACCTAGTCCCCAGCAGAGCTCAGGCCACAGGGGAACACGGGCATTTTATGCACACACCCCCTGTGGTGGGGGTTTTCTCCTTAAACCCCACAGTCTTCACCCAAAAGAGGCTGGGTCTGATGAGCTCTCAGGTGCAGATCTTTCCCCATTACCTGATTGCTGTTTACTGGACTCAGCTGAAACCAAAATGCTCAAATTAACTGGAAACCCCCAGGCTAAACCTCCCTGCTGAGGTCCAGGGCTGTGCCTTGGCTGTCCCACTCCAGAGCTCTGTAAGTTGCTCTGTAAGTTGCTGTTTTGGGGTGATGTTAAAAGAAAGAAACATCTTTGGGTTTTAGAAGTGAAGAACTGGAGAGATGTTTACTCCTTGGAAAAAATTAGGACTATTTCCAGTTTGCCCCAGCAGAGGTGCCACAGAGTGGGTCCCAGGTGCTTTTCACAGCTGAATTTTTCTGAGCTTGTGTTTGAGAGATGGAGGGGAACCCTAAACATGAAGAGGCCTCTGACAAAACACGAGCCTGTAAATGGAGGCAGGATAATCCAGGCCCGATTCCTGGATTTACAGCCCACATTGATCCCTGGACCTCCAGAGACTTCATGGAATTAATCTGTGTCCGTGCTCAGCAGCTCTCTCTGGGATCGGCAGTCACAATTTAAGTTCGCGACTCTCCTGGATCTTTGCTCGTTGTTTCGGATGATGGGGAAAAAAGTTTAAAAACAATGAAGAAAAGAAGTTTAAACTCCATCCGGCTGTCCTGTTTTCGGCAGCTCCCGCGGAGGGACGAACCGCGGGCAGCCTGCGGGAAAAAAGGCTGCGGAAATGGGAAATGTCGGGGATGGAAAGGGGCCTGGCTCCGGGACC
>VWZP01007737.1:356173-379623 GCA_013396995.1 Dicaeum eximium | reverse complement strand
GCTCGCAGCGGGACCGTCCCGGGGCTGCCACGTCCTTCTCTCGGGGTCCCGCCGCGGCCCCGGGCTCCGTCCTGCTCTGGGCGCCGCCGTGGCCGCTCCGGTCAATGCTGGGGACGGGGGAGGTTGGGAAGCCCCGGGGTTCTGGATGCTCCATCCGCCGCCGGCTCCGAGCCCCGCGGCAGCCCCGAGGCCGTCCCGCACGGGGCAGGGGGCTCGATGCCCGGGGCCGCTCCCCGCGGGCTCCGCTCAGAGAACGAAAGTGCTGCCCCTGTGACGGCACCGCGGGACCGGCTCCCTCCTCCCGGCAGGTGACGAGGTGGCCGGAGCTGGGAGCGGAGCCCAGCGCGGGGAGGAGAGGGCGAGCAGCCCGGGGGCACGGGCGGACCTGTGGTGGCACCGGCAGGCCAAGGGAGGCTTGTGCCGAGCTCCCCGGGCGGCTCTGGGCAAGGACAGGGGCCCGCAGCGCGGGATGGGAACGTGTTGGCGGCAGGAGCGCATCTCGGAGGATTTGTGGGCCAGGGCTGCCCAAAGAGGAAGGGAGGCTGGCGAGGTTGTGATAAGAACACGAGAGCCCCTCCTGCAGCCAGCCACGCTGCCCATCTGGAGGTCCCCGCCTCTTGCTCTGCTAACAGAGTTTCACTCATATGGGTTTCTTTGCTGGAGTGTGGCCTTAATCAGGAGTTTGGTTTGATGGTCCTGCCCCTCGCTGGGTACCCGCAGGGATGGGCTCAAGCCGGGATGCCCGAAGGTGAGGGTCAGCTCTGGACGGGAGGAGATGGGGAGGACAATGTCGCCCACCTGCCAGGTTGGAATGTGGGCATCGTCTGCTTAATTTGCCTGCAAAGGCTGAGATGACAGGGTGTCATTGGTGTTAATGGAGGGAAATTATGGCTCTTCCTCATCTTGGCAGTGTGGCTGGAGGGTGAGGACGCTGGGGTCAGCTTGACCAACAGCTTTCCTGGGTCAGTGTTAGAAACACAAGGGCAGCTGCCCCCACCTCCATCACGAGGTGCCAGATAAGGGCTGGAGCTTTTTGCTCCTGTGATCAATGCTTTGTTTGGAGAAGCTTGGAAATACCTCGTGAGGAAGTTCCTTGTTGTAGAGCAGCACAGCAGAGTGCAGACAGAACAGGGAATGCAGCAGGGGCTCCGCGTGGTGCCGGGGGAGGTGGTGCAAAACCAGCGGTATCACCGTGAAGCAACTTCCCGTCAGCAGGGCCCGGCCAGCTGTGACAGAATGTCACATTCTTGTCACCCTTGCTGGGTGAAAAAAAGCAAGATTTGGCATCCTTGGTCAGCCCCAAGCAGGGAGGTGACACTCTGCTCTTGTCCCTCAGGGTGATGCCAGCTTGATCCAGAGCCATGTCCAGGTACCTGAAGCACTTCACGGTGGTGGGCGATGACCCCGTGCAATGGAGCAACGACTATCGGAAATGGGAGGAGGAGGACGAGGCTGGGGAGAAGCAGCCAGATGCAGAGATCAAGCTGGAGCCCCCCAGGAGACACATCTCCTTCCAGTACATGATGAAAAAGCTCTTCAGCTCTCACAGGTTTCAGGTGAGGCAGAACAAACCCAGGCCAAGGGCACCTGGGACAGCAGAGCCACTGTGGGATGGAGCTCAGGAGAGCACTGGGGTTGTGACCCCCCACAGGGCAAAGAGCAATGCCTGCTGCTGAGCTGAGCTGAGCTGTCCTGTTGGAACAGAGCAGCTCTGCTGCAGGTGCAGATGTCTCCTGAGAGGAGACAAGCCCCAGTGCACAATCACCACAGCTCTGGCACGTGCTCTCCTCCTGCTCCCTGAGCCACCCACGCCAAGCGGGGTCTGGTGGGGAGCCAGGTGGTTCCATGTGGAGCCATTCAGGGCAGCAGGAGTGGGAGCAATGGAAAGCTCCATGAAACAACCAGCCAAACCAGGGCTGTGGGCATCAGGGTGTGTTTAGCTGAAGGGCTACATTGGCTTCTCTTGCTGCTGTCTGTGCTGGCATGGGATTGATGTTGGTTCTTCTCCTCCAACAGATCGGGGTTGTCTGCTTGGTGATCCTGGATGCCTTGTTGGTTCTTGGGGAATTGCTTATGGATTTGAAAATCATCCATCCTGACAAATATAACATAGCCCCAAAGGTAAAATGTGGGGAAACGTCAACATAAACAGCAGTTCCCTCCTTTTGGTGTCTCAAAGCTCCCTGGATAGGCTGGGCAAGGCATGACCTGGACTTCCAGCCTTGCTGAGCTGCTGGTCATGGAAGAAAAGTCCTCAGCCCTTCTCCTTGTAGAGCCAAACCAGAGGTGCCCTTGAGCGGCAGAGGCTTTCCAGCCTGCCCTGCCTGTGTGCACTCTGCAAGGCTTCCTGCCTTAAACCTGTGCTCTTTTCCCAGGTTTTCCACTACCTCTCCCTGTCCATTTTAACCATCTTCCTGGTTGAGGTGGGGTTTAAAGTCTTTGTCTACCGCTGGGAGTTCTTCCACCACAAGTTTGAGGTGCTGGATGGGATTGTTGTCATCGTGTCCTTCATCCTCGACATCGTCCTCATCTTCCAGGAGCACGAGTTTGAGGCCGTGGGGCTCCTGATCCTCCTGCGGCTCTGGAGGGTGGCCCGGATCATCAACGGTGGGTGCAGGGCCAGGCTGGATTTGCCAAACTTCCCTGAATTATCTGGGCTTTGTTCCTTTTTCAAACCCAGCCCCAGGGGTCTTGCTCTCCCACCGAACTCAGAATTCCACCCGTGTAGTTTTCCTGGCTGGAATGTGGCTTTAACCAGGCTGCAATTTCTTTGGAGCAGTGACAATCTGCTGCTTGCATTGGTGTGATGCCTCAGGTGCATGGCAGCCAGGCACATTCCCCCTAAAAAAGCCCATAATCTGTTCCTGCACCCTTCTCCTGGAGAGAGATGCCTCATGTTCTGAATTTCCATTGTAGGATCCTTTTGGCAGGGGAGCCCCTGTCTTCCTGAATTTGCTGCTACAGCAGAGTAGGTTTTAATGCTCTGGTCTGCTGTGACTCCATTATCCCCTCCAGGGATGTTGCAGGGAAGGTCCTGATCTTACTCTAGATCTTTCTTGCTTGAATTCAAAGGGTTTGCCATAAAAAGAGAAAGAGAAAATGTCCCCAAATCAGGCTTTAGTGATTTCACTGCTGTTAACTGTAAATTGTTGCAAATAGATGTAAATTTGGACATATCTGAAACAAGTGTAGCTGCAGACATTTTCTTCCTTCTTGAGGAAGGAATTGTGGGATTCCAAAAAACATGGCAATGAGATGATCTCAAATTCCTGCATGAAACTTCAGCTCAAGCTCTGTCCTGTGCCTGTGTTCTCACTTTTGCTCACTACTCCACATTTGACACAGCTGGGATCAGAGGAAGGGGTTGCTGGGGCTGTGCCCATTGCCCTCAGCCCCTTTCAATGGGGAGAAGGTGCCTGGTCGGCAGCTGCAGCCAGAAAGAAGAGAGTTGTGAGAGCACCTCGTGGTTTTCCTTAGTTCAGAGTGAAAGTCAGAGAGAAACTGGATTTGCGTGCAGCTCTGGGAGCCACGAGAGCCTCTCTGTACAGAGAAAACCGGGACTGCACTTACGAGTAAATCCCCTCATCCTTGGGTGCTCCAGGCTCCCTGCCAAGCTTTATGCAATGTCCACCTGCTCGCAGCAAAAAGGGACAAAGGGAATGTGCCCCACACCGCGGTGTTGGGTGTCAGTGCCTGGGCGCGGCTCCTGTCGATGTTATCAATGCAAATGAGCAGCGGCGCTGCTCTGTCCTCGGAGAAATGAACCCCCAGAGCCCAGACCCGTGCCTGGAGCATGGAATCAGCCATGATCCAGAGGAGCTGTGTCGGCAGGGAGAACGTGATGTTCTTCATGCTCTCATCGAGCTGCTTTGTTTTATTTTTGTGGGAAGAAAATGCCTTCAATGTGGGGGCTGTGTTGATGTGGAATCACCTAAGGGTGCTTACAGAGAAGTGACACCTCTGCCGTGAGGAGACACTGCCTGCTCTCACTGCAGCTGTGCAAGGTGAAGCCAAAGCCCTGTGAACCTGAGGATGTGCCAGGTCCTGCTCCTTTGGGATGTGCCAGGTCCTGTTCTGCCAGGCCGGAGTGATCGGCCCAGGGGGTGGAGGAGCTCTGTGGCCCAGCCTTGCTCTGCTGTCACACCTAAAACTGCTAAAACACAGCAAAGCTGCCCCAGCTGCACCCCAGGGCTCTGCCAAGGGAGCAAATTCAGAGTCAGGATTTGAGTGACAGGCAGAGTGATTAATTCAGCTCCGAGGCCAGGCTGCCTCTCCCCAGCAGAGTATCGGTATCCAAATCCCTCCGGTGGCTGATCTAAAACCCTTCCTCATTAAGAAGGGAAGGGTGGTTGAAGATGACAGAAGCTGAGCTGGAGAGGAACACGTTTAACTCCTTGAGCACAGAGCCTGTGTGCTGTGAACTGCTGCTCGTGGCTGTTTTACAGTGTAAAGCAAACCCACTGTGAATTGTTCCACAGGAATCATTTTGTCGGTGAAGACCCGCTCGGAGCAGCAAGTGTCCAAGCTAAAGCAAGCAAACCTGAAACTTGCCACGAGAGTGGAACAACTGGAACACAGCTGTTTGGAGAAGGTAAAAAAACCCCACTTTTAATTTGGGTTTACCTGCTAATGGTGAGCCTTGTGCAAGGTTGACACTGTTGGCTTGGTTTCCTCATTCAAAGTGTGGGGTGAGCTGGGCTGAAGCAGCACAGCCCTGCCCGTGCCTCCCTGGGCTGCTCCTCCCCACAGGAATGATGTCCCTGCCCCTGTCCTACTTCTTTTGGCCAGGTTGTGCTGTTTTCCTGCAGCAGGAGATACATTATAGCAGTGGGCAGATCTGTGGGAACCTGGGAAGCTGCTTGCTGGCTGTTAATGATTTGAATTTTGTCTCCTACAGGAGCAAGAAATCGAGAGGCTGAATAATATATTGAAACAGCATGGACTCCTCAGCCAGCGAAAATAGGAGGCCAGTTTTCCAAGGTGGGAATTGTGCTTGGAGATACAGTGTTGGAATCTGCCAGCTTGACCTGAAAGGTTTTTCTGTCTCTTTGCTTCCTCTTGTATTGTGTTTTCTGTAAACGTTTTCTATTTGACCCCACTTTGATCAGACCTTGGGATTGCAAAAACAGTTTTACTGGAAAATTAATCACACACAGTCCCTGTAAACAGTATATTTTTTCCTTTCTTGTACAGTTGTACAGTCAAAACTGCAAAATAATTTAATAAAGACACATCTTTACAAGCCATACATCCAGAAAAATACCACTTATTTAAAATAATTTCTTTTTTTTTCTGTGATAACATTATTTATTTGCAACAGACTTGTAGTATAAATAAGAACCCAGGCTGAAAAGGCAATTTCTTCTCCACCAGCTGCCTGTTCATCATCAATACATCTCTTTGTCAACCATTCCTTTCATACTGTTGGTAGTTTCCTCATTTCTGTTGCTGCTTGTGCCACTTTGTTATTTATATAACATTCATTTCAGAAACACCAACACGCCACTCCTTTCCCTGACAAAGAAATCAGCCCCAAAATAGAGGCAAACATGTGCCATCTTACGTCAAACAATGCCTTGTTCCAGCAGCAGATCCCACTTCTGATCCTGCATTCCCTCATCTCTTCTTCCCTTTTCACTGCTCCTTCACAGCCCATGGGGCTGCAAAGTTCTTTGTTTCCACAGCTCAAAAATCCATGTACTGAAAGAACTGGAATATGTAAGAACAGGTGTAGGTGAGTGCACTGCTGGGAACAGTCAGACTCCAGAAAAGCCATGAAAAAGCAAATTCTAAAGGGCCAGGCTGGTGTTTGAATTGTTTCAGGTACTAGAGTGTCCCTGTGGAGAGGCTTTTTGAAAGCTGAAGAGTGAGATTTAAAAGTGGGAATTCTGAGAGATGGTGAGTGCAGCAGGTGTCTCCAAAGGATCCCAGCCCCACTCAGCTGGAGGGGTCACTGAAACCACAACTCAACTGTTCAGATTTTTTTTAAAAAGGTAATTAATTAGTGGTGTGGGAAAAATAGCCAGAAATGTGTGGTTTATTCATCTATGCAAGGAGATAAAGCAGAGGCCTTATCTAATAGCACATGATGAGTTTAATTAGCAATTTAGCTCTGCTGTTATGGGATAATGAACCTGCTTTCCCTGTGTGTCCCTGTGCTCTCTCCTTGCTCTCCTGCCTCTGCTGGGCAGGCTGGGGCTGGATCCCACATGCTGGAGGGGTGGTGGCTCTGACTGTGACAGAGCCAGAGCCACCAGCAAGTTCAAGCTGCAACCTTTGTCCTCTCTGCAGAGTTACAATTGGGTACTTTCCACTTCATGGGGGTTTCTTCACCCTAAACCTTCTGAGAACCCTCACATGGTCTCACCCTTCCTCTCCTGGCCAAATTTAGCCCAGTATCTACAACTTAGAAGAAAGTGATGGCCCATCACAGTCACAGGATAAACAATGGACTAAAAATAAGATAAAGCAGAAATATGCCCTTTTTTTTTTTTTTAAATGCATACTTACCTTAGACAAAGGGATAGAAAAAATCAAAGGGTAACTTGATGTTAATGGTGGGCCAAGCTTTGTAGCTTGGCTCTGCAGGTGAAGAAATGTCAGTGAAAACCACAGAACTTGTTATAGGAATAATCCTTTCCCTTCCTGAGGGAAGCTGCAATGAAAATACCAACAGGAGTTAGTTTCAGTTTTCTATTTATACAATTGTTTTATTTGGTCTGGGTTATATTTGCTACAAAGGTTTTTTCATATAGTTCCACGTTTCTTTCAATAAATGATGTATAGATTTTTATTGAAGTGTGTTTTGGCAAGGAGCCCACAGCTGTGTTTGAGCTGGAAGAGAACTGCTGGGTGTAAATACATTCTAAAGTGAAGTGCTGCCTTTAGATAATGAGATTATCTGGGTCATTGTCACACAGCTGATACCCAAGGAAAACAAGCCACTTGTTTTCTCTTAAATCCTGTAATTTAATTACATACCTGCTTCAGTGTGCTGGTGGTGATTGTTGCTGTAACATTCACTATCCTGGCTTGTGGATTGACCAGGGATCCATATTTGGTCCACTTCACTTCTATTCCCAGTGACACAGGTATTTGGCATGAGCTCTGCAAAGTGTGAGAAATCATCTCATTGTCTGCCTTATGCAGAAACCACCACAGTAATTCATTATTCATGTTATTAAAAGGGTAGAATGTCCCCAGAAAGCTCTGAGGAGGTTACCAGAGCAGCTGGACCCTGCATGTTGCTGGGCAGAACAAAATCCTGAACTCTGCCAGGGCAGAATTTTGAAGGCTACAATCTTAAATATTTTTATGCATTTCTTCTTGAACTATCACACTTCTGGTTACAGAAACCATTCACTCTTTAGTTGCAGAAGCATGCAAGAAAGCATCCACAATCTTATATTGTGTTTCTCTCTCTCTTACCCTGGCCTGGAGTAAAAGGGGAAACACTGATTCTGTTCCTTCCCTCTGTCACCTCTGGTGCTTCATCCTTAGAAGAGCAACATTCTAACCTGTGTTTAAACAACTAATTTTGTACCCAATCTGTTGCTCTGATCCATAGCTGAGGTGCCTGGATACCAGCTTGATTAAATATAACTTCTACAGCAAGAGTGAAACTCTCCTCTGTGAATATTCCATGAGTTCCTCCAGTTTATTTCTGCATTCCCAGCCCCATTTTCTCCTCCAGTTGGTTCCTGCATTTTTAGGGTGTGAAGCTGAGCTGATGCTGCAGCACAGGCACAGATCTGGTGAGGGTGGAGGGGTGGAATTGGTTTAACTTTCACCTGTTCTGAGATGTGGAGCTGAGTTATTGGCACCCAGTCGAGCACATCCTGGGCTTGAGAATTCCCAAATGAGGCCACAAACTCAGGAAAGCTTTGGCCCTTCAGCACATCAAGGAGGGTCTGAGCCAAAGGCTGGCATTTCATAGCTGCTGTAATTCTTCCAGAAAACAAAAAAAGAGATGAGTTACTGTGAAATCCATTGGTTTGGCACAGTCATCATTCCTCCTTGCTCTCTGCTCTGTTCAAGCCTTCTGGCTACAGTTGCTAATGTACACAATCATTCCAAGAGAAAGACCACTGTTAATTAAATGACATTTTTTATAATTAAATACTCCATTCTCAATATTCCTCCAGCTGTATAAATGGCCCAGGACCTGAACAGAGCCTAAGGGAAAAGGTTGTCAGAGGGTTAAAAGCATTAAATTTTTTAAAAAATTACTTCTTACCGTAACTTACAGCCTGATATCATGTTATAACCAAATAATACTGGGGCTCTGGCTCCCTGTGCTGTCAGGCAGTCCTGGGTGGATGTGCTCTGCAGAATGGTGAGTTGGCTGTGTTTGTTACTGCTCTGAATGATGCCAGATGTAACACACAGTTAAGGGAAATTAAATGTTTGATGGATATTGGGACAAAAAAAGAATCCTTAATCATATCCTTAAAATATAGCTGCAAATGCTATAATGGTTCAAGATTCCTCTCACAGTGTGAAAAAGCACCGGGGTGTGCAATGAAGGGCTAAATGTACCTCACTACACAGTCCCAGGAGATTGCAGTCAGGACTGAGTCACTCCCTCCTAAAACACAGCCAGAAAAGCACATTTTTATTTTTGGTAGAGAACAGATGTATTTCATAGATGTCCATGCTAGAAAAGGTTTGTGAGGATAGACCAGAGCAAGTGAAGCAACCAGAGATGCAGCAGGGAAAGGATATCCTTGAGGCTGGAATCCTGCTCTGACAGGCAGCCCAACAACATAACCAGGATTGCCACTGAGAGGAACTGGCTGTGTATTTTCCTGCAATGCAAACAGAGCATTAGTTCTTATCCTGCACTCAAGTGCTTGGAAAACACAGAAATATTTCAGTTATTTTAGGATTATGACCTGCCTTGAATGATGAGGGCAAGACTGTAAGTAAGGCTTTGTTTTCTCTGTTACAGTCACAAGCTGAGGCTCATAAATGTGACAGACTTTGGAGGCCTTTATTGCCCAGCTCTGAAATGCTGCCTCATCTGGGTATCCAGGGCAAGTTCTGCTTTACCTTGCTGCTAACAATTGTTCTGATTCAAGTTTAATAAGTTTTGTAATTAAATGTCTCTCACCAAGTCACCCATGACATCTCCACAGTTACCTGAGTGAAGCTGATTTCAAAGCTCTGCTCTATTGAAAGTTCTTCTTTGCTAATTGTCCCCAAGACAAAAGCAGCAGCTGCTTCTATTATTTCTCCTGTGTCTGTGTGGGTAATGTGATAATTCACCTGAAAATTAAACATTTTAGATATTAATTTGAACAAATACATAAGAGAAACTAGAAAAATAATTTAAACCATGCAAGTATTTTCTTTCTTCCTTGCTTAAGAAACTCAGCTCCAGGGTGGGGATGGATTTTATCCTCTAGAGGCTGCAGCCTCTTCACAACTGACTTCTTGATAAACCTAAGCACAGACACAACATTCATCTACTTTAAAATTAAAAGATGATGGGCAGCATCTATTCCTCTCTCTGTCATTAGTGCACCTGAAATCATCTTCTCCCAAGCATAAAATAAATTCCAAACTCATGTCATTGTCTGTTTTGCCCCACACACAGAAGTAACACCAGGACTTCAGCCTGGCTCCATGATACATTGCACAGAGTTATTATTTTGTTGCAAAACACCCCCTTTTACCCCAAATCAGTGCTTCTCCCATGACATTTACTTTGGGGATGTCACAATATATGGAAACTGCAAGGCCTCCCTGACAGCTTTGCAGTTTGGGAACCAGAAGTGATTTGATGCACAGATGCTTTCCATCAGCTCTGAGGAGGAAAAGGCTGCCAGACCTACCCCAAGAACTGCATTGATGCACAGCTCATCCAAAACCACTGGGAGCCTCAGGACTTCACTACTGCTCAGTGAAGTCCTCATTCCATTCAGAGACTGGACAACTATGGACTGGACAGTAATATTCACCTGGAAAACAGACTCATGTCAGCTCTGAACACTGGGTGTAATGAATTTTGGCTCTTTCTGTATTATTATATTTGTGACCTTTCTGGGTTCTGTTCCACAGCAACAGCACTCAGTAATTCTCTGAACAACTGCTGTGTTACAAGTACTGCTGAAGCTCAGAGGGTCTGGGTTTAAATAAATAAAGAGATTTTCTTGAAAAAAGGAAGTTTTATATGAGAGGAATGTATCAGGCTCATGTATTTATAGGAGAGGAATGTTAACAGGCAGCATTTTATCTTGGAGTTGCTAAGTATCATTACTGATAACAAATGATGTAATTTTTTTAATGTAAAGATTTGATCAATCAGTGAAAAATTTCCACTGACTATAACTTAATAAGAATTTTGCCCACAGCTCTTCCAACTAATTTAGAAGGATACTTACCATCTGACTTGATTTGGGCACCTGAGGGAGAATAAAAAGACAAATTAAAGCAGTAGCAAAGGTCTGACCTATTGCATGGAGAAGTCAAGTAAAGCAGGTAAGGCTTTGTCTATTTAACTCTTTCTCATAACAGTAACTTTATGTTATGGAGTTAATTGGATATAAACCAGGAATCAAGGAAGTGTGAAAAGAACTGCTACAATCCAATCCCCTCCTTCTTCTGACTCTTAGAATTACTCAGAGACCACCAGTTTAGGAAACCTGCCAGGCTGTGCTTCCCAAAGAAATGAAGAATTTTTGTTGTCCTGTTTTATGGTCTCTAAACAAAAAAAAGAGAAACAAGTGCCTCTCTTGTTATACAGCACATGGATATGTGTTGCCCCACTGAAAAATTTCCACCAAAAATATTTCATGGAATGGCAGAAATGTCAGACCAAGGTCATCAATCAGGCCTGTAAAATACCCCCATGCAGAACCATTTTGTCAAAGGTTTTACTTTTCTGACTTTCCAATGAATGTTTGAGTCACATCTTTGGGAAGGGACCAAGGATTGGACTCTGATCATGAAGCAATTCTGCAGAATTATGAGGGGCAGTGACTCATCTCCTGTCCCAGCAGGGAACACATTCCTGGGAGCTGGAGACCTGAGGTGGTGCAGGTACAGTTTGTTACACATTTATCATCCCAAGGTGCAGCCATCAGAACGAGCTGGATGAATAAAAATCCCTGTAAAGATTAGATTTGTCCTTCAGGGAACAGTGCTATTTCTGACTGGGCTGGAAGGAGTGAGCACCACTCCTAAAGCTCTGTTTATCCATGGCTGGGGTGATGGATGATGGCTCTGGAGGTCACTGGCATTCAGCACTGCAGCCACGCTGCTGCCTCAGCTTCCCCCTGCAGGGAGGCAGGAAAGGCAGGAACAGCTCATTGCTTTGGCAGCTGCACTCCCCACTACCCGTGCTGTGTGTGGAGCTCCACTGGGAGAATCCTGTTGGGAGATTCCAGGAATCCCCAGCACTCCTTGGATCTGCTGCTCAGGCCAGGGCAGAGAGCAGAGATTATCTGCAGCAATCCCCAGCACGTTGTTCTCACTCCGGCTGCCCATCCTGGCAGGGAGGGTGGGCTCCTGGGGATGGGGCTGTCTGCAGGACCCGCTGTCCCAGTGCTCCCAGTAAGGCTCCCTCAGGCACTGGTCTGCCGTTCCTTTTGCTGGCAGCTCCACCTGCTGGCACTGGGAGGGCTCCTGCTCTGCCCTATCACCGCCCTGTCCCCGGTGCCACCACTTTCCTGTTGTCACATCCCACCTCCAGCTCCCTTTGGGAAGGGAACCTTCCCACAGAGCACCTCCAGTTCCTGCAGCTGATCCTTCCCGACATCCAGCGGGCTCTGGGCAGAGCTCTGACCCCTCCTGAGCTCAGCCATTGCCTTGGCAAGCAGCACAGGGATGAGGGGTTATGGACTTGACCAGTCAGGAAAGGGAATTAATCTTTAAAGTCAAACCCACTCACTGCTGCAGCCTGGCCTGAGCCACTCTTGTTCTCTTCTGGTCTTGCAGCCAACAAGAACTAATTTTGGGAGGACATGGAGACACTCAAAGCCCTTTTGGGGCAGAGTTTTCTCCACTTCTTCCACAGCAGGAGGATCAAAAGCCAACATCTGGGAGCAATCCTTGGCTGATTTCAATGAGATCCTGAAGGAGCAGGAGAATGATCCCTCTGTGAGGGTGTGAACTGCTTAGTGGGCTTTCCTTGCCTTTGGGAGCTTTGGAATCTGTGAGCAGCTTGGAAGGGGTCTTTAAGCAGTTACTCACTCTTAAATTAATTTAAATAATTACATAAATTAGAATAATTTTAATGGTAAGAGGTTGCTGTTTCTTTACAACCTTCACCTTCTGGAAGGAGCTCTCAGGTTAAGGTATGATGTATTTCAGTTTCATGTTTTCATGTGTGATTTCTTTGTCTTTCTGAATATCCTCACAGGAGATTTATTTGTACAGAAGACACCAACCCCCAGGTCAGAAAGCAATGAAAAAGTAGGCAAAGCTTTGAAAAATAACCCCAGACTGGATTTTAGCAGGCAGGATCCAAAGAAACTTGCTCTCACTCATGTTCTTTGGGAGCATAAAGAAGGCTGTGCCAGCCCCCACCATCAAAACTGAGGCTTGGAGGAAAGGGGCAGATAAAGGATTAAACCTGACAGGTTCTTCTTTCAGTACAAAGTTTTAGCAACTCTTTAAAACTCAGGTCTCTTAGAATCATGTGTTCTGGTAAATGGGCTTCTTGGAAAAGCCTGAACATGCACAGAAACGTGAAACTGCATTAGCTCAGTGCCATGACCTTGGCTCTTCAAAACTATTATTTTTTACTTTATCTTTGACTATATTATTTATATTTGGCTAAGCAGAGAACAGCAAATGCTTCTGTTACAAAGCCTGAAGTAAAAACATTCCCAAAGGCTTTCTGTAGAAAAGTCTGCTGTACAGGGAGACGTTTCTTCCCAACCCACAATTTGAAAATCCAAATAAAACACCATATCCCTCAGTAAACACAAGTTACTTCATTCTGCAGATGCAAAGGATATAAAATATGAGTTTTTCAGCTATATGACTGTTTCAAATCATACTTACTGCCAAAATGCTGGAGTTGATGTAAAACAACATGCTAAGTGCTTGAATGCTGTCACATTTTTCCACACTTACTGATCTAATGCATTTTGTGGCTTGGTTTACTAAAAACCCTGGAAAAAAAAAAGTCACCAAGTATTACTGGAGAAAAAAGAGCAATTATGAAAAGCATAAATTAAAAATAATACAAGAACTTAGGTACAAGCAAAATTGAAAGTAAATGTCATCTCTCCTGCAGATAAGGTTTTATGTGAACTTTGAAGAATGAAATTTTTATATTCTCAGAAAAATGCTATGAGAAAAAAAAACTACTTCTTAATTAGTAGAAAAAGCTTCATGAAAAGTACTTAATTTTTGAATCTCTTAATAAGATTTTTCTTTTCTTTCACAAGAGACTTCAGTCCTGTAATCACCATCATGACTGTTATGAGACCACATTTAATGATGACAGTGGAGTTTGGAAAATGCAGGTGTGTGTTTGGTTGTGGCTTTTTTTTTCACCTCCGCCTCTGCAGATTTTCAGGAAATTGTGTGAAAGGTTCAAATGCAGAGCTCAGCCTGCAAATCTGAGCTGTGAGAGGAACCCCTGGGCAAAGAGAAGCTGCCAAAGGCTGCCCAGGCAGGGCTGGCTTGGTGCAAACCCCTCCTCCCTCAGGGTGTCACCCTTGCACTGTTTGATTAAACCAATTATGCCAAACTGGACATTTTATTGTTGGATGAACAACCCTTTAACAAGATTCTCAGGGATTTACATATCTCACTTTGTTTAATAGAGATGCAACACAATTTCCATTCTATGTCTTAAAAAAACAAAGAAAACAGAGAAACAGAAGTGATTTGAAAACAAGCCTTCAGCTGAATTCTCCATAGGGAGAGTGCCAGCTTTGTGACTGACTAATCTCAGAGCAGAATACTAGAAAGCAAAAAAACTGAGATTTTCCAACCTGCAGGATTTGCATCAGAGCACCAAGAAGAGACAACAGGACTTGGCAGCCTTAGAAATGCATCTTCTGTCTGCACAGGAAGCCCATACTGCCAAACAAAAACCAGTCAGGTACTCAGGTGTGTTTCAGCCCTTGGAAAGTTTCAGAGCATTTTTATTGACAACAAATATGATCAAAAGCAGTAATTTATTTCCACAGGATTTCTCAATACTGCTTTGTGCAGCAATTTTTCAACCACTGCTACAGTTTTATGTTGAAAATAGCAGAAAAAAGTGACTTATTTTTCAAAGATCTTAAAAATCTAGTTCACTTTTTAAGTAACTAAACACAAAACATTACATTTCTTCTTTTTACATTTCTATATTTAAAGACCAATATAAATTTTGCTTCCTCCAGCAGAACTGAATTATTTAAAAGCAGATGCAAACAATGCTGATTTATTCTTTCTGGAATAATCTAATACTACTTGCATCAAATATAATTTACCTCCTATTGAATCAGAGATCATTTACCTCATATCTGGAAGTTTCATTTGCCTCAGGGGGATTTTGCATATCTGTATCCAAATTCCAGCTGTCAGGCTCAGCACTGAAAGTAGCACCTCCATATTTGTCAAGCAACTCATCAAAATTTTCTGAAGTTGGGATTTCAGGGGATTTGAGGTACAGGGCTTGTTTATCTGTCAAAATATTTAAAGAAGGAGATAATTTAAGGAAAAAAAGATACAGAAACAATATTTAGTAACAATGAGACAGCTTTAAACATGATTTATTTAGGATGCTAAATTATTTACAATAAAAACCAAACTGTTTTGTTTTTTCCAACAGAGAAGACCAAGAATACCAGATGTTTAATTACATGTTTTCACAAGTGAAAGGATCACAACATAAGGACTGTGAGCAGACAGAATTACCGGTTTCCTGAGAGGTTTAATAAAATAAAAATAGTTCTAAATTTAGGTTTCTTTCTGAGGTAAAAGGCTTACAAAAAAAAAAATAACACCACAACGCTTAATACTGCCTACAACTCTACTTACAGTTTGTAGCATGAATGCAGAAAATACTGGGATTGACTTGGTCAATTAATTTAAATATCCTTTCTGGTGGATTTGCTTCAACATCAAGAGAATACACAGCAGCTTTCTGACTACACAGATGGCTGTCACCTCTGCAAAGAAACAAAATAAATGAATGATCCACTAAAAGTGTTGACCAGATTTTAAATCTACTGATTTAAAAAAAAAAAAAAAGAAAAATAAAAAAGCATGAAATTACTGCATTTCACACAATTTTTAGAACAATCATGCTTCCTTAGAAGGTTCCTATTGTTTTATACTCTGTGCTTAATAATCGATAATAGAGAATTCTCCCACATGTTTTATTCAGCAGAAGAAACTGTGAGCAGCAACATGAAGGAAGGTAAGAAACAGACTGGGGGAGAGAAAACCAGTGACAATCTGAGAGAGAAAATGCCAAATTGGGTGGGATCCAGATGGTTGAGGCCCCAAAAATGCAGGGCTGCACCACAGGCCACACACAGCTCAGCAGCACTTTCATTTCTACAACCCAGATGGGATGTCAGAGCAGGAAAACAGGTCAGTTTTGTGGATATTGGAATATTATTCATTTTGAGCAGGGAATGGGAAAAATTCCTACTTGAGATGCATGTGAAAGGAATGGCAGAGGGAGGAACAGAAGGTGAGATAACCCAGCCTGGCTTGGAGAAGGGTTTAAGGCTGTGCCACGGGCTCATCAACACCCAGAGCTGCAGGAGAAGGTGCCAGCTCAGAGCCTGGTGTGTCCTACATGCCACAAACACCAGCTGATGATCCCTGTGGAACTGGTATTTAGCAGCATGGAGCAGCTGAGGACAGGCCCTGGAGAAGTGAAATGACTTTCAGAAATTTTGAAGCCTGGAGTTAAGCTCTTCCACGAGGTGAGTCATTTGTTAATAGGATCCCATAAATCAAACCCTTCTGCTGCTGTTCCAGAGTCCTCACGGCCTCTGCCTTGGGATCAGCCAAAATAACACAAACATACAAAAGCAGATAAACTCTGATGTCAATAATGAGACCCACAACACCTGCAGACGCTGAAAAACCCCTGGCTTTTCATGCAAAATAAACATTTCACACAAAAGAATTTGGGCAAAGAAACACAACTTCGTTTGAGGCATTTCTAGCTGACAAAGGCAGCACAGTCATCTGAGGCAATTAGTGTGTCACTCAGGGGGGCGTTGATTAGACCTTTCTGATCTATAGAAATGTCTGTAAATGGGGAGCAGGAGTCTTTGTGTGCCAGAACAATAAGAAACCACAGTCTGGCATGACTGCTAATTCAAATTCCAAAGCACCAAGAATAAACCCCAGTGCTCAGATTGGCATAATTTATACAGAAGGTGGGTTGAAAAGCTGCACTTATTGTTCTCAGAAGTCACCAAGAGAATTTTTTTGCACATTATGATTTTGAAGTGAGCTTTCTTAACTCCTCTTTGAGAAGATGGAATTGGGTGATGGTGTTTTCAGATAAACTAAATAGCAAGGAAACAACCCTTGGCTTTACTTTTTTGGAATAATGTTACATTTTAGCATTTGTGAAGTGGCAGTGGGGGAGCAGGTTGGGATGGTGACTTGTAAAATTAGGGTTACAAAAATGCTCACACTATTTTAACAAGCTCTGAATTAAGTATAGCTGATATCATAAATATAATCAAAGTGGTTACTGATAAATTTACTGATAAAAACTGATCTACAGAAGTGGCCAGATTGGTCCTTTGGTATCAGTTTTCCTAACTTCCACACACTGCATTGATGGAAGTCTAAAGATGCATCATTCTTCCCCCCCCGCAAAAAAAAGCATCACCACCTAAATGCCCACAGGGAGGAACACAGTGAAAAAAGGGAATGAGTGGGAGAGAACTTTGCTGGGGGACAGAGTGCAGGAGGGACTGGTGAGAGGATGGCAGCAGGGAGGGGCAGGAACTGCTCAGAGGAGAAGACAGAGCCCTGAGAGAGGGAGGGAGGAAGCAAACGAAGGAGGATTTTGTACTTTCTGCTTGTTCTGCACTCACACTACGGCCGGCACTGAGCACGTGGTGAAGAGGCTGAAGTCCTCGGCGCTGCAGTCGGGGTCACAGCAGCAGTTGGTGTCACACTGTGCCACCAGCAGGTCGCAGACGCAAAGCCTGGAAACTGCAGCAGAGAGAGGAATGAGAACTGCAGCGGGACCCGGCACTGCACAGCACAACCCAAACACTTCCACTCTGCACCTCGCCCCGCTTTTGGCAGAGTGAAAAGACTTCTCCAAATTCACATTTTGTTGAAGTCGTTTTTAAAATCCATCTTTTCTGCTGCTAAGCGAATTTATTTGGAACACGTGGACAAAACCAAGACATACTGAAACCTGCTCCCTGAGAAACAAAACCCCAATTCAATAGGGATTTTGGAGGTGTGAAAATCTACTCAGCCCTGCAGAGGAAAAAAAAAAAAAGACACACAAAGAAGGTGTGTTTATCTGCTTGTTTCAGCTTATTGGGAAGAAAAATAAAACATTTTGAAAGAGCAGAGATGTTTACAAGTATTGAGGATATCTCAGGGTCCAGGAATAACATTTCCCTGATGTGCCATAATTGACTCCTTTGAAACTGGTTTTTTTTCTGTCTGTTTTTAGGCACTGTGAAATATTGTAATCACAGACAGAGTAATTGCTAATAATTCTGTAAACTGGCTCAGTGAAATAGGTTTGGCAACTTCTTCAAACTCTCTGAGGTCTTCAAGTTTATAAATTCTAAGAACAGATATTGCTCTACTGAACTGTTTTTGAGAGTTGCTGTTCTATAATTAATCTGGATTTAAGAATAGCACAGAATGAGGGAATTAAGGCCAGTGTTTAATAGGAAAGACACACAAAGAATATTTTCATAATTCCTTTATTTCACTTTGACTGCTGCCTGTTTCCCTGTGGCCCCCTGGATGTTCTCTGACCACCTGAACAATATCCAGGTATTTCCTGGAATCTCTGAAGTTCTGACTGTTCTCTTGGCTGAGCTTAGCCCTGGATCCTGAACTCACTCTGTAAACAAGAAAAGTTTAAACACGGATTGTTAGATTGCAAGGCTATGTCTGTGAGATTAGGGATTTAAATCTCTTTTCCCTAAGGATTTAAGTCTTTTTTTCCCTTTTTTCCCTAGGATGGGTTTCGTTTGGCCAGTAACCTAGCTGAGGGCAACAACACCGCGATACAAAAATGTAGCCAAATATACTTTTAAAAACACAGTAACCAAACGTTGTGATCTCTATTTTTATGACAATGTATCCACAAGGCAGGTGCTGACACTCGGGGCACGGTGTGCAGCCAGCCCGGGCTGCGCCTGGAGCTCCCCAAGGACATCCAGGGCCGCTCCGGGTCCTGCCGGCTCCGAGCCGCCCGCTGGGCTCAGAGCAGCGCTGTGTGGGCAGGAGACGCTGCCCTGCACTCGCTCGGAGCCTCAGGGCTGCGGGGTGCCCGGCTGTGCCCTGTGCGAGCCACGATCCAGCAGCGCGCCCAGGGCCTGCAGGCTCTGCTGCGCCTTTCTCAGGCCGCTCCGAGGTGCCCGAGCAGCAGCGAACCCCAGAGATCCCCGGGAGAAGCCGGGAGGTTGTGCCAGTCCCGGGCGACCGCAATGGCAAGGGGAGGCCGAATGCCCGAGGGAGGCCGGAAAGAGGCTCCCTCAGCCGGGGAGCGCCGCCGGTGCCCCGCAGCGCCCGGAGGGCACCCACCGTCCGTGACCGGGGCCGGCGCGCTGCGGACCCCCGCCTGTGCGGCATCACGAGTGTCTGCAGGCTCCGCGGCCGGCTCTTCTGCCCGGAGCGGCGGCGGCGGATGGAGGAGGAGGAGGATGAGGACGAAGAAAGCCCCGAGCGCCGGCGGCGCCGCCATGGCGGCCGCCCTTAGCAACGGCGCGTTGCCAGGGCGGGACGGGAAGGGCGAGTCCCGCTCTCGCGAGACTTGGCGGGCGGAGGGGAAGGGCCGCGGCCCGCGAACATGGCGGGCTCGGGCAGGGCTCGGGCCCGGGGATCTGCGGCTCGTTCGGCCGCCCTCGGGCTCCCTCATCGCCCCACAGCGCGGGGAGCCTCGGGGAGAGGCCACGCGCAGGGTTCTGGCTGGATGTGGCCGTGGTGGTGGTGGCAGGCGGCCGCTTGTGCCACCCAGCGCCCTCAGGAACAGCCCAGCCCGGCGGGGATGAGGGGTCGGTGCCCCCTCAGAGCCACGGGAAGAGTTTCGGGTGTTTGATCCAGGTGTAATCCAGGTGTAATCCACGGAGGTGGTTTGGGAAAAGGATCTTGGAAGGCCACGCATGAAAACAAACGAGCTGTGAGAAATGGATTTGTAGAGATGCATACTGTGTGAGCCTTCTGTAAATCCATTTCCCACAATCAGTAAATTGGGAAATGGCCCCTTGTGAGATATAAAATATTATATTGGTCAATTAACAAGATGGAGATGTTTCTCCTCCCCTACAAGTCCTGCAAAGTTGGAAAATTGGAATTTATTTTGCAGGCTTGGAGGGAGAGTGGTGCTTGGTTTATTTATCATCACTGGTTGTTATCTGTGTTCTTGTTCCACTGCAGTGTCATGAGATAATTAATACTAAAACACCCCTACTTGTTAGTTTACATGTTTCTGATGCCTTTAAAATCAGTAAAAAAGGGCTGATGACATTGCATAGGGGAAAACAGAATTTAATACATTATTCTTGCATCCAGAATTACGTGGCAAAGCTGAGGGTGCACAGGGGACCAGACCCCAAGACAAAAACCAAGTCTTGCTGAAATCTGAAAGCACAGATTGCACCCTCGGTGAATGTGGGTAGGAGCTGGATGAATAAAGAGGTATTAATTCTTACTGCATCTACCATTGAAATGGAATAGAAGTGGGCAACTGTTCAAAAGCAAAGTAGGATGGAATTAATCTGTTTTTTTCGTGACCTTTTTTAGGGCTTCACTCACAGCAACAGTTCACCTAAATCCATATACAATACTTGCTGTAATAGGAAAAAACCTTTGTCATGCAGAGAAAGGCAACACATCTAAGAAAAAACATTTGAAAAAGCCACCACAAAACCCAGCCAGGTATTGGACTTCTGAAACAGGTTCCAAAGAGCAGCTCCAAGTGTGTAGGATAAGGTCAGGACATCAATACACAATGCTTGTTCTCCATAAGATTTTAATTTATCCTGTCAACATGAGTTAATTAATGATTAAAAAGGGCACCGTGATCCTTATGTGGGAGGTCCTACAAAATGAAAATTCAAGCAATTTGAGATGCAGTAGATTCTTGTTTATTAAAAAACATGTTCAGGGATTTGCTCTATTACTGTTTCAATTATGGTTTCAGCAGCAAGATTCTGATGTGCATTTGAGCATTACAGAAGTTGTGGCTGCCCCTTCCCTGGAAGTGTCCAAGGCCAGGTTGGAGTAACCTGGGATAGTGAAAGGTGGCCCTGCCCATGGCTGGGGGGGAATGAGATGATCTTTGAGGTCCCTTCCAAACCATTCTGTGATTCCTGTTAGTGATCTTCTGACTCTCCATCTTCTCTTGACTCCTCCTGTGGGAAGTCTCACATGATCCTTCTCACATTAGTTTTCTTTTTAATCCAACTGTGCTGTCTTGAACCTCATCTTTTCAGGGCTAACATGGGGTCTGCCCTATGACAGATCTCTTTAAAAGTCCAAGTGGAAAGGAATTAGAGTCCAAACAAAGTCAAAGCAGGCTGAAATAAACTGCATTCTGGTCTAGCACGAGATCAGCCCTTAACTAAATAGTGATGAGCCAGGGCAGTCTGTACAGCAGATGGCATTACAGGTAACATTTATCACACTCCAGTCTCAGGGCTAAGACACTTGGGAGGGAGGATTGACGTCAGCTATGAGTGAATCAGTTTTAAAACAAGCTGGAAACCTGCTTGTGCCTTCAGCAGCTGATTACTTTGTGCAGCACTTCTGCTTCACACTCCCTGGTGCATTTATTAGTCTGAGCAAGCCTAGCAGGAAGAGTTCATTCTGTTTTTGCAGCTTAAGTGAGCTGATGTAAATAGATCTTGGACTTTGAGGTGGGAAGATTCCACCCAGCTGCAGTAACCAAGGGGATGCCCTTTGGTCCAGTTTTTGTGCCAAATTTGTGCATTGGGGAATTTTAAACAAATATCACTTGGCAGGATATCGACTCTCAGGGTACAAGAATAACACAGAGTAAGGCAGCAGGGCATGGGCTGGGAGGGATTTACAGGGAAGACTATCCAGACTGACACTGAGCTGTAGAGAAAACCAGTTCTGAAGTATTTTATTAAAAATAGTTGGCTTTTTGTCTCACAGGAGCTCAGAGATCCTCTGAATGAAAACCAGGAGAAGTTTTTAATCTGGGCACAGCATCCTCGTGCAGGAGTGACAGAGTTCATCAAAGGTTACTAATTACCATGTAAATTATGAGGTCGTCTGGCTGTCTGGACAGACTTGGGTGGGTGACCTGGGGTAGAATCATGGCATCATTAAGACTGGAAAAGACTTCCAAGATCAAGCCCAACCTTTGACCCAATACCCCCACTAAACTGTGTCACAAAGTGTCACATCATCTCGTTTTTTTGAACACTTCAAGGGGTTGTGACTCCACCACTTCCCCAGGGAGGCTGTTTCAAAGACTTTCAAGGATGGAGGAGTGTGAAGAGCTCCCAGTGTGCCTTGGCTTGGGAGCACAGAGTTTGTCAGCCCTGAGCTCACGATGTTCCTCAGCATTTGAGCCATGGCTGCTGGGCAAAGTGGCACAGAGAGAACCCTTCCAGCCCTGGCAAACTCGGGATTGAGGCACGGAGAGCTCAGCTTTAGCTGGGGGGGATCACAGGCTGAGCAGCACAGGCAGGGAATGCAGCAGAGGTCACCTTGCACCAGCCTGAGCTGCCTCAGGGCACTGCAGGCAGAGCACAGAACAAGGGGTTAGGCCAGGCTGGACCTGAACTAGGCAGGACCTGGACAAGGAAGAGGAAGAAGGAGACTCAGAGAAGGGAAAGAATGATTCTGTGGGGGAAGCTGTGCAAGTATGTGCTTCCCTTTGCTGATAAAGGAGGGTGTGAGGCACTCACATGAGCCACCTTGTTTGTCTGCTCTCACACCCTGCCAGCAGCACTCCCTTATCTCCAGCACATTGGCACATTCAGCTGTGCAGCCATTCCCTAATCCACCACTCTGGGCCTGGGCTGCTCCTCGTGTTCATGCTCTTTCTCCGTGTTCTCACAGGAGGATTAATTTTTAAATAAGTTTGGATACAATTTCAGCTTTAGCTGCACAATTCTCACACATTGCTCAAAGCCTTTAGCAGTGTAAGGGGGGCAATATCGACTCTGTCGAGGTACACAGGGAGCAAAATGCCTCCCGTGTGATAATGAGGGTGCTTCAGCAGCGTTCTCGGGGTGGATTGTGGCACAGAGCTCTTGCTTTCACTGCAGGCAGCTCGGAGGGGCAGGTTTCACACCTGCCTCTGCTCTAGTTACACCTCTATTGTTTGTTATTACGTGTCTCGGGTTATGTAAGTGGCAGCAGCCTCTTGTGCGTGTACCCAGAGGAATTTACAGAGCAACCTGCTGGGAACTTGCAAGGGGACAAAGCCATTTTTTGCACACCCACGAGCAGCACGGCAAACCGAGCTGCAGAAAACGAGGAATTGCCTCTTTTTGGATATTGCGGGTCTCTGCAGCATTGATGCCTTGAAGTGGTTGCTGTTGAAGTTGTCCAGCTGAGAGCTTTGTGTCACTCTCAACTACAATTAGCGTGGTTTTGTGGAGTTTGAGTGATGACTGCACAACACACCCTCCTCGTGAGGCTTTTGTTTGGCATTTCACGTTCCCTAACCAAAATGGATTGGCTGCCAGCCTTGCCACGGATTTGCAGAGAAGCCGCTCACGCTCGGTGCTGTGTCCCCGGCCGCACCGAGCCGGGGAGAACAGGGCGAGTCATCCTTGAAAAACAAACAAAAACCAAAAAAATCTCATTTTTGCGCGGCGTGACTCACATAACCGTCCTGAGCAGGCACGGAGCACCGGCGGCCTGCGCCTCCCCGCGAGTTATTCGGGGCACGCGAGACGCGCGGGGCGTGGAGGGCAAGTATGTGGGTTAGGCGCAGCCGCGCCGCGCCGGTGTGAGAACGTTAATTGCGTTAATTGCGTTAATTGCGTTAATTGCGCTGATCGCGGCCCAGAGCCGGCGGGGCCCGGCGCNCACCGCGGGCGGCGGGGAGCGAGCCCGGAGGGAGCCCCGAGAGCTCCGCGGGCAGCGGGGAGCTGGCACAGCCCCCCTCGGGGGGCGGGGGGGTGGTGGCGCGGAAGGCGGGGGCGCTGCCGGCGAGCCCGGCCGTGAGGGGCAGCGCGAGGGGCAGCGCGCGGGCCGTGAGGGGCAGCGAGGGCGGGTGAAGCGCGGCCGGAGGGACGAAGGTCCGCGGCGGGCAGGGCTCGGGGCCGCGGCGGCGCGGGCCG
>VWZP01007737.1:291272-356101 GCA_013396995.1 Dicaeum eximium | reverse complement strand
CGGCTGCGCCGGTGGCTCCCCGCGTTCCTGGCGCTCGGCTGCTGGGCGCCCCACGCCATGTTCTCGGTGCTCTCCTACGGCAGGCTGGTGGCGCGGGCGGTCCTGGGCGGCCTCTCGCAGACGGACTCCCGCGACTACAGCCTGGTGACGGCCAGCTGTGGCTTCGGCAAAGATTTCCGCAAGGGCATCCTCAAGAAAGGCATGTGCTACGGGGATGACGCCTGTTTCGTGGCGCGGCACCGCACCGCGGATGTGCTGGGTAAGTGGCCGGGCCGGGGGCTGAGGTGGCTTCGGCCTCGCGGTGGGATCCCCCCCCTCCTTCCCGGAGCTGCGCATGGCGAGCGGCTCAACCCCGGCCTCAGACAAAGGAGCTGGTGCTGCCTGCCAGTGTCACCATGAGTTCTCTTTTTTAGCTTCCCAAGGAAGCTCTCGTGCTCTTTGTTACAGCTCTACCCGCCTTTGGCATGCGGGGTTGTGTGTGCCGGGTGTCCGGGCCCAGTCTGGGCGTTTCACCTGTGGGTGCCTCTAAGGCCTGGTGGCTCCAAAACTCAGACAGCCCCCAGTGCGTTTCACTTTCTGTCTTTCTTTAAAACCTAACCGAGCCCCGTGTACTTGCATTTCATTTAAACAGACAAGATCACTTGAACGGGCACTTCCTGATTTTAATGCTTGCAGTGTCCTTGTCAAGTGAAAGGCAGTGTGACATTGAGACTGGAATCAAATGTCAAACTTCAGTTTCGTTGTTTGTTCTGGCCCGATTGCCCTCTCTGGTTTAGAATCGCGGGCGAAATGAATCTTAAGGGTTCAAATTTTAGAACTAGTGAATAATTATAGATAATCAATAGAATCTTCAGACTGTGGGCAACATTGCTTTTGACAGTGCTTTGACCTTTCTCCTGTGCACTCAAGGTTGAATTTGGCTGACTGACACTCTCCACAAGTTAGTTGTGGTGTAACTACCGGAAGCAAATTTTCACCAAAACTTTGACACTTTAAAAAAAACTTCCTCCTCCAGGCCTCTGTCCGTGGTTTTTTGTTTGGATGGTTTATGTATTTATTTATTTATTTCAAACCGGTGGAGTTGCACTGTTCTGTCTCACGCTGTGGAAGTGGCTGGTGGTTCTTGGGTTTGGCGCTGTCGTTGTAACTTGGTTGCCATTTAACAGAGTCCAGAGGTTTTCCTCAGGAAGCTGCGAGTCGGTGCTAAGTAACAGTTACTGCTGGTTATTCTCAAGGAAGCTGTTACTGTAAGAGTGATGGCACAGCTTTCAAGGGTGCATTTTAGACACTCTGCATCTTCTATGTGGTGTCTCTTCCAGATAAACTTTTTGGGATTAGAATTAGCTGTTGGACACCCTTCCTTTAGCATGTGACTGACCCTGGCTGCTTTTAAAGTTCATGCTAGGCCAGCACTGATAAATAACTGAGCAATTGCTGTTTGCCCTTAAGAGAGATGCAGGATCTCCTGTACTTTGAGGTGGACTCCGTGTGGGGAAGGGACAGATTTAAGCCCTGTTTCATGCTGTTTAGGGGGTTTTGGCCATATTTGGTAATTACTGTATGTGGACCTCCAGTTTGTCTTGTGTTCCTTCTGGAATCAACAGAGAGTTGCATTTCTAAGTTGGTCTTTGCATTCATTTTCATGGTAACTTGGAAACAAACAGAATTGTAGCTCCACTTAGGGATCAAACAGCAAAGAGGGCAGCAGACTCAGGATGGCTTTAAGTACCAAGAAGCAAATAATTTAAATAGAAAACCTGTTGGTTTGTTTGATTTTGGGATTTCTCCTCTGGTAAAGCCATTTTAATGTCAGTTCTTTATTGTTTTTTTAATATACATACTGAAAACCTAAAATATCTGTACTTTCTGCAAAAACAGGAATGTTGAGTTGGGTTTTGGTGCTTCTAACTTGATGCTTTTTCTTCTTAATCTGTAGCTCAGGTTTACAAACAGTAGTCTTCACCCAGTTTCTGGTGCTGGGATCATCTCTACTCTCTCAACCAGCCCTTTTGCACTGCTGCAGAGACAGTTTCAGCACCACCAGTGTTTTCCTGCCCTCAATTTCTCTTACTCCCATCACAAATCTGAGGTTCTTTAATGATTTTTTTTTAAGACCCTCATAAATTTTGTGCTACCTCAGTACCTAACTGCACCTCAACAAAACTGCCTGAGCTGCACTGTTGGGTTTCAAACTTAGTTTTTTGACATTTAAGGAGGAGGCTCACGTGGTTTGAGCCAAAGTGAACACTTGACACAGTGAATTTCAAGTGTATCACTTGGAGTGAGAAGTCATCAGTGACAAAGCCAGGCCAGATAATGAATGTAAAATTCCTGTGTGCCAGTGTTCTCTAGAACCAGTGTGTTATGGAAAGCCTGCCTGTGTGGGATGGGTTGGGTGTGGTGGAGCAGTGAAAGAACTACTCCCAGCCTTTGGCATGAGTGCTTGGGGATTCATTTTCTTAGGTCAAACAAGAGTTGACTTGGCAGTGTGTTTATAGCAGAATCAAAATGCTAAACACTTCTTTTGTTGTATATGTGCTGTATAGTTCAAAGGCTGAATGTTTAACAGTCTCTTCTAGTCTGAGCTTTATCCTTTCAGAGTAAGAGCAGCAGAAAGCTGTGAAGATTCAGGTTATTTCCAGTCCTCCCATAGTTGTTGAAAGCTTGATAAGTCCTGTTACTGGTGTACTTGAATCCTTGAGGGTTTTGTCTCTCATTTTTGCTTTTATCTGGAACATACTTGTCAATTTTGCATGTTTTCTTCCCATTCTGAGCACAGGGAGAAACAAGAAGCTCAGAAAGGAGTTTTTCCTTCGGGATCACCCTAAGGAAAGGAAATGGCTTTACTGCTAATGTTAATCTCTAGAGCTTTACAATTCAGGCCTATGTTTTCCTTTCTCTGCTGCTTGTACCACTGATGTGCTTTTCTGTTCATTCACTGCCAGTGTCTTGGGTGTTCAGATCCTCAGACTATTGGAATCCCTCAGGGAGATTTGGGAGATATTCTGTACTGCTTAATGTGTGATGCCTTTGGAACTTTTGAGGACAGAAATGCTGTTTTTTTCAAAGCTGAAAACCAAAACTCTGACACCTCTGCTTTTTCTCATTAGCATGCAAGTAGGATTTTTACTACATAGGGAGCAAGCCAAATTGTAAAAATGAACTTAAACAGTTTTATAGCCATTTCACTAATTTACCAAAAGAAAACCTTAAAGCCAAGGTTTTCACTTCCAGAATTTTTGAGGTGTCCTTTCCTAGTGATAGTTTTCTCCCTTAATTTTGAGGTCTGCCTTTTCTTGCTTGTTCTGGCTTTGTCAGGCTCCCGATGTCTTTGCTCGTTTTTTATGGATTTTCCAAGCTGTTGTGTGAGTCATTATTGAAACATTGCAGCAGCCAGTGCGCATCCCGTGACAGCATCACTTATACAATGTCTGTGCTGGGTACAAGTTCGGGTGTAGCCAGTGTGACCTGACTCTTCCAAACTATTTCTGTCCCCCAGAGTAAGGCAAAGCTGTCTGGCAGCAGGAAACTCTTTGTTCACTGCAGAGTTAAAATTTGACAGTTGTTCTATTTGCTGCACGTCTTGATCTTTAGTTTTTGTGGGGTGGGGAGGGGAGGGGAGTGTCTGGGTGCTGTAGGGCAGCTACTCTAAAGTGAAAGGAACTGCACTTGGTTTGAAAATTTTGTCAGCAGCCTGCATAGGAGGTAGGTAAAACTGCACAGTGACAAAGCCCTGGCATATTGTTAGTGTCACTGTCATCAGGAAAAATAAACTTCAGAACCTCAAACGATTTGTAGATGAAATGTCAGGGTTGTTCTGGCAGCTGTGGAGGAGGGAGGGATCCTTGCTTGGAAGCCTGAAGGTTATAGAGGGCTGTGTTAAGTGGTTTATTTGGTATCATACCTATTAAAGAGATTGCTGCCTTATCACAACTTATCACACTAAAGGAGCCAGAATCGCCCGCCTCCCTCGGAGTCACCTTTCACCTACTGTGTGTGAGAGCTCAGGGTGCCTGAGTGGCAGCAATCAGAGATCTGCAGAGCTGCTTCCTTTGGAACAGGTCACAGGAAATTTTCTGTTTAACATGGGAGCAGCAGTGCTGGCATTTGTAGGGAAACTACAGATTGAGAACCACCCCATTAACAGTCACTGGCTGACTTCCTTGTCAGCAGAGCTGCTCTGGAGCAGCATTGAATGTAACCTCTGAGAATGAAACTTATATCTGGTTATTCTTCTTTCCCACACTTTTTGCAAGGACATTTCTCACAAGTACTGAGGTCAGAATTTCCAGTTGATCACTAGTTTTAACTGTAAGTGCTGTTGATGCTTGTTGGTGGCAGCCACTTTTCCATTCATACACAGATCTTGGCCTGAAGGAAGAGCAGGTTCTGTCAGAAATCAGGGGGAAATAAGCAAAGCTGAGCACAGTGCAGGGGGTGAGGGTTAATCATACCTGTGCCATAGGAAGCATTGGAACAATCTCCTGCTGTTTGCTCTGGTTCATCCATGCTGTGAATACTGAGCCTGAGATGGGTCAGGCTGCAGGGATTTATTTCAGTGTCTGCCCCCAGTACCTGTCCTTCTTCAGCAGTTCCACAGTCACTCAACACCTTGAGAAATTAGGTACTTGTAACTAGGGAATTTTTTATAAAGCATGCAGAAATCATTTATAGTTTAGTATTCTCCTGGAGCTCCCCAAATGCACTGAGTGATTTCTCAGGCTTCAATAAAATAGGGAGGAAATCTACCTGGTAAAAATCTGCTGCAGGAACAAGTGTACTGTAGCAGTGGGGGGGAAATAGATAGAAGGAAGTGTTGCTTTCTTCTGGGAGTAGATGCACAATTTAATGTTTCCAGTTCCGTGTTTCTCCTTCAGTTTGTTCCTCAAGATCATTACTCATTTTGCCTTTGCTTTTTGCTCCTTGTTGTCACTTACCCAGTTACTCTTCCAGAACCTTTCTGTTTCATGCAAGGCTAGTTTAAGTTTTACTGTAGCAGTGTGAATAAGTAACCTTTCCTTCTGTAACTTGTTAGCAGTCACACACCATCTGCCCTTAGGGATTTGTATTTAACTGGGTTATTTCTTTGTCAAAACCTTGAGGTGGGGGGTAGACACCCTTTGGCTCTAACAGATCCAAGGAAGCTGCTGAAGGGTCAGTGCTGGCTTTGAGCATTGGAATTGCTTTAGATGGAGAACCTGTCTAGGTGTGTGATTTATCCCACCACTGATAAAACAAGAAATCTTATCATTTTATCTCAGTTCTGGTGTTGGCAAATACTTGGTGGTGTATTTCAAACTTGTATGGCACAACTCATTGCACTTTTTTACCATTTTAGCCTCCAAATTTGATGCAAAGTTCAGTTATAAATATATCCTTCTGATGTTCTTTTAGCAATGATTCATTGCTATTTCAGGTAAGGATCTCAAGAAATTGAAAGTTCAGTAGGATGTGCAGAGTGCCTTAGAAAGTTAATTGTGATTGCATGCAGAAGCAGCTCCTGCTGACACACTTGTGCCTGCCTGCTGCTTCTCTGTGTGATTTTTGTTCTTGGCTGATGCAATACTTCAAAATATCCAACCCTCAAGAGATTTTTGGGCCGGGGTGGTACTTCTGCACTCTGGCCGTGGGCAGGTTAATTTGCCAGCTCACCAGAACTGCCCCTCATAACATGATTTATATTAAACAGGGTTTGATCAGTATCAGGGCTTTGTTATGAACTTCCAGGCTGTTTAGTTTATATTTGCTGTGAGCCAGGCAGAACACCTGGATCTCACGCACTCAAGTGAGTGATGAAAAGCAGATATTGCTGCTTTCAGCACTGCCTGCTTCTCCCTGGGCTTCTGCAGGGAGCTCCTGTGCTGGCAGGCAAAAAAAAACCAACTTCACATTTCCCTTTCAGCTGGTATCTTCTCCCAGGTGCTTTTAGCATTTTGAAATCAGCTTTAACAAGTTTCACCACCAGCATCTTCTCTGGCTTGGTTTCATTACTGCAGCATCAGTCATTTGTGCTTTGTCTTGTAACTTCCTGACAGGTGTTTCTTTGAGGGAGATTTTGATATTCTGAATCTTTGAGGAGTTGGAAGAAGTCAGGTTTTGTGTTGACACATGCAGCAAGTATTTTATCTGTCAGGTATATTTCTGTATTTTCCAGCACAAGGCAATGTAGTGGAATGTTAACTCAGATTCTGAAAGATCTCTGTAATACAGTTAAATGCTTGAGAAGTATTTATTCTTTTGAAGTAATTTATTGTGAAATTTTCAATTGCTTTATTTACAATGGTGGTTCATCTAGCTGCAGGCATTGCACTGTCACGTGGATGTTTGTGTAATTTCTGCATGGACTTGAACAGGGAATAGCCACAGAAATGTTCTTTCTATAAAATTTTTTCATTTGCTGAACGGCATGAATGAAAAAAACCCCCAAGGTTTGTGTACAGTTCAATGTCAGCAATTCTCAGCCATGCAGTTTGTCTTAAATGTCCTGTGATTCCTAATTTATAACATGGTTAATACTGGAACACAATGGTTCATGGCTCAAAGGAAAACCTCAGCATTTGTTGAAAAGGTGATTATTTTGAATATATACCTTATTCTTTTCTTAGATGAAAGCAAAGTTATTGTATATAAATAGAGCTTGGCATTATTCCTCGGGAGTGATCCTGCCAATAGCAACCCCTTTGAATTTTCTTTTGATGACAGGGAAAACCTGGTATTAATCAAAGCTGAGTTTTTAGTTTTTGGTACTTCTGGAGTTTGAAACAGTTTTGCTCCTTGTTTGCTGTATATCAAATAGCACAAAGTTTACTTAAACTTTATTCTCATTTACATTTCATCTATTTCAGTAGCAGTTTACTCAAACTATTTCAAAATCACATAGTCCTTTCCCAAGTGAAGCTGTTCAGTTTACAGAGATTGCAGAATGTGAAGATGCTGGGTTTATTTTAAACCCATATTGAAGGTGAGACAGAATCATTAAATGAGGTCTTGGCCCCAAACCTTTATAATAAACCCCCACCTTTTCCATCTGGGGCAAGGCCAAGAAATAGAGTTGGCAGCTGCTGGGGGGGTGTGGAGGTGTCAGTGAGAGGAGCCCCCAGGGCTGTCCTGGTGCTGGGATCTGTCTGTCTGTCCTCTCAGGGGAGGTACCAGTCAAAGCCAGAGGAGCTGCTGGGGGATGTCGAGAGGGTGATTGCTTTGGAAGGCACTGGCAGAACCTACTTAAAGCTGTTTATAGCTGGCAAAAGGCAGACAGGAAGGCAGACAGACAGAGGCAGTGCATGGCTCAGGATAGAGCGTGAAGGGTGCTGCCATGATTGTGGATTCCCATTTCCTGCCTGGACTGAGAAATGAACAAAGAAAGTCAGTGGTGTGCTCATTTTTCCTTTAAAAATGGAATAGGTTTTTATAATTGACCTTCTCAGGTGCTTGCTGTGGTGGCTTTCTGGTACTCTGTGCTAAAGCTGCAGTGTTTGTGTTTCAGTGTTTCCCAACACTGATGTAAAAGGATTTTCTGGATCATTTGAGGGAACTCCATAACTTCTGCTGAGCTTTCTTTTTAACTGCCTTGGGAGCCAAGAGCTCTGGGCAGTATCTGTCAAACATCTTTTCATTGCATTAACCCTGTTGTCAGTGAAGCAGTGCAGAAATACATCTGGACTATGTTCATTTTAAAGGGAAGGAAAAAAGATGTTTATCTGGTCACTTCACAGAAAGCACCATCATTTAACCTGAAACTGAGTTGCTCTTTCAAGTTCCAGATCTAGAACCTTTCCTTTATGATCTCTTGTTCTAGACTTGTCTGTGTGGCAGCAGAAGGCAAAGGGTTAATCCACTATTAACCTGAGGTTGTGACACCTGTAGGGAGAGGATTAATCTGTTCTTGAAGAATCCAGAAAAGTCATTTCTGAGAACGCCGGGTGCTTTTGCATGGGCTTCCTCCTGGGCACTGCTCAGAGGTGAAGGCAGGGATCTGCATTCCTGTAACATTCTTCTGAGAAAGCAGAGGGACAAAGCAGGTGTCTAAAAGGTTGTGAACTATTTTAGGGAGAAATCTGATTAATGTTGATAGGCTGTTCAGAATCTGCCTATAACCTCCTGTCAGATTATAGTTCATGCCAAGGTCGGCTCTAAACCTTCCGTCTCAGTTTCAGACCATGTCCCATGTGAAGGGCGTTCGGAGATGAGGAAATTGAGTTTTATCTTCTCACTCACATTTCCATGCCTTTGATAATAGCAGAGGGGTTTTTTTCCTGAGGAGGCTGTCCTTCAGCACAATCTGAGCACTGAAATTCACTTTTTGTGCTTTTATCATGAACATATTCCATCTTTACTAGCTTTTGGAAATCTCTGCTTGAAATGGTTTGTCCCGTGCTGAGGATCAAAAAGAGTTTGGGAAAAGTTCCACATAGTAACATTCTAATCTCAAATACCTTCAGCAGTCTTTTGCTTTTATCATTTAGGCAATTGGAAGAAGTTCAAAGTTCTAGAACCAAATGACCAGCAGAAAATGTGTCTGCTGCTCACCTCCCTCTGATCACCCCCTTTCCATGACCACAGTCACTGTTTTCCCTGTTGCTTAGAAGCTTCCCAGGCTTTGGCAGAATTGGTCTAATTTTCTGATATCCAGGTTATTTGGAATAACTGAAAGTTCTCTGGATCATGGTCAGTTTTCATTCTCTTGCTTGGCTGAAGCTGTAAGCAACAAACTCTCCTTGAAAGGGGTAGGTCCCAGCATTGTGTTGGTTACATGGATTTTGGAAAGCACTTGTAAAATGGAGATTTATTTTCTACAGAAATTGAGAACACCAAATAGAAATCATTGTCCTTCATATGAGGAGGTAGTCTGAGAAAAAATTGTGCTGCTGAATAGCAGGAAGAGTTTCTGTGTCATTTCTGTGCTAGTTAAAATGTTGACCTTCACTTTGAAAATTAATAAAACCTCTTCCCTTTTAATGGACTGATGAGAGGTTAATGGACTCGAATCCCCATCTTACCCCCAAATATCCCATTATTTGTTCTCTAGTGGAGTCAGCCTCCTCATTCTCAGCATTAGACTTTTACCTTCCTTTCAGCAATTCAGATTATATTTGGAGATTTGTCTGGGAGCTGATATCAGAAGTTATCTTAAAAATACTCAGAAATTTATTTGTTAATATAAAATATTTTCCAGGCAGATGCCATGTCCTACATTTTACTTACTAAATATCATAAGTAAATGATGTAAATAATGAAACCCCTTGTTTTGAAAACCATTTCTGTTCAGGTAACCCTGGTTTCGTGTTTCCTTGCAGGGGTGGCAGATGGTGTTGGTGGCTGGAGAGACTACGGGGTTGACCCTTCTCAGTTCTCAGGGACTCTGATGCGCACGTGCGAACGCTTAGTGAAGGAAGGACGGTTTGTTCCCAGCAATCCTGTTGGAATTCTCACCGCAGGCTATTGTGAGCTGCTGCAGAACAAAGTACCTTTGCTTGGTAAGACACCAAAATTGTCAGCTCAATCTGGGCTGTGGTACACATGGGCTTACTGAAGGGTGCTTGAATCTCTTGTCATTGTCCATAGGACATTTGCAGGCAGTTAACTTCTCTTAATTAACTGAAAACATAGAAATGCAGTCACCTTGGTGGTATCCTTATTTTCTCTAAACCATTTTAATTTATTTAGTAATGCAGGGAGTGTTGATGTGTATTTATACATGAAATAAAAGGCTTTCTGTGGGAAGGGTGAATTCACAGAGTTTGCAGAGCGAGTTCTGCAGTGGAACACACTGTGCACATGTGCTCACTCTGTATTTTATATGTATAAATAACTGTTCTCTGCTGACAACTGTTCGTGTACTGGTTATGCCTTTCTGCTTCAGTTATGCAAGGAGAAATATTTTCTGAACATAATTGGATGTAGTTCTGCTCATTCCTGACCTTACTCTGCTCCTGTTGCCTTTTATGTCCAGTGGACTCAAACCTCAGTTGGTTGACTTGAGTAGTTCATGTCGTACAATCTCTGGTAGCATTATTTTTATAAACTTTGTGGGGGATTCATTACAGACCTTTCTGAAAGCCAGCTGAAGTAGATGCTTCACATACTCTGTGTCAGCATTGATGGGACACAGGGCATTCAGCTGCCTGAGGACTGGGAGCAGATAGAGAGGCCACACTCAGTCTCAGCTGACAGCTCTGCCAAGGGGACACTTCTCTAAAGGACATGAGACCTCTTCTGCACCAAGAAAGCGTTTGCCCTGCACAAAATGTGCACAGCTCACCTGACCTTAAGCTTCTGTGCCAGAGCAGTACTGTGGGAGCTAAATTTAACTTGTCTGCTGAGCTGGGAGCAGATGTTCTCGCATTATACGCCTAAAGAATAGGTTGGAACCTCAGGAGTGACCTTAAGTGTCACAAAAATAGCAGTGGTCAGTAATTACATTAGGATCTGGGGTGTTGAATGGTGCTTATTTGTGCAAAGCAGGTGTAGCTGTAAGGGAGCTCCAAAGTGGGGCACTGGCAGGAGCTCCCCCTGTGCCTTTGGAGACAGAGCAGCTTGGCTGGGCTTGACCTTTGCAGTGCTGAAAAGCAGCGTGTGCTGAGTCACAAGGGCTGAATTCCACACATGGCCTCCTGGTTACACTCTGCTAATAGAGTTAGAATTTGAAACTAATGATCCTTAGTGTTTCTCCTTTAACTGAGAACAGTATTTTTAGAAGGAGGAATAAAACCCTGGAATTACCACAGCAATGAGCATTTAGAGTTTATTTAAAATAAAGGGACAGGAGAAGACTTCATTAGGGAGGATTCATTAGGCAGTAACTTCTCCTTGCTTATGTTGCTTTAAGCCTGGATACTTGGTTCATCAGGATTGAATACAGCAAATAATATAAAACTGAAATGGGAGGAAACTACCATTTTTTTAATCACTGTGGCAGCACAGTTTTGGACACTGTCACGTGTGAAATCAGATTTTTTTCCAGAGGTAGTGCTTTGACTTAACATTCATTAAGGACAGAGAAGGTCCAGTGTGTTCACTAGAGAACAGATTCAGGGCAAGTGCATTGCTGGGAACTCTCTGTATTAGAAAGGCAATGCCTGGAGCCAGCTGGATTCTGCACTAGCAAGCCTGATCCTGAGCTTTGCTCACTGCAAGCTTGTGGTCTGTCCAGCATGGAGCTGTGCTTGGAAAATCCTGCTGGAAGAACAGGAGGGTGGATTGAAGGTGAAGAGGGTTCACAAGCTGGTGATGTGGGGCAGAAGTGCTGTAGCTGCATTTCCCCCTATTGGGGATTGAAAGGTCTTTTGGTGCCTGTGCTGTCCTGTCCTGCTTGCAGAATTGAGTGGTTGCTGTCTGCTGTGAAGGACTTTGGGTTTCTTTGCAATACAGCATTTTTGTGGCTTGCAACCAAGCACAGTTGGGTGGCTACTTCCCAGTGAATGAATGGAGAATTCCTCAGTGCCCTCAAGCATGGCTGGGATAGTTCCAAGCACAGTTGACATCATGTTTCTGCTATTACTTTAATTTGGAATTGTATTTGTCTCTGAAACATTTGTTTTCTTAAACTCGTGGAGTTGGTGTCCTGAAAATGTGACAATTATTATTTTTTAAACCTGAAGCAAGCTCTGCAGAGCCAGGCTGGGAAGAAAAGCATTTTGTGTTCTGAGCAGAGAAATGCAGCAGGACCTAATACTTAATTGCAAACAGTTCTTTACTTGGTGTGGTTTATTTACAGCTGATGAGTGAAACTGTGTGGAGAGCTCCTAGCATTGTATGGATGCTACTAGAATTCTATTATCTCCATGATTTTGGAATTTCAGTATTTTATGTGAGTTCTGTAAATCCAGTCCTATAGCAGAATGTGCTGACATATGTTGGGATGGAAAACTGTAAATAAAGCCAAACAAAACAGGTATTTGTCAGCATAATGTGTTTACTAAAATCAAAGCAGGAAGAGTATATTCCACACAAAAATAATAGTTTGTATTGCAAAGATTTCTAGCATTTTGATGGTTTTCTTTTATATTAATTCTGGCATTGTTGAGTATTTCCATTTCTCCTGACTTGCAAGCTTTGATGAATGTTGTAATAATTGAACTGTTGCTCAGATCAGTGAGAGAAGAAGCAGTTTGTGTAAGGCTGACTGCAGTCACTGTGTTTGCAGGGAGCAGCACAGCTTGTATAGTAGTCCTGGACAGATCAAGTCATCGTTTACATACAGCCAACTTGGGAGATTCTGGATTTTTGGTAGTCAGAGGTGGAGAAGTCGTGCATCGATCCGACGAGCAGCAGCATTACTTCAACACTCCCTTCCAACTGTCAATAGCTCCACCAGAAGCAGAAGGAGTTGTCTTAAGTGACAGGTAAGGGGGAAGAGGAACTTTATTTTTAATCTGTGCATGTGACCAGCTCCCAAAAAGTTGCAGTTTTGCTGCTGTGTGGCTCTTTGTATCACTCAGGATATAAAAACGTATCCAGTCAGGTCCTGCACCTGCCACCCTCCCTCTTTGGGTAACATGAACATTTCTCACCTTGTACTTAACTTTGTACCTGTTGCACAGTCTGGATTTATTGGACTGTTTGTGGTGGCATATTCCCATAGCCATGGGCTCGTTCTGATCCATGGGAAGATGTCACCCACTCTAGCTGGAGGTGAACAAGAGGCTGGGCTTCCCAGCAGAGCTTTGGTTCCAATCCCTGCCTGTGCTCCCTTGGGACTGTTTGGAGTAGCTAGTTTAGATATCTTGGCACTGAGGTTGCAAGTGCTTGAAGAATAGAGCAGAGGAACATGTGACTGTAACTTGTGTTTCCAACTTGCTGTTTCCAGCAGCATATTGTATTTGACTAAAACCAGCAAAAAAACTGTTTGGCAGAACACCAAGCTGGGAATGAGAGTATGAGGAAAGGACAATCTGTTCACAGAAATGAGTTGTTTCAAAGGCAGGCTTGTTCTTGTGTCTTCCCTTAGGAATGTCAGGCTGATCCATCCTGACTTTGGTGAACGTAATATGAAACAAACTCAAAAATAAACAGCTTTCAAATATGTGTTAAAATTCAGCTTTCAAAGTGTCTCACTCATTAAAGTGATATCTCTCCTCTGAACGTTGGGAGCTGGTAACAGGATCTTCAAAGAATGCCCATGGAATAAAGGGAATGCAGTAGGCAGCTGAAGTTTTGGACTCAATGAGTTTGAGTCTTCTCCAACCTAAATGATTCTATGCAGTATCAGGGCTGATGTAGTAAAGGTTGAGATTTTAATCCAAAATAGCTCTTTTTGAAAGTGTTGGTTAAGCTGTTGAAACTCCTGACTGACCATTCTTGTGTGTGGTTTAATGTCTTCATTCTGCAACTGCTGAGAGAAAGCCAGGGTAGGACTCTGAAATTAGAACCTTTCAGTAATCCAAGCTCTTTGTTAGACTAAAATTAAATGATCCCTTGAAATTCCAGAGGTGTAAAAAAAATTTTTAATTTTTCTGAGATTCTCCGTCATCCGTAGGACGACCATAAAAACAAAAAGCAGAAGAATAATTGATAATGTCCAGTGGAAGTCAGGGAAGCCAAGTAATCTGAGTCATCCAGTAATAAGGAAAGCACAAGATAAATGTGCTCCCACACTTCAGCTCTGAATCATGATTACAGCTTTCTGGCTGGTTCCTGCACTGTTCCTGACGTTAATTAGTACTCATGCTCCTTGTCGAAATGCTCCTCCTGTCCTTTTTTATTTGTTGTCCCAGTTCAGTGGTGAATTTGGCTATATATGGGCATAGGCAGCCATCTTAGCTCCATCAGCCTTCCTGGAGCTACACATCAGTTGAGCAAAGCAGCTCCTCTGTGTTTTGGCAGAGCCCAGTGGCCTGGGATGCAGCAATTTCTTCTTTTACAGATCCCTGAAGAGTCTTTAAAAATGAAAGGTTTGTTGTTATGCTGCTTCTGAGAATCAGATTTTGCAGCAATATTTGTGCCCAAACTGGGTGTTTTCTCCTCTTGGTGTTGTGTAATGTGTTAGGCACAAGCATTCCAAAAGACTCTGGTCTCCTGGTAGTGATTTCCAGACATGTTTCATATTCCATTGAATTAGAAAGTGATTCAGAATCCTGAAGTGTTTGGGCCAGGCCTGTTATTAATTGTTCTTTCAAGAATCACTCTCTTACATCTTCAAGATGAGCAGACTGAAGCCCTGAGCTGCCATTCTGCTTACTGGTTTCCTTGGAGACACACTCCTGAAGCAGATTAGTTTGCAGGATTGTTCATGTGAGAATTCTAACTGCAAATCCTGGGTGTGGGAGCTGGAACAGGACCTGTTTGCAGTCTCAGGGCCTGTGATGGGACTTTCCTGACAGCCCATCCTGGTGCTAAAGCTCCACAGGGAGTGATGATTCCTTTCTCCTGCACAAACCCCCAAAAAGCAGTGAAGTGCAGAGGCTGTGGATGTGCTGTTGGAGGGTTTTTGGTGTCTTTGGAGTCCTTTAACCTCTGTCCATCCCCAGCCCCGAGGCTGCTGACAGCACGTCCTTCGATGTCCAGCTGGGGGACATCATCCTGACAGCCACAGATGGGCTGTTTGACAACATGCCTGACTACATGATCCTGCAGGAGTTGAAAAAGCTGAAGGTGAGTGTCTGTGTTCTCAAGCTCTCACATATTTTGTGCTGGCTAAACCTTTACAGTTACTTCCTTTACTTCTAATAGCTGAAACCTTTGTGTTTTATATAAAACCCCACCACAAGGTACTGTATTAAAAGGCTTTTCAGGTAATATCCCATGTGAGCTGAGCAAGGGACGTTGATCCCAAAGGGCTTTCTCCTGGATCTGCATCAGGCTGAATCCAGAAGGAGCAGCTTGGGCATAAATTTCCCAAGTAACAGCTGGTTCCATGTCAGTAACTGGTGAGGGAGGAGACAGCAGGTGCTGCCTTGGGCACACACTGCACCTGCAGGTTGGAGATGATACACAGGAAAACAGAGAAGGCTCTCCTGGGTTACTCGAGGGTGAGCTTATACTTAAAATACTTTCAGCTTCTCTGACCAGTAATTCTGGCATAGTATGGGGCTGTCTGAATTGTGGGTTGCAAGTGCTTGAAAATCAGTGTTCTGTAAAAAAAAATCCTGTCAACTTTTCCACATTAGTGACCACAAATGTTCTTTTTAAATAATAAGAACACATTAAAATATTTTAACTTGGCTGCGAACATTTAGCTTCAGGCTATTTACTTACAGAAAGGAAAGTACACTTAAGGAGATATCAATATGTATAAACTCCTTGAGGAAACTATTTTGCTGTGAAATGCAAATAAGACAATTACGGTGTGGTTTCAAGAGAATTTGGCCTTCTCTTATCCTGCAGCTCCACAGGTCACTAATGTGTCACTGGAGCTGCAGCCACCTCCCACCCTTGTCTGTGCACAGGACAAGGCTGTCCTGGCTGGCCCCTGGAGTTGGAATTCCCTTGTGGAAGAAAGCTGAGCTCCACCTTTTGGCGTGTTTGGGAAAGGCACTGGAGTTCCCCAGGAGGTTCAGCCAAAAGTTAATCACATAAATGCCTGCTAATTCCCAAACCTGCGGGGAAGGCTCTTGAAATGACAAGGCATTTAAAAATGGTTACAGACAAAAAGAGCACTGGTTGTCTGTCATGTTGGCTTGAGTGAGAAAAGCCTGGGAGGAAAGCAGCAGAATTAATGAAACAGGGGAAAAAAAAGTCCTTAAAATGCAGCCTGGAGAAACTGTGTGTTCTCTCAGTGCATTTTTCTCATCTGACTTTAAAGTGCCCCTTCTCCCCAAGGGTGCTCTTGTCAGCTGGGGAGAGAGAGCCAGAGGTGCAAGACTTGCACTCAAGATAAAACAAATACTTCACCAGAGCCTGCTTGGGAGGGAGGGAATGTCCTTGCAGGGACAGCTGCCAAATGCCCTGTTCCCTTCAGGTGACATGGTATAGTCTGTTTTGAGTATTATTCTTCTAAACTTCTAAATTCTGGAAATCCTCCAAACCCAAGTCTTGAGCTGCTGGTGAGGATTTGAGGTCTGGCTGTCCCTTGTGAAGATCCACAGTTGTAACCCAATTTACAAAGCCTAAAGAATGGGGAAGGCTCTGTTTGCAATGAGAGATCTCCAAACCTGACACAAATCAGCACAAAAACTTCTGTAGGCTTTTGTACAAAAATAAACTCTTTTCCTCATGAATTTAGAACTCCAACTACGAGAGCATCCAGCAGACTGCACGGAGCATTGCTGAGCAAGCCCACGAGCTGGCCTATGACCCCACGTACATGTCACCCTTTGCACAGTTTGCCTGTGACAACGGACTGAATGTCAGAGGTAAGAGCAGCTCCTCCTCCCCTTCAGCTGTCTTGGAGAGATCTTCAGCAAAGCAAAGTTCTGCTGTTCCAGAATCCTGTAGGAAAACAGAACAGTAGGAAATGTGGTTGGCAGAGGAGCACCAAGCTCGTGTGGGATTTGGCAAAGCCCCCAGGGCCTTCACAGGCCATCCTGGGCCCAGCAGAGCAGGAGCCTCCTGTGGGGAAGCAGCTGGAGCACAGAGAACACAGCGCCCTGATTGTTTTATTTTTAATGTAATTGTGCATTCCTGCCCAGGAATCCTGCCTGAAACGAGTTCTCCAGTACTCCTGTACTTGGCTGTTGCTTGGATTCAAGGGTGTGGGTGGTGTGTGAGGGTAGTTTTTGTTTGGGGTTTTTTTAAGGTCTCTTCTTACTGTTGTGTTTCAGCTGAGGTTCTGCTCACTCTTTGGTAGATTTGGGATTGTTTTTTTGGTTGAAATTTGCAACCCTTGTATCACTGGCATCCCCATACTGATCTCTCTGTTGTTTCTACTTCTGTGCTTTATAAAGGTATTGGCAAAACAGCTGGCAGAGCTCACAGCCCGAGCAAACACCTTCTTTTAATAATATTTTACTTTTAAATAAATAAACAAATACAGTTCTGCCAGTAAAGATGTTTTCATCTCTGTATCAGAAGGGCAGGATTTCCTGCAAGAACCTGAAGCCCCTTTCCTGAATGTAATTGTGCATTCCTGGAGCTCTGTGTTGCTGTCACACTTGGGCTCTGTGTTGCTCCAAGTTCAGTCACTCAGTAGTGAGGCTGCAGATCTCCAGAGTCCAGGGGTTGGTTTGACTTCCCACATAACAAAACCTCTCTTCTGGGCCGTTTCTCAAGGATTTGAGTGCGTTGCTCTGGCTGTTGAGGATTGAAAAATAACTATTAAAAACATTAAGTAGCTTTTAGGAAGACTTAAGGTAATGCAGTGCTGGAGAAGATGCTAAAGAGGTGTTTGATTTACAGTGGAAATTCCTGAGGAGATCTGATTACATGGCAGTTTACGTGTAACAAAGCAGTGTCAGGTGTTTTGTGCATTTATTAAAGAGTCTGCTGAAAACAGGCTTTGTGCTCTGCCAGCTACCAGCAATGTTCAAGGTTCTGACATCCTTTTCATAGTTTGATCTCACTGAAGCTTAAAAGGAGAGTGGCTTTGTGCTGTGTTAAATGTCACTGCGCCCCTCGGTTTGGAAAGGAGGTGGGGGAGGCAGAGTTTGTCTCTACTCAAGCCAGGTTTTGGAGCCTTAAACCAATTTTAAAAGAGTTTTCCATGGGCAATGTCACAGATCATCAGAAGACAGCCCACTGTGGTTTGATGAAGTCAGAGGGTTTTTGCTTCCATTGCAGGGGGGAAACCAGACGACATCACCGTCCTCCTGTCCATCGTGGCCGAGTACACAGACTGAGGTCCTGAGCTCCCCGGCCGCTTTCCTGCTGGCAGGATTGTTCCTTCCTTCCCAGCTGCTCCGGGCAGCCGGCCCTGAGCCCGGAGCCTGGCCCAAGATGCAGCTGAGGCCCTTGCTAAGAACCACTCGTAGTGCACTGGTCTTGGTCTGCCAGCAAGAGATAAAGAAGCTCAAGGCTTGGAGCTTGTCTTTGAGAGCTTAGTCCTTGTCTGGGACGGGGGAGGATCCATCCCACAGCGTTGCTGCATCGGAGATGGGACTTTCCAAGGAGTAGAATTGGTTGATCACGTTTCAAACTAGATCAATAGGTAACACCTCTGCACGAGGGCATATTACTCTTTCCTAGGAACGTTCGCTGTTGTTGAGGGTGTGTTACAGACCCAGTTCCATAAAGCATAGTCTTGTTCCAGTGATAGCCGAGGTTTTGTGTTTCTGAGCTCCGGTTTTCAGGAGATTTATAACTGCTGTAAACATTCTGCTCTTGCCATCCATGGTGTCAGCCTTAGGAGCCTTTTCTAGTACGAGATTTCAAACAAACCTAGTTCAAGTTATATGGATGCAAATGTGTTTTGTGATTTCAGGTGCTTAACTGTGATCTTAAAAGTTCTGCAGATCATTCGTCCATAATGGGCCTGGTTCTGGATGTTTTGGCTGTGGATAATTTTTTTTTTTAAACAAAAATTCTAGCTCAGTCTCAAACAGCTGAGCTGGCCACAGTTGAGGTCTTTCAGCACTTGAGGCCATCTCAGCGTGGGATGATGGTGAATGCTACGGTGGGATGTTGCACAAAACAGCTCATCCTCAACTCCGAGCGTCTTCACTTTGGGTAGATCATTCTGTTGTTGATATAAAACATAATTTGTGTTAATAATTGCCACTCTTGCTTGTAGAACAGAATATGCTGCACCCGTTTAAGTCCAGTTGATCCTTTCTGACTCCAACAGGCACCTCCTTGCTTCTGCTGCGGCAGCGAGTACGAAAATGGAAACTCAATGAATAATCAGCAAAGCTTACATTTCATTTTAACTAAAGTTTAGGGGTTTCAATGATCCTTAATGATGTTTACAGTTATCTAACAGCCACTTTGCAATATGACATTTCCTTTTCAATGACAGTAGCTCACGTTTGCCCCCCCTTTTCCAGCCAGCTTTCCTTTTCCTTCCCTGAGGCTCATACGAAAGCTGAGAGCTGTAAAGATATATATATTTTTGGTCAGTTTTTCATTAACTTTTTTGCTGGTAGAGAAGTATGTAGAAATAAATTAAAGCCATGTTTTTATATATAAAAAGTCGGGTAATGTTGCTGTTTAGGTGAGTGCAGTTAAACTTGGTCAGTAAGGAATCTTACCTGCTCTCAAGAGGAGATTTTTACTACCTGGTTTATTGTATTAAAACTGTTTAGGTTTGAGGTTACCTCAACTTGTTTAAAGAATTTTTGTGGACTTGTACTGTATATTTGCGTAACTATGTCAAGCTTTTATTTAAGGTCATTTAACATGTACCATGTACATGTCATTTTACTATATTTCAGTGCATCATGCTTGTAACAGGCATTTCATTTATAATAAGTGATTAATTTGGGAGCTCTTCAGTAATTTATCTGCTATTCCTCAATTGGCATAATGTTAGATATCTACTTTAAATCACCTTGTAATTACTCGTCAAAATGCCTTAACTACCCTAACTTGACCAAAATAGGATTTTGGTGAGGGTATGGGGAGGATTATATTAATGAAGAAAAATTAATTATATTTGTGACACACGAACAGTGAGTGGTGGAGAACTTTGCACAACCTGTCAGTCCTTGTTGTTTTTAACTGAACAAGCTGTCTCTGGCTGTCTCGGAGGAATGTATTCACATGCAGAACAGGGCTTTGTTTCTTGTTTGGGAGGGACCTTTCTCTCCCGACCCTGGGTGTCTTTACATTTATCCAGTATTTACTGCACGCTTCTGGATTAGAGCAGATTTGATCAATTCTTCTTCCCCTTTGCCCTTCCCTGGCCCCGGGCTGTTCTCTGCTCTCAGCACAGTCCCCAGCGCTCCCTGTTCCCCCTTCCCGGTTTTCCAGACCTTTCCCTGGGGCCGTGTGTGGGTCAGAGGCTCTGGAATTCCCCAATTCCTGCTCCTCGGGGCGGGGCGCTCCCTGTCTGGATCCACAAAGCCTCATATCACACCATGACCTGTTGGTTTTTTTTAAATAAAGAACAAATTTGGGTTTTGATTTACAAATCATGAGTTTTTCCCTCACCGGGCACACCAAAGACCAGTAAAGCTTTTAGCTTTTCCATCTGTTTATAAAGCAATACTGTATTATAAAGAATTGATATTTTTATCACATGCTTGATTGTTTTGGGTTTTTTTTAAGATGTGCACTCTGAACATATCAAACCTGATTTTTTCCTATGAACTTAACGCTGTCTGCGCACAACTGATCTTTGGAGAAGGAAATGACAGGGCCCATCCTATCAAAAATAATTCCCAGCGATGCATGAAGCAGTAACACGTGCTAGGGGTTAGGTTAGTGGGAATGTCCACGAGAGGAATGTACTAGAAAGGTGTTCCCTGACTTGGAGGGCTGGCTTGGAGCTGCTGCAGAGGGTTGTGGTTTGTTCTGGCAGCTGCTGGGATGGGAGCAGGGATCTGGAGGAACAGGAGCTTTGTCCCCCAGGAACCTGGGATTGCTGCAGCAGCCATGGGGGTTGGGGTGGAGCAGGGCTAGGATGTGGTGAATTGGAAAAGCTTTGTGGTTCCTTGTTTTTTTCCTGGCTATCTTTGGGAGAGCTGCCACATACAGTCCTAAACGTCCTTTTTCAGGCTGAAAACAAAACCAAACCAAAAACCAGATTTGGGACCAGGCAGTTACAAGTGAGGGGAGGGGAGGGGAGAGGATCTGGCAGGAATGGGAGGATTGAGTGTGGAATGTCCATCCCTTGGTCAGGGACATCCTTGCTCCAGGGGAAGAGCAGCTGCTGTGTGGAGAACCCGACTGTATGCAGTAGTTTCTGACAAAGATAGCTGAAACAATGAAGCAAATCTGAGTCTGTATCTGAGGATGCTTTTTTGTTGCTGTTAAAATGAGACTATCATCTATGCTTACCTAAGAGGCAATTATGTGAATTTCATGTCTGAGGTATAACTTATGCAGGAATAGTTCTGTAAATACATTTAAATAAATTGTAAAGATATTTAATAAATATAGTATTTATACTAAAATGTGCTTTTTAAAGTCAAGTTGCCTGCAAACCCTCTGTTTGTTGATGTGGGGATGTGGTTGGTGGCACAGAGGCAGGGGCTGGGCTGGCACTGTGACCTCCCTGTACTGCTCTCAAATCCACACCTGAGTGACACCCGATGCCTCCTGCAGCAGTCTGGCAGGCAGATAACGATCCTTTAATTGACTGGGAATTTCAGCGTTGTATTCCAGTGTGACTGGAAATACTGCACTGCCCCTGGCTGTGGTGGAAGAGACGCAGGGAAGGAAGAGAATAATGCAAGTCTGAAACACAAACCTTTATTTTTTAAAATGCAGTCCTGTGACAACTTTGTATTTTCAGTTAAATGTTGGTCCTAGAGAGTCTCTGTACAAACCTGAGTGCTCCTGGAGCTGGGCTGGGTTTGGCTGTGACAGAGGGCATGGCTGGGTTATTTCTCCAGCACCCCGAACCAGAACAGCGGCTTCACTTGCCTGATGTGTTAACAGATTTTGAATTCAAACTGAGCCTCTCTAGTGAGAGTGTTCTGAGTGAGAACCCCCAGCAGTTCCTGCAGATCACAGGAAAAACCTGTGAAAACTTCGAACAGAATCAGTCATGACCTAAATCTGTGCTGTTACAAGAGCACTGACAGTTCCAGAACGTTCTGTGCTGCTGGGCCTGCACTGCCCTTCCCTCCTGGGCACTCCCCACTGTCTGTCCTTGGACCCCAACTCTGCACTACAGAGCCAGGGAGCTCTGCAAGGCACCAAACTCCTCCTCGGTGTCACTGGCTGTCGCCAAACTCCGGAAGGTGTCACCAATGGCCTCTTTCTCCTTGTAAGAGACAGCTCCAAAGAATAAGGAGTGGAACTGGAAAATGCAGTATTTGTACAGGTAAGAATTCCGTGATACAGAATTTGGGCATTAATTATTTTGAAACTTTTGCCACTTTAAGATCTTTCTCATCGAGCAGCATTTCCCAGTGAAACCCACCTGCCCCCCAGCAGTGTTCCCAGCAGTGGTGGGGTTTTCCAGCTGTGCAGCTGTGACAGCTGATACCACTGAAACCCCCAGTGCATGTGGGGTTTCATCCACTGAAACAGCAGCTGTGGGGATTCATCCACTGCTGGCACCGTGAGGAGTTCCCTCACCTTCTCATAAGGAGCCTCTGTGGCCTCTCCTGCTGCCTGGGCCATGGCTGCTCCTGCTCTGCCTGGCACATCCCTCTCCGTGCCTCTGGGAATGTTTTTTACCTCTTGTTTTGCCAAAGAACTCGAGGGTTTTGCCGAGCCCATGCTCGGAGTGTTTCCCTTCTGCTGTGGCTTTTTGGGAGCAGCTGTGTCTGTGTTGCTGACTCCATCCATGGAGGTCTGGTCAGATTTATCCATGCCAGTCTTTGAGCTGGATTGGACAGAGCAGGGCAGGTTAGTAGCTGGCTTTGTGTTTCATTGGAATATCCTTATTTTCTGTTTGTGAAAAGATTACAGAGGACATTGTCAGCATCCTCCCTCCTGCTGCACCCAGACCCCAGGAGATGAAAAAGCAGCAGCTCACAGAGAATGTTCTCTCTTGCACCCCCTTATTGCTGTTGTGCTGCTGAGATGTTCCTGACCCCCTGTAGTTGAGTTTTTCACCCTCTTAAGGCCACCTGCCCCCTCAGCCCCGTTACCTGTCCCTGGGCCGTGGGCAGCAGGCAGGCTCTGAGGCAGCTGCCTCCTCCTCAGCCTCACACAAGGTAGCCAGGATAAAGCTGGCCTCCAGCAGCAGGTCCTCAATGCTGAAAGCAATGGGTCTAAACACAAGTATTGAGATCAAACAGCACAGGGAATTACAGATAGTGGGAGGTGACACAGATCCTGTGATTCTACCTCTGGAATTAAAAAGCACCTCTGAAAAGCTGAAAACCTCCTGTATTTGCTGCTGAGGAATGAGAGAGGGGCTCCTGTTACAGATCTCACTGCTCCAATCAGCAAATGCTGTGCAGTATCAGAGTCAAATGATAGCACTAAATATGTGATTGTTAAAATTATATTTATTCAGAAAATGTATTGTTTCTTTAAAGTGCTGAATAAATCATTGCCTGCAGGGGACTGAGAGCCTCAGGTGTCCAGGTAATTTATGCACAGGGAGCTCTTCAGTCAGCATAGCTGCCTTGGCAATGCCCACACCAGGGTTCAGTGCTTTATATGGAATTACAAATTCTGGATTGCAGGTTAGAAATGAAAATCTGCCCTAATGTGCAGCTCAGTAGTGCCTGGGTGACTGCAGGGGTCCCAGCCAGGGCAGCTCCCACACCTACTTCCCACATCTGTCGAAGTGGATGGACACAGGAACGCTCGTGGCTTCCGAAAACGCCAGCAGGCCCTGCAGAGAAGGGTGGGGGTGAGTGAAGGGCTTGTTAAACCCAGAACACTGATACTGGAGTGTAACTTCATCCCAGCTGCTGTTTACTAGCAAAAAGAGGGGAAAAGTCTGCTGCTGCTGCTAAGAATAATTTCTGTCCTTCCCTGCCAGAGGAGGTTCTGCATGGAGAACTTCCCTGCTCACGATGCTTTCCCTGGGGCAGCTGTGCTGTGTCTGCCCAGCACAGAAACCACATCCCTGTTTCACAAGTGTTTTGTTTGCCCTTCAAAGGCTCTGAGGATCCTGGGGTTTAAAGCTGATCCTCCACCAGGTGGTGAAACCCTGCTGCTGTCAGGAGGGCTGGTGGGGCACAGCCCAGGGCCATTCCACAGGGACCATCCTGTGTTGTCCTGGTCCATCCAGGTAAATTAATGAGAAATGGATTTTCTTCCCAGACAAATTCTTACTTTACCCTCAATTCTTTAAGGCAAAATGTCACTTCAGAATCTACTCCAACTTGAAAGTAGTCAAATTCCTCTGGGCTGAGCTGTATCTCAGTAAGCATTGTCCTTGCAAAGTCTGTTTGAGATAACAACAAAGTCAGGGACTCACAGCAGTGAAGTTTGAACTCAACAAAGGTGTCATTGTAACCCTGAGGTTTTTACATTGTTCGAACAAATAACTGTGTTTTTACAGTGGTTAACAGTAATAAATGTTTAGCTTATATACATATTAGAATTAAGTAAAATCCTCAATTTATTTGCAGTACCTTGTGTAGATTTGAATGGATTTTAACAGAACCTATTCCGTGTTCTGCTGTGTGATCTAACCTAACACCTGCTCCTGTTCTTGCAGATCTGCTTCTTCCACAGGCATCCATCACAAATAATATTCCCAGCTGCCTATTGTTGCATGGATGGGAAGCCCAAAATGCAGCGTGACTTTAGGAGATTAATCAAAATTGCTGACAATCACCAGAGCACAATGGAGGTGGACTGAGGCTCTTTGTTTTAAATTACAATCTTTTCCTGACACAGGAAATTGGCTGCTCAGTTTCAGGTATTCGGTTTTTTGCTACCATGGGATGACTCCGTGGGTCTCAATGGGTGTGTGAAGAGAAAGTGAGAGGGCGCTTTCCTGCTGTGTGACAGTCCTGGAGAGCTCAGGGAAATTCCACAGCAGCTTGAGCTGCTCCCCGGCAAACCCAGGCTGCCAAGGAAGTGTTCCAGGCTGTTCCCACTCTCCCCCTTCTCTGCTCTCTGCTTTATCTCCCAAACAGGCTCTTTCAGAAGCTGCTGTGGCTGTGGCAGGGGGCGTTGGTCACAACCGAGCAGGTGTGGGCAGAGGGTTTGGCTCATGTGGAGCCCCCAGGCCACGGCAGGTGAGGGGCTCCGAGGACACCGAGGTGCTGCAGGCAGGGAGATTCACCGCGAGCACAGCGCCTCTCACTGCCCCTCCTCCCGCCCCTCACTGGCCTTTTGGGGTCTCTTTTCAATTGTACCATTTTTTCACTTCCTCTCTTACAACAGTCCTGGTAAGTGAATGTTTCTAAAGTCACCAGATGTGTCATTCCCAATGCAGTCTCTTTATTTTCAGCAATTTCTGCCCTGTTTCACTCCAGTCAGTTTCTACCACTTGATCCTTCTCTCAGCCCAATCCCCAGCCCCGTGCTCTGGGCTCTTCCCAGCTCCTTCTCCCCAGCTTTGGTCCTAACAAGTATGAAAAGCATCTCTTTATTATATGATACACAAGAACCTCTACTTCAAAACCACAATTACATCTTCAAAATTAGTTTGAGTCACACCCCAAGAATCTCCAGCTCCTTCCCCACCTCCTGGATGTGACCATGGCAGTAACAGTGCAAGGCTTGCTGACACTCTGGGCTGTCCTCAGGCTAAAATATACTCTCTAATGATATCAATTCTATAATTGTGGTATTCAGATTTAAATAGTTCTTTTTAAAACATCAAATTATCCCCTTTTTTTCCTGGCAGTTGCCAGGCTGCTGCTCTTGCAGCACAGTAATTACCTCTTTGAAAGCCTACAGCAAGTGGCATAATTTATTTCAATTGGCTGCTCAGTCTGAGATCTGCCACTGACACCAGGAAGATGTTTCAATTTATTTAAATTTATTTCATTTATTAAAACCAGAGGGTGGCAGCATGACTTAAAATCTATCTCTACAATGTTCTGTTAAAAATGTTGTTCCGCCATTAAATTCATCCCACGTTTATGTCGTGACAGTTTTTATTCCTGGAGTTCTCCTCAAAAAAAGTTAAAAGCCCAAGTATTGGTTGACATTTTGAATTTCCTTACCAGTGTCTTCCTCAGTGTAACTCTTGAAACAAACTTTCATTGGAGTTACTGACAAGGTTATTTCTTCCTGACTGGTTGGGAAGTGAATCACCACATCAGCCAGCAGCCTATAAAATGTCATTTGACACTAAAATAATTCTGTCTGTGACTATTTAGCATTTGTTACATTAGAAAGTGAAACTCAAAAAAATGTTTCTGTGTTTGTTACCTGGAGTGGACTTTAAGAATGTTTGGACACATGTGCTTTGCAAAAACAGCCTGCAAGGGGTCACACTCTTGAAAGGTCAGGTTATAGGTTTTTACAACACCTGAGTATGAAGGAAATGAACAAAAATCAGTGCTTGGCTGTAATTTCAGTGGGTTTTAAAAAATATTAATTGTTCAATAGAGGAGTAACCAAGTGACTTAGTCCAGCTATATGGAAATAACTCACCACAAACAGGAAATGGAATCCACCTGCCATCCTCCCTCCATCCTATTAGTTGTGCCTGGACAGCATCCGAGTTTTTTTAAGGCTCCACAAGAAATAAATCAACAGCAACAAGTGCAACAAATGCAGGGTGGGAAATGGCCTCAGTAATTAACTGGTTAAAATAAATACAATTTATGTATATTTTGTTTATTTAAAAGATAAATATTTCTATTATAAAATACTAGAAATAGGAGTGGAATGCAGAACACAAACCCTACAGATCTCTGCCTTTCTGGGTAAGGATGTGCTAAGGGAGCTCAGCTGTCTGCAGACCTAATTCAATGACACAAACCTCCAGCACAGCACAGCTCTGTGAGGGGAGATGATGTTTATTTAGGAATTTTGCAGACTGATGCTGATGAACATTCCCAGTCCCGCTGGGCTGAGGATGACAGATGTGCTCCTGTGCTGATCATGGCATTAAATGTGGTGGTTTTAACCTCCCTGTGGCCTTACCGTGCCTGCAGAGGAGCTGGAAGGTGATGTGCTGCTCACTGGGGCTGGTGGAGATGCTGCATTTCTCTACATTCCTTTCCAGCACATTTACACATCTAAACACAGGCAGAACTGACTGAAAAAAAAATCAGTGCAGAGGTTAGTCCCTGAGCAGCTTTGCAATAAATGTGATTTCCCTGAGTTTGTACCCTGGTTTATCTCAAGCTGCTGCTCTTGAGGCTTCCCCAAACTGCTCTGAGCACACTGGGAGAGCCCAGGCTGATCCTCAGCCACTGTAATTTCAGCTGGAAATGAGGTTAATTTGCTGCTGTGTGCAAAAACTCACTAAAATGTACCTTAATGATCAATTTACAGGGGAGGGATAACTGCTCCTCCTTCTGACACGGCTGGGGCACAGCTGTCCAGCAGTAATGCTGGAAAAACATGGATGAGAAGAACACACAGGCATATGCTGACCTCGAGGAATTCACTGATCTTAAGGCAAGCTGGAAATGGAATCAGAGTCATTAGGGCTGGAAAAGACCTCCAACATCACTGAATCCAACCACTGAGGGAACAGAAGCAAAATAATTTATTAACTCAAAACTTGAACCTTTTAAAAAAAGCCCCCTCTGGGCTTCAGTGCCACCAGCAAACCTGGAAATTTACATCTCAAAATTATTTTAAAAAATTAAAAATATGTATTTTTATTTGATTTTAAGTTTTTAAAATAAAAATAAGTGAGTTACTCAAACACCCAGAGCTTCAGCTTGTGTTTGAGGCATTTGAGGGACATGATCCATACAGATGAGCAAAGCCACCACTCACAGCTCCACAATTCTTCAGGTATAAAATCAAATATCTCCACTTGTGATTTTCCATCCTCCCAGTGGAGCTGATCACTTTTAACTAAGAAACCTCTGGAGAAAACACTAATTCTGCTGGAAATGGTGTTTGATTAATCAGAGGCATTAATGGATGTGTTCTTCCTGTTGAGTCACAACAGTACAAAACATGTTGTTTTTAGAGGCAGCTCCTGTGTGGTACAAAACCCAAACCTTGTGACCTGTGACAACAGAACTGAACCCGGTGGCATTAATCCAGATGTCCTGGACAACAAAAAATCAAAGGATCTTAGGGCAGAGTAGGAACAAAATCTTCCACGATGGAATCTGCATAATTAAAATCACAGAAAATATGGCATTTGTCCATATTGAAAGTGGAGGGAGCTGAGAATGTGATGGACTGAGAAGTACCTGTAGGAAAACACAACATCCAGTAGAATAGATATTGGGGCTTATAATAAAGATTTTAAATTCAGAATAAATAAAATTCACTTACACCTTTTTCTACGGGGTCAAACCAAAATTCATCACTAATCCGTGCTATGGCATGTATTGCTCTTCCAAACACTGCCAGGGAAAGAAAACACTGCAATATGCATTCTAAATTAAAATTAAAAGGTGACACTGCACTTTCTCCAGAATTTTTTTATACATTTGAAAGAAAATGGATGGTGGAGACTGTTACTTTTTCTTTTTAATTTTAAATTATCCAAAGCCTCAATGTTTTGGGAAGCTGCCTCTGAGGAGGCACCTCAAATGTCGCGTGTCCCTTTGCAGCACCTGGTGTTACCACAAATTAATCAGACCAAACTCCACCACCGGGGTTAGAAATGACATTTAACAGATGGAAAGCCTGAGCAGCAAGGGGACATCTGGAGAGATGGAACCCAAAGAAACCCAGCGGAACCCAGCAGAGGGCCCCGGGATCTGCCTCTGGCGGTGGCGGAGCAGCTTTTTGCACAGAATGCCGCAGGCAGGAGTGGAGCTGTGCCTCTGGAGGTGCAGGGGGGGACACGCAGCCAGGCCATGGCATCTCCACCCGGCTGTCCCCAAGTCCTGCACATCTGAACGAGCCCCAGATGTGCACATCCCGCACGAGGCCCGATCCCGCTGGGATGAGGGAGAGGCGCATCCCCCGCTCCGCGCCCGGGGCTCGTGTTGCGCTCAGGGCCGCCCCGGAGGTGCCGCGTTCCCGGTGTCCCGCACCACTCCCCGCGAGTGCCGGGCTCCCCGGGGCCCCGGTACCTCGGAGCTGCGCCCCCCCGATCACGCACTTCATGGCCGCCCCCGCTCCCCTCACGGCCGCCCCCCCACTCCCCTCACGGCGCGGAGGGCGGGAAAAGCCGCGGGGCGGGGCCTGCGCCGTGCGGGGCGCCGGATGTGGAACCCTGGGCTTGGGGAACTATTGTGGAATTATGGAATTAATTATAGAATTGTGGAACTGGGGACTGTCCTGAGTTACACGCAGGGATCATCGCTCCAACCTCTGTCCCTGCACAGACACCCCAACAATCCCACCCCGTGCATCCCTGGAGCGGTGTCCAAGCGCTCCTGGAGCTCCGGCAGCCTGGGGGCTGTGACATCCCCTGGGGAGCCTGGGCAGTGCCAGCACCCTCTGGGGGATGAACCTTTCCTGGTATCCGACCTAAGACCCCCCTGAGGCAGCTCCAGCCGTTCCTGGGTCCCGTCCCTGTCCCAGAGCAGAGCTCGGAGCCGGCCCCGCGCTGCCCTCGGCAGCCCCAGCGCAGGGACAGAGCCGGGAAACGCCCCCGACCCAAAAGAAGAGAAGGGCTGAGCATGGCACTAATTAGCATGGGAGGCAAGGGAATCATTACCAATAGACTACTAATTAATAACAGAACTATGTGACTTGTAGCCAATGAACACCAATTCCTTTGTTTCCTAAAATGCGTAAATAGTAAAAAGAACTGATAGTTGGGGTGCTTGGTTTGTGGGCGACCACGGAGCGCCCAGGTTTGCGCAACGCTGAAATAAATAATCAGTCTCTCTCTCTCTCTCTGTCTCATCATTACCGGCTCGTTTTGGGGACAGCTCTCGTTTCACGTGGGTAAAAACCCAGGCAGCGGGGCGCGGCACGGACGCGTTCGGAGCTTTACTGTCCCTTCGCAGGCGCCGTAGCGGAGGCGGCGCCGGGCGGGTTCCGGGAGTGCTGGAGCGGAGCGGGCGCGATGGTGAGAGCGGGGGGACCTACCTTTATCCTCGGGACCCCCGGGACCCCCGGACACACCGGAACCCCCGGCACGGCCACAGGAGCCGGGCCCGACCGGCCGGGCCGGGGGAGAGCGGGCGGGAGGGCGGCCCCAGGCTGAGGCGAGGCCCCCAGGGGATGAGGGCCGGGCCGTGACTGCAGGAGCCCCGTTTATAATCCGTATTAATTTGATCATAATCGCATTAATTTGTTTTTTTTAATTATTTAACGCTTCCTTCATACCATCGACAATTCATTAATTATTATTTTCCCGTTCATTTGGCTGTGTTTTCTCTTTTGTTGCTTCTCTCGTTTAACATTGATCATGTTCCGCCCTGTTTCTCATCCCCTGCAATCAACTCCTTCATTGCAATCAGGCTGGGCACAGAGTAAGTCACTCCTTGGCTCTCGCTAACACCCGTGGGAAGGGCTCGTTCGTGTTCACATGAATTTCGGGGCTGCTGGTCAATCCACGCCCCAGATCACACCCCAAAAATCCAGATTTTTCGCCACTGCTTTCAGCTCTAGATGCCTGTGGTGGTTAAACCCCGCAGTGCTGCTCATTTGGTTTGGTTACTGCAGCTTGCCAGGGTTTTTCTGTCATGGATGGGAGCTGAAATGTGATTTTTGGGGAAATGTGGGGCTGGCATTTTGTCAGCAGAGGGAATGTCTGTGCTGAGTGCACACACTGCTGGTCAGTGGGGTGTGTGAGTGGCAGGATAATTTTATTAAACATCAAATACATAATTGGTACTGCACACTTTAGTGCCTTAGGCAGCAGCAAGACAATTTACCTATTGCCACTTATTAATCCAAATCATTTACCCACTTGTTACTCTTCAAAGACCATCAAAAATGTCTCTTTTTCCCCCTCTCCTGGATTAATTTTAAATTGGCCACTCATTGATTAAAAAGCTTTTGTATTGCTTTACCAATATTTTCAACCATCTGTCTGCAGATGGCTTTGATGGTGGCACTGAGATGTTGTTAATCTTAAAAAAAAAACCCTAAACCAATAAAAAATACTTCCCAAGTTCCCCCTGCCTTCTTGAGGACTGTTAGCCTGAAGGTAACTGCATGGCCTAAAAATCCATGAGTAAAAAACCTTTAAAAATACAATTTCCTAGCCTAGTTGTATTTGTTTCTAGAAGTAAATCCTGGCTGTGTCCTTTACAAGCACATTTGAGGGTCTCATTTTAGGAGCTGCCCCACTAACATGAAGTGGAAGATAAAAATCTCTTTAATTTGGAGCCATTCTTTGAGTCCCCAGGGCTGGGTATCTCCAGATCCAGAATTTTCCCAGAGCAGTGCCATAACATTCCCTGCTTTATAAAGCTTCTCATGCCCTTTTTGCACAATTAATTTGCCCTGTGTTGCTTGCATTATTGCTTTATTTGCAGATTTAAAGCCTGTGCTGTTAAGCCATGGCCTTGCATCATCTCAGTCCTTGATTTTGAAGCCCCCAGTACATTTTTATTCTGGGATAGAAGTGGTAACAGGAGCACTGTGCAGTGACCTGGGTTGGCTTCTCTGCAGTGCCCTCTTTGTATTTTGTTGATATTTTTTAGCCTTATTCAGCTTTTCAGTAGTTTCTACAGTGAGGGCTCTGAACATGCTTCCTCTTCTGGTCAGCTATTAACACATGTTGTAAATTTGCTGCTTTTTAAAAATACTTTGGTTTTATTTTTTTTAATAAGGGGAGAGCAACTTGGGTGAAGAGTGTTTTTTAATGAGAAGTGGCTGCAGTTTAGCCAGGTCTGTGCTTGAAATGTGTTAGAGAGAAAAACCAGTGGGATAGTTGATGGTAGCTCTCAAATTTGTGTAAAATACATCAGGTAGTACAACAGGAATGTGTTCTCTGGCACTGTTGGCTTTCAACAACAAATCCTGTAGAGCTGTGTTTGTAAAACCCCCTCTGCTCATGGTCTGCCAGAGACCCTTGTTTCCCATGGAACACAACAAACTCCATCACCATTCCACCCTTATTTAGCAGCTTGTGGGAATGCAAAGCTGGGCTGTGCAGACCCTGCAGTGCTGCCTGTCCCTAACCTGTGTGTCCCCTGTCCCCTGCTGCCCCTGCAGTTGGTGTTGGTGCTGGGAGATCTGCACATCCCCCATCGCTGCAACAGCCTCCCTGCCAAGTTCAAAAAGCTGCTGGTGCCTGGCAAGATCCAACACATCCTGTGCACAGGGAACCTCTGCACCAAGGACACCTATGACTACCTCAAGACCCTGGCTGGGGATGTTCATGTTGTCAGAGGGGACTTTGATGAGGTAGTGTTCATTTATTTTTTGGGTATCTTTTACATTTTTTTACATTTGGAGTTCATTCAAGTAAAAGTGGTGGAATGAGTTTCCATAGGGTTGGGTTTAAATATAAATTTGTGTAATCTGGTTTTGTTCTATTTTCTTTCTTTTTAGAACCTGAATTATCCCGAGCAGAAAGTTGTGACTGTTGGACAGTTCAAAATTGGGCTGATTCATGGGCATCAGGTGATCCCCTGGGGTGACATGGCCAGCCTGGCACTGCTCCAGAGGCAGTTTGATGTGGACATCCTCATTTCAGGGCACACACACAAATTTGAGGCATTTGAACATGAAAATAAATTCTATATCAACCCAGGATCAGCTACAGGAGCCTACCATGCCTTAGAGAAGTAAGTGAATATTAGGGGGATTTTTTTTTAATTTTTGGAGGTTTTTTAGTAACAAAACTGAACTACAAACTCCCAAGAGTTAATATTTCTGATTTAAATGTCAGGGTATTAGAGTTTTATAACTTACACAGCTGTACTTGCTCAGTCTCTTGGACTGAAACATTAAATACTCACAGCCTCAGATCTCATGTGCTGTACTTATAGAATTAATTCCCATTTTTCTTGAAGTGATTTCAGTAGTGGTAAAACACTGAGGGGGTTATAGACACACCATCACTATGAATTTTTTCCTCTCTTTGCAGCAACATCATTCCTTCATTTGTGCTGATGGACATCCAGGCTTCTACAGTAGTTACATATGTCTATCAACTAATTGGAGATGATGTGAAGGTAGAAAGAATTGAGTACAAGAAATCCTAAAAAATGTTTTTGCTTGTCTGGTATTTTTGCCATCTCCTTCTGAACTGCAAGTTGCAAAACTTGATTGCTTGTTTACAGCCCTGCACTGTCACTAACAGCTTAACAATGTAACTTCTTGTCATGAATTGAAACAACCTTGTGTTTGCTTTTCTCTGTATGATTTGTAAAATATTCCATTAAGATAACTGTCTAAATACTGTTCCTTAATGTTGTAATAAACTCCACTTCATAGAAAAGCTGAGTTTGCTGAGGTGTTGCTGGGGAAGAATGCAGCAGTTGTGGGGGGTTGGTGTTCCCCTGCTGAGGGAAGCTTGGACAGGGCTGAACAGGGATTGAGGGCTCTGGGACCAGGCTGGGTTTGCTCCAGAATCCAGTTTATATTGAATTTTCTCAGTTTAACATTCTCAACTAGAGTAAAATGGCTTGATAGGCTCTGAAAGGATTACAATCACCTCATGATTTCACTGTAGAAAGTTTGAGTCTTTCTCTGATCTGAGTTTCAAATCTCCCTGTGCTTTTCATGATGATCTCATTACATCTATGACCAGTGAGGAGGGGCTTTCCTTTATTTGTGGCTCACATCTGACACTCCATTTTTTGTGCACTTGGCTCCATGCACAGAGGCTCTCAGTGATGTAATTCCATGGGACTCTTAAAGCTGCTAAGATAAACATGGGTTGTGAAGAAACAGCACCTTGTGACTCCTCTGTCCCCACAGCTGCAGAGACTGAATGTATTTAACAGCTCCCCTTTCTCACAACTGCTCTAACTTTCCAACAAAACATGTTTTTATCTTTTGTCTCCCACAGCAGAATGTTTAGGATGGGGGCAGTTTCCCTGGCCTTTGGATTTTGATTTTTCCATCAGCTGGAACCCTTATTTCTGTGTCATGAGCTGACTAAATAACTCATTTCTATTCAAAATAAACCTGCTTTGCCCTGGACAAAAAAACATTTCAGGCTGGTGTCTCAAGAACCTCTGGCTAATTGCACTTCATGCAGTCAGAGCAAAGTTGAAAAGAAAACCTTGGCATGTGATATTCAGGGAATTCTATTGACTGGAACATCAATTTATTGACAAACTCATAATTAAGAGATTTATAGAATATTGTAAGGGTCCAAAATGGATGCAAAAGTTTGTAAAGCTACACTTACAAATTGTCTACAAAGTATTTTACATGAACCACAGCTCCTGCAGTTTTATAAAAGTTTATCACAGTGATGACAAGGTTCTGTTGTTGTGGATGACAGCTCAGAGTGGTCCTGACAGGCCTGAACATGGGGAAATAATGAAGGAAAGGAAATAAACTTCATTCCTTCCCAAAGTTAAAGTGCTGAGTATGAACTGATGACTACAAACAGGGAATTCTGCTGTGAGTCTGAACTGGTTTTGTGGGGGTGGAGAATGGAGGAGAAGCAGCCTAGAACAGCTGGAGAGAAGTGGAGAGGTTGTGGATGCTCTTGGGAAAAGCTTTGGGCTTTCAGTCTGGTGTTCCCTTGAGCAGTACAAGAGTTGTGAATGCACAGCTCCCCCTCCTGCCAGGAGAGGGAGGAGGGAAAAGGGTAAATCTTGACCCAATTTATGGCACTTCCAGGACACAGGAGCCCTCTGATCCATTCAGGTACCTCTGGAAAGTCAAAGAACAGCATTAACAGGGCTTAGGAAAATGGGATGTGATCCAGGACACAGATTTGGTTCAGGTAAAATAAATTATTTGAATTAATGAAGGGATATTTTACTATACACAATACATGATACTAAAGTAGATCAGCTAAAAAGTATTTTTGCAAGAAGTTGGGTGAAAGTCTTTAGAGAAAAAGGAGAAAATACTGCCTGAGGTGCAGGAATGGTTTGTTTTACCTGCAGAAGTTGAGATGCTGGGATGTCTGCCAGAGCAGGGTTCCCACATTTCTCTTGATACTCTTGAATCAGGGCTGTTGCATCATCAAGGCTGTAAGAGGCAAAAAATGATAAACATTGTCAAATGAAGCTCTCTAAAAGCCAACAATTCAGACAACAGAAGTAGAAAGCCAAGTATGATCCCATAGCTTTGAAGTCAGATGGGCCCTGTCATTTCCCAGCAGAGAAAAGAAGCCTGGCTTTTTCCCTTGGGGCTGTTAATGAAATCAATAAATATGGAATTTCAGTGTTTCTTGGTTCCTGTCCCAGCTGGAGTGTGGGATAAGTGGTAACAGGGCCCTGCAATCCCCAGGGTTGGGCTCTGAGTGTGCCCAGGTGCTGTGAGTCCCCCACAGGTGAGTGGGGCCCAGCCCAGGCCCCTTTGTGATTTAAGTGGAGCACAAGAGCTGCTTTTCATTCTTGAAAACTTTGTGGCAAAACCAGCAATTCCCAAATCTTCAGTACAAGCAGCTCATTTATTTTTTTCTGAGTGTTCTTATTGCTGAAGCTGTGGCTCTGTGATGTCCCTGAGCTGGATTCACCTAAAGGTAAGGTCAAGGTTTTGATGATTTCACTCTGGTTGCTTCTATTTTAACTGCATTTGATCTGCTGCTAGTCCAGGCTTAACAATCTGTTACTTGGTCTTGAATGGCTGTAAAACTCTGTCCTAGTGAGGTGACATTTATTTCTTTATTAACTTAGCAATACTTTAAAAAATCCTTGGAGACTAAGTATTAGAAAACCTCACTGACTTCAAACAGAAGAAAATTAAATAAAGCTGAGGTCTAATTCCTGCAATTGCTACCAGTTACACCTGTTTTTTTACCATTTATTAACTTACCAGTTATTTTTAGCAAAATAATCCACCAGCTCTTTTATTCTGTGGGTGTTTATCAGGTGTTGCTTTAACAGTGGATAATATTTGGTTTTCCAGAACTGTTCATAGAGCTTCTCGTTGATGATACTGTCCAAAACCAAAGAGCTGATCTGTAGATTTAAGTTTTAGTAATGAAAGGTGTTAATACTTCAGACAAAAAAAGATTTTACTTCTGAATGGGAAGAGCTCACAGTTTTCATCTTGGACTCTATAGAGAATAGGGTTTTGAATTTTAATTTTTTTTAAGTGCTGTGAAATGGCAAATTGTATGAAAACTGATCCCAGATTCAGAGAGGGGAATGAGTTAAACTTGCCCATGGGGAAGCAGCTCAAGGCAAAGCAAAAGTGCAGTTTCCTAAACCCTTTGGCCTTTTAACCTCAAATTTATTTAGAAAAAAACCAAGGTGGTTCTGCTGCCCTCCAAACAGGGACAGCCCAGAACACAGCACTGGGGATGTACAGGAGATTTTTCAGTTGCACAACATAAATAAAAATGCATTTTACAAGTAAGGCTGGACAAGATCAGAGGAGAGAGAAAAGAAGGTCCTGTGAACACTTAGCTATCAAAAAAAGCCTCTAAGTCAAAGAGAAGTAAATTTTATTTATTTACCTGGGAAGCAAATGCTACCAGTTCTCCAGTGTCCATGTGTTCATCCAATTGTTGCAGCACGGTTTCTTTCTTACAGGTTGATAACAAACCCTTGTGAAAATAAGTTACAAAACATTATTATTCTGTGATTGATTAAAGTAGGAACTCTCCCTTCAAAAGAAATATTTGATTTATTCAGAAGTCTTTTGAAATTCTAGGTGAAAACAGAGAATTATCAAACCAGATCTGTGTGCATGGACTGAAAATGTTGCTTTTAATTCAAATGGAGTTTTGCTGTAGCTGTCAGAGGATTTTTTGACTCATTGCCAGCAGGATGAGTGTCTTACACTTAAGCTGTGATCTGGGGAAACCTTTCTGAGAGGAACTTTAAATGACTGGAAGTTTAAGAAATTAAAGTGCCTTTAGTTGCTGGTGACAAATATGGGAACAGCCTCTAATACTTTATCTGGGAGAACAATGCAGAGCAGAAATTAATGGAAACAAATGAGAAGAGAGAGGAAAATGTCAAGGTTCATGGCTGCTGAGGATAGGGCTGTAAGGCAGAAGGTTTCTTTCAGAACTGGTGCCTATCAAATATCTTCCTTGGAAATCAGGAGCGTTCAGCTCAGCACCCTTCCCAAGTAGGATTCAGCACTTTTCTTACCATCTGCTCTGGCTTGGGTTTTACTGGTTTTTTTCCCCCCATGTGTTTTATGGGTGGGATCCCATAAAACATCCTCAAATTCTCTAAAGGCAAAGTCAGATGACAAAGCTACAGGGGATGACTCAAGTTTTAGAAGAAAAAAGAAAAGGATGTGTTCACATGATCCCTTTAGAAACCTTTTGAGGGTGGCAAATGTTGAGCATTTATCAGCAGGGATGTGTTGAAGTTCACTGGAATTCACCTTTGATCTGCTCTGGTGTGCAGGACATGCTTAAGGACATTCCCCTTGCAGAGACAGGACACAAAACTTCTCATTTACCTGAATTTGCTGCTCTCTCTTCTCAGAGTGAGGAGTGACCAAGAGGCACCCCAGGGCAAAAGCTGGGAGGTCCAGCTGGGTGTATTGTTTAGCAATTCCAACAATATCCAGGTCAGCCAGGACAGGACACCTTCAGGAGATCAGGAGGGAAGTTCTCAGCTGTGATTTGTTTAACTGGATGGCTCAGTGCTGTCAGCAAAACTGCACTGAGATTTTGAAGTCACCTAGAGCAACACATTTCTACCCCACATTAATTTCAGAAATGGCTAAGCAAATTGAAGTTTCACTGAATACAAACTCATGAGGATTTTCTAGGCTGAAAAAAAACCCAAATCACACCTCCAGTTTCTCTTTCTAAGCAGCAATTGTTGAGGGGAAAAAAAAAATTTGAGGGCAATTGTTGGCCACCTGCCCAGAGCAGAGCTTTGGTACAGATGTGTCTGCACAGTAGTGTAGGATCCCCCTCCAGGTAATCTTTAGGGTCCCTCCCAACCAAAACCTATTTCCCAACTAACTTTGGTTCAAGTCAGGCTCTCTGAGCTCTGCTGGGTCTTTTGAGCAAGTCAGAGCATGGTGGCAAATGAAATAATGAAACAATGTGGTTTTTACCCTGCAAAGGCAATGCAAGGCTGGTTCATGCCCAGAATGTTCAGGGGCAGGGCAGGAACAGCTCAGCTGAACTCACCTGAGCAGCATCACAAAGCACTCCCGGCACTCCTGGAGCTGTTTGGGACTTGGTGGACACGAGGCTGAGAAAGAAAGAGAGAGAACAAGGTGTAGTAAATCTACAACCAAGTTACTCCATGAGCAGGACAGGGAGTTACAGCCCTACCTGTGAGGAAGGGGGACAGGACCACGCTGCGCCAGGCGCGGCTGAAGCTGGCAATCTGGTGGCAACAAAGATTTTTTCAAGTTCCAGCCAAAACCAGGAATTATTCCCTATTGCTTTCCTTAGCTCAGAGTCTAAGATTTAAGCATATTCTGACTGATTCTGTCCAATGTTTACTGATATATTGCACTGTCATAGAAATAACAGGAATTCAAAAAGAATCTTTTCATGGCTGACACACAAACACTCCAAATTCCTAAGTGAAGAAAAAGATGAGGGGCCAGACAATATTTGCTTACCTCCCATAACGAAGGAATCCCAGTAATTGCAACCAAAACTCTTCTTAGATACTGAATCTGGAAGAAAAAAAAAAATCAAGTCCTTTCGTGTTTCTGATGATTTAGCAATAATCTACAGAACTGCATTTAGCTTGTTTTGTCTGCAGGATGCAAACTTAGAGTTTCTCAAGGTACCTGTGCTCCTTTGACACCTATGGAAATTTGCTTTGTAGTTTAGTAAATTAAATTACCAACCACACTGCCAGGTACATCTGTTACCTCCTTAGGCTGCAGCAAGTTTACATAATGTTTGACAGCCACAGGCAATTAGGATTCTGAATGGCAACAATCAGGATTTCCATCATCATAAATACATTTTAGGGGTCATGTATATATGTACACACATGGAAATACCTGTATGCACAGTTTGTATATATTTGCACACAAGAATGTGCCTATTAGGTTATAAATTGATAATAATATGAAGAAAACTTTCAATTTATTACCATAGGATTTATTCTGAAAGGCTCTTAAAAAATGAAAGTATAACAATTTAAGATCAAAATTCAAATTCCTCAAATTTTCATCAGTTCAGTATCTCAGAGCCCAAAGTAACCATGGTCTGTAGTTTCTGTGTCTATCCTGTTCTTCACAAATCACTGGATAAACCCAGCCTTTTCCTCACCTTACTGCAGGACTTTATCCTTAAAATATTTATCCTTACCAAACTGAAGCCCAGGAGTTTCTGTAGGAGGCCATTCCAGAGCTGGGGATCGTAGACTTTGTATTCTAAACTCAGCTCTGTCACCAGTCTCACAGCCTGAAGGGAAGCAAGGACATATGCTGCATTTTAACAGAAATTCATCATCTTCAAACCTTCCCAAGCTACTTCCAAAATTATTGTACACATGGGAGGAACAAAACCTAAACCATCTAAATGTGGTATTTTATTTTCTAATTGTAGAAGGGTAAAGGTTTTATCTGTCATTTCCAGAGTACATTGAAGAAAAACGTTTAGAAAAGCAGAGAGGTGTAAATTCACACAGAGTGTAACAAAATTTACAAAGGATTTAAAAATCCTACCCTGGGTTCGTGACTGTGGTTCTTCCACAGCCCTTTAATCATGCCTTCCTTAGGGCTCTTGTGGAATGATTCATAAGTGTATGGAATATTCAAGATCTCAAACTCTGCCAGATAAATGCAGCACTTCAGAAAATACCTGTGAAAATAACCCCCCCAAAGCAGGAGTTATTGATGTTTATATTTTAATCCATATATCCAAGGATCACACTGAAAAGTGTCCTTCTGTTGCTTTAATATGTAAAAAAAAAAATATTTCTCTTACTTGACTTTCTCAATGGGTTTCTTGAAGAGTGATTCCACAGTGTTGGTGTCTGCCAGGTAGAGCAAACACCTGAATGCTCTGGTCCTGTGAGCAAATGTCAGCTGGGTGTCACCAAAGGGCTGAGAGGCAAAACACAGTCTCAAAGTCACAACAACTGGCTGAACAACTAGAAAGGATCATCCTAGGTGTACAAAACCCTCTAATTGTCTAAATTTCAGACTGTTAATACAGGCAAGAAGAATATTTGTGATATAGTATCACAGATATAATTAGGTGTGGAAAAACTGGAGGTTAAGGTTCCGCTGAAATAATTTTACCACTCTGTTTTCATTCCACCCAAATGTCTTACACAGCTTAAGGCACACTAGCAAATATTTCATAAAGTTCTTTCAGATAATATCAGCAGTAAGTTTAGAAAACCCAGAGTTCAAGGGCTGCTCTTGAGAGTGAATAGCAAAATTCAATGAAAATCAGTTTTAACCCAAAGGTTGGTGAAGAGGGGAAAACACAGAGCTCACACAAAGCACAAAGCATCCAAAACACAGATGCAAAGGCCAAAAGTTGAAGCTCTTGCAGTTAAGCAGACAACATTTGATTTTAATAAGAGGTAAAAAGCTAAAACAAGAATTTAGCCACTCACAGATGTGTCAGATGTTGTAATTGCAAAAAGCATTCTGGAACTGTAATCCATTGGGCGAGACTGAAGTAGGTAAATAACCCTGCAAAAATGGGTTTGGTTTTAATGCAGGTACAGCTACTGAAATACAACACATCAGCTGTCATCTAAATGTGAATATTTCACTGTCAAAAAGAGAGCAAGGATAAGATATTCCAAGGATATGAAAAAGGAGGGGAAAACCTCCAAAAAGCTATTCTTAAGCACTTACAGATGTAAGTTATTGTCAGAGGCATTTTGTGGTATAAATGATTCAAAAGTGATGTCAGCAGAAAGTAAAAATAAGAAGAGTGAGCTCTGAATCACACAGCCACAGTTAGGTTTCTTGAAAAAGCCATTTTTAACTGGGAAATTAAAAACAATTCACCATATTGCAGGAAAGACAACACACACACCTTTGGAGTTCTTCATCCTCCTGTACATCTCCAAAGATTTCCTGGGTTTTCTTTAAAAAGAAATGAAAATTTAGATGAGTTTTTTCCACATTGTTTGGATAAATAGCTGGGTCATATCCCTGCTGAAAGCAGTGTTTGATGAGGCTGTACTGTACTCCAACTGCTGTACTCCTGCAGGCTGGCTGCACTAAAGGGAGGGTTTGAATCTCTACACAGAAAGAAGGAAAAGCATTTCAAACCCTCCTCACCACAGACATTGTGCTATTTTAGGAAGGCATTGAATCTTAAATAGATTCATGAGTAGTACAGGCAATTTGTACAGAATAACCTCAGGTTTTTTGAACAAGTGGAGGGGAAAAAAGCCCATATTTTATATAATTGGTTCTTTTCCTTCAAACCCCAGAGTGATGACTTACCCCTGGGGGGGGTGTGCTTGGACACAGCCATTTGGCCAGCAGTTTGTCACAGATTTTGTTCATATCCAAATTGTTAATCTCAGCAATCTCCTTAGCTGCCACGTGGATATCTGCAGGAAAAGGTGCACACAATGTTCTTTCCAAACCAGAATTGGGGTTTTTAAAAGAGCTTCTCTTTGCTCCTTTGCTCAAACTCACCTGGATAATCTCTGCCAGCTGGATTTTGGAATCTCTGGTCTATGCTGTGGTGTTCATACAGTAAAACAATCAGATTTGCTGGTTTCCCAATGGACTTCAGATGCTCCCCAGTGTTCAAGTTATTTGTTATCAGGACATTTTCGGTTGCTGCTCTCTTATACTGCAAGTGTAAGTTCCTCTGGAGGACTTCTGCTTTCTCATGCTGCTCATCCTTTAGCAAAACACCAGTTTTACATAAAAAAGCCTTTTTAACTCAAAAGCACAAGAAAAATCATCTCTTTACAGACTGGACAGCTCTTCAGAGGTGTCCCCACACCTGTGCCCACCCAGGTAGTTTTTCTGCAGACAGAGAGGACATTGCTCTAACTAGGAAAAGTATTTTGAAAAAAGATTGCAAAGCTATGTTGTGAAAGAGCCAAATAAAATATGCACGAGTAAGTAAAATTAAGAGATTTTGAGGTAAAATGTAGAAGAAAAAAAGATTAATATTAAAACTTGTGGCTGCTCAGATTTCAGTTTAATTTTGGCATAATTCTCTCTGATCATGTGACTAAGTACAGAGAACTATTTAGGGTTCTTTGTGCCTCAACAACTCCATAGAAAGTTTGAGATTTATAATTAAAGCTGAGATTCTCGTTCACCTTTCCCTGTGAAAGGAAACCATGTAAAAACAAGCCTGAGAATCAAGTCAAAGCAGATTTTCTTAATATATAACCCTGCAAACATGTAAAGAGTCTTGGAACTGTAAGTAAAAATCAATAATGCCATTGGTCAAAGCTGGATCAGATTCCACCTCGTTCTCCTGCAGCAAGAAAAATGCACACAACCAGAGAAAGAACAAATTATTCTTCCCTAAAATTGCTCATTTTTTGTCCAAGCTCCAAGAACACTAAGCCTGATTTTTGCAGGAGAATGTTCCAGGACAGAGAGGATTCTTCTGGAGGTCACTTCCCCAAAAGTATTTCCCATATCAGGGTTGGTTATGGTACAATTTACACACCACCACCCAAAATCCAAAAGTTCAAATACAAATAGAAGTATTTTGTAATTTTTGTAGTAATTTGACAACAATCTGGCAAGCAGTTTTCATTACCTCAGCTGTAGTACTCTTCAGCCACTTCTCAGCCAGATAGAGACAGAATTTCAGTGCCTGGACATGGTCAGGACCTTTTTAATGATTAAAAAAAAAAAAAAAAAAAAGGAAGGGAAATAAATAAATAAAGTTTTCATTAATCCTTCCTACACTATATACTATATCCATTTTATTTTGAAGAACTAAAAAAAAATTAGAAGCTATTTAAAATAGTAGGAAAACTTTTGTGTCTAAAGAGCAAAACAATATTATTTGGATTCAAATAGCAGAGAAAGTGATTAAATTGGGTTGAAGTATTAGCTCTTGATGGAAAACTTGTCTGAAGATGGTGTGAACATGGAGAAACTTTTGGCAGGACAACAGGGCCAGGTTGGGTGGGGCTTGGAGCAACATGGTTTAGTGGAAGGTGTCCAGGTTTGGGCTGGAAGGACCTTAAAGCCTTTCTGTAATTCTACAAAAAGAGGGCAAAAAGGATTTTTTGGTGATGCTGTGATAGCAAATGGATGTTTTTCTAACCTATTGTTCCAAACTGGATGCAGGAGACAAATTCACTTTCATCCCCCAGCTTTGCTGGCTGTTGTTCAGGATCAGTGAACAAATGTTTGCTCCCACCCTGGCTCTGCTTGTCCAGAGCCTGTTCTCCCCCCATCCCTTCCTTCCCCATCCCATTTGCAACTCACCTGTGGGGAATTCCTGGGCAATCTTGTGAGCCATGGCCACAGCCCACTCTGGGTTGACTATGGCCAGCAGGTAGGACTGAAGTGCCTGCACAGTTTTGATGGTTCCCTTGTTAACAATGGAGGTACAGCCACTGCTTCTCATCTCGAATATTTTTGGTTTCAGTCTCTTTTCAAAGACATGTCGAACTGCAGACATGTGGAAGGTATCCAGGGAAACCTGGAAAATGGCAAAGTAGATTAAGAGCTGTCAGAGCTTCTAGACTGAGGGCAACATCATGCAAAAGAAAGATGGAAACTTCTTTTTTTTAGGGTGTGGGGGAATAATATTTAAATCAATTCCTTCAAGCTGTTACTTTACCTTCATTAGTTTGGAAATCAACAGAAGGGTTGGGAAGGTTTCCTCACTGAGCTCTGCAGCTGAAAAGGAAAAGTTGCTTGAGAGAGTCTCCCAATCCACTGGCAGCTTCCTCTGTGAAATGAAGCACTTCCAGTTTATTGGTGGATGGGAACCTCCATTGGGAGAGAAAGGATCTGATCCTAATTATCCCCACTGGGCTGGGAATTGGGATATGGGCTAAATTTTAGAGGCCCTAGGAAAGAATTTAAGGACAAACCCTGCACTGCATTTATCATCTTAGCTCCTCTGGGCAGAATTTGGGAGCACAAGAAGTGCTTTCAGAAGCAGTTGGGATGAAAACTGCATTAAGGAAGAATTAGTTAATCTACAACATCAACTGTGGCACTTTGAAGGTCAGAGGCAGCAGAGAAAGGGAATTTAAGATCCTGAATTACATATAATGTTCCAGAAACACTGGGCAGTTCTGAAGAACAGCAGGTGAAAGGGCAGCCTGGTGTGAGCAGCTGGAGACAAGGGAATCATCTGCTCCAAAACATACTGGTGTTCTAGGTCCACTGGGGGAGAAATCCTTGTGTAAGATTTCAGATGTTTGAGGAGGCTCAAAGCCTAAGGATAAAAAAAGAAAAAAGAAAATATAAATTGCTGAGAAATTACTAGAAATCACTTTTTCCAGGCTATTTTCTGAGGGAGAGATGTGTACATGGAATAATTAATTTAATTTCAACAGTGCTGAATAGCTCCATCAATAAATAGACAAAGCAGAATTGAGGTGCCATTAGCAAGGTCACACATCTGGACACACCTGGCTCAGCTGGATGCTGGTGTTCTTCTCATCAGCACTTTGGATCACTCTCAGGATAATTTCCAGAGTTTCATAGTCATAAGGATCCAGCTGTTCAAAATAATAATCTGTTTTGTAAGATCTTACATGATTTGTCTTATAAAAACATACAAATATATTGATTTTTTTTCCCAATTTTAATACCAATTACTGTTTCTTCAGTGTTATGTTGATATAAGCATCATGACATAATTCTCTAAAACACTTTCTTAAATCTGAAATCCTAAATAAAGGCATCAGGATTTTGCAGACAGACCAAACAATAAGTGCTGAAAACAAAAGAAACCCCCAAAAGCCAAAAAAACTCACCCCACAAAATCCCCAACCCTCCAAAATACAAAATCATCACATCATTTTTAGCCCTCACTTATTTTTAATGTAGAACTTTTCCAGTGTACATAGAAATGACTTTTTTTATTTTCTGGCTGGTCAGTTTTTAGGGGAAGTGGGGATGAAAGACTCCAGCTCCTCTTTTAAGAAAATCTGATATGTGGCTGTCATTTCTTTTATAGAGAAGTAGAAAACTGAAACTTAACATTTACAAGCTTTAAGAAAATTTGGAAAAAACACAATCTTTTCAGTTTCTGTGGAATTATTCATCTGTCATTCAAGTGACATGCAGCAATTATTAGATGTAGATTCCAGGGATGCGGCTGTGTTGTTTTTTTTTTTTGTTGTTGTTTTATTTTAGATTTTTTTTACCTTGTACAATATTCCACTGAGGCTCATGACCAGGTCTTTGGTGCTGTTCAGCAGAGGAATTATTTTTAGTGCTCTAGCCAGTAATGTGGAATGAGGTTGCCTCTCACTGCTTTCTGCAGAGTCATCTTCAACATCATTTGTGTTTGAATTCTGGAGCAGAAGGGTTTCAATGCAGAGCTGCAGTGCAGCATCACTGTCCAGCATGAAAGTGCTAGGAAAAAACAGAATATGATTTTCTCTGGGAGCTCTGGTGTCATCAAGGAGTTCTTTCCTTATGAATAAGGCAGGATGTATCCTGAATAGAATTTTTTTTTTAAAGAACAGTTTGCATTTTATATTAATTAGGATTTATTGAAAGCAAGATAGATTTCAACCATGGTTGGTTTTACAGCAGTGGATTAATGGAATCAGTACCCGCAGTAATTCAGGATGAGAGCTGTGTCTATTTCTGGGTTTTGTACCAGCACTCTTATCAGTTCTTTCTTCCTCATTGGTGGCTGTCTAAACACAGTCTCAAAAGAAACCTGCAGATAAAAACACATTCATCTGCTCAAGAGTCTCTTAGACAATACCAAATCTAATTCCTTACACAGTGAAGCTTTAACTTTTAATTTCAATCCAGACACTTTCAGAGCAGGAAAAAGCAGTGGATTTGCTGATTATCCCCTGTGCTAAATAATACCTAAGAACTTAAATTTTCTCTTGCAGCCCCCTCAATTATTGCATTTCCACTTTTGATGTTTATTTATGCAGACAAGCAGAAAGAAAAATTAAAACCCCAACTTTGCTTACATTTGAATAGGAAATCTGGCTGAAAACTCACACACATCTCAGATTATATTGATATTATTAACTGATTAGTTAATAAAACCCTAAGAGAAGTAAATAAATAAAAACTTACCCCAAATTTACCAAGCTGGATACCCCATTCTGCATCAATAACCAATTCCTGGAACTTTCTCTTTTCTTCTGCTTCCCCATATTGGTCAGCAAGCTCTGCTCCCACCAGAGCTACTGCCTAGAAGGAAGGAGAAGGGAAGTGAATACAAGTCTAATAAATAATCTGAAAATTGGGAATCCTGAGATTTAAATCCTTAGAGGAACTTCAAACAATTCATAAATGATCACACAACTGTGTAAAATGAAAACAAACCTCAGAGAAGGTGTCAGGACTACCCCACCTCCTGAGCTGGCAGTTCAAAGCTGCTTTAAAATTTCCTTTCTCTAAAATATTCTCCTAACATTGCAGAAAGTCATACAAAAGGTACTTTTTAGGCATTTTCTCAGAATTTACATTACTCTCCCCCCCATTTCTTTACTTCCCACCTTCCTTTATATTTTAATAGATGTATTCACTCATTCCATTCTTGAGAACTGCTGCCAGGGAACAACTTATCCAAAATATAACATAGGTATAAATTATGGTGGGACCTGAAATAAATAATTTCAAACTTTGGAATAAGCCATAATGAGGTTGAAAATCACAATAATATTGACAGCAACTTCCCACTGTGGTACAGAGGCAGCTTCTCTCCCAGGGCCCTAAATAAAGGATCTCTTTAACATTCTCTGTTTGCTGAAGAATCAAGGCCTTGGGAATTTACCAAAACTTTTCTGTAATTCTGCCATGAGTTGTTTATGACATCCCACAGCTTACTGAACATCTCTTCCTTGGGCAAAACTGTGCAATAGCCCAGGGCCAGGTTCTGGTCGATGACACGAGAGTTGAACACCTGTGGTTTGGGAGGAAAAAGTGATAAACTTTAGGAATTTATTTAATTCCTCTCTTTGTATCAAGTGCAACACAGGAAATATACTCCAGAATTTAGACACATATTGGGTCTTTAAGTTAGGGAGGAAAAAGAATAAAAATGCATTTCAGGATTTAAAATTTAAAACCTGAATATCCCAAAGCCAGTCTGAAAGTGACTTCCCTTAGTCTAAGCTGCCTTAGAGGATGCTAAATTGCAGGTTTTATACAGAGCTTTTTAAAAACTCCCCCCACCTAGGAAAACTACCAATCCAAAACAAATCCAGGATTTCAAATAGAGAATACCTACAGATCCTAAAGGCCATTACTGTCATTTGGGACCCTAAAGGATCCCCGAATGGTGAGGCTCCCACTGTCCAGAACCTTCCAAGCAGAGCAAATTGAGCAGGAACAAAGAGCCACAGCCCACAGGGGGCTCAAAGACTCTTTGGAAAAGGCTGTTCAGGGAGGTGGTTGAGACACCACTGCTAAAGGTGTTTAAAGATGTGGAGATGTGGTGCTCAGGACAAGCTTTAGTGCTGGACTTGGCTTTAGCTTAAGGGTTGGGCCCCATCATCTCCAGGGTCTTTTCCAACTGAAACAATTCCATGTGGCTGCCGGGTAGAGCAGAAGAAAGTGGCTCCCTCACCTTTCCAGGGGATTCTTACCTTGTGTAGTAAGTTCAGGACAGAGGTTCTGATTACTGAACTGCTCTTCTCTTTCATAGCTGTGAGGAAGCTTTTGGTCTCAGTGAGCAGCAGATCGTTGTCATGGGGCTGTTATGAAGAAAACAGCACCTAATTAAAAATAAATTCTAAATCTTCAACTTCTTGTCATTTTCAGCATAGTAGGAGGTGCTATAGTAATTGCATTTTCAGATTTATTTAAGGCCTTAAAAAGATTCCTTCTAGATAGAAAAAGGATTTCTGTTTTCCAAGTGCTTTTGAATTGAGGAATGTTTCTTGAATATTCTACTTGTGGCATTCCCCATACTAAACAATGGTAAAACAACATGAAAGAACAGAGTAAACCATTACTAACACTCATTCTAGTCTCTGCAGGAAGGCCAGGAATAAAAGCTCAGTTCTGAACACACTTTGGAAAGGGAAAGGACCACGAAAAACAGGGAGGAAACCAGCAGCTCCTTTCATAAACTGACAACATCTGATCAAGTGATGCTAATAAAAGGTCATGGTGAGAGCCTTTTCCCTCCAAAATCCTCAGAGAAATACTCTAAACTGGCTGAAAGTCACCTTTTCACTAGGGGTCAGGTCCATGGTGTTGGAAATGCCGTGCAGGAGGCAGGAGCCAAAGGCACAGAGTGTGAGCTGCAGGGCCAGCTGCAACTGGCTGCACTCCAGCAAGTTCTGCACTGCTGCACAGAAGGGAGATCCAACAGGCAGCAGGAAGTTGTGTCCTGTGAAATAGTTCAAAAACAACCCCAGAAAGTCATTATGAAGCATGTTGTTCTTGGAGTTAGTATCAGAGCAGTTTCTCTTTTTCTTCATTAAAGTTATGACTCAGGATTTGCCTTAGTTCACTTTAAAACCTAAAATTCTCAGGGCTTTTAATTTAATACAGATTCCCATTTTAGTCCAAAACCCACAAGTTTTTGACCACAAGTTGTCTTGTTGGATAGGCCTTGATAAGCTTCACTCACAGTGGTAGAATTTCTGTCCTGAAGTACAGGTTTTGAGATGCTCAAAAATCCCACGGTGGGAATTATCTCCCAAACTGGTGACTTCTGTGCTGAACCAAACCACCCTAAAATATGGCTTTAAGTGGAACATCTAGGCACCTGTGAAACCCCCCTTTGAGTCAGTGTAGGGTGAATTTAAACCTCATGTTTTCCAGTGGTCTCTTTAGACTTTCCTTGTGGCGGATCTGCCCTCATGCCCCTGGAATTGGGTGATTTTTAAGGTCCTTTCCCACCCAAGCAGGGTGTGATACCTTCCATGAACGTTCTGTGTGCCAGGCTTTGAGACTCCAGGGGGTACAGCTTGTCCTCTGAAAGACACAAAATTCTCATCAGCAGCATGCCAGAAACTCAGCAACACCAGCAAGTCTGGGAGAACCCTAAAAATATCACAGGACATAAAACAGAGACATGTGAACCCCAAGAGCCTTTTGCTGCTATTTTTAACTGTGCCTGCTCAGAATTTATTTTCTAGGAGGGAATATCTTTTAGACTCACAAAGGAATCCAACAGTTTTCAGTAACTACTTTGTATGTAAATCCCTTGGATGAGACAGTCAACATTAAACTATTCACCCGTGAAAATAAGAACCAAACCCAAAGTTGTCTTTCCATTCCATACCCCCCGATGGGTATTTCCACCATGAGTCTGTCTAACTGAGATTTCTGAGGTGATAATTCCCACACATGTGCTGAATGATTTATATTTCTAGATAAAAATCAGTAAGAAACACAGATTTTATATTATCTCAGTGTTGAGGAAAGCAAGCTTACCACAAATAGGCAGAACAGCAGAAGTGAGCTCATATGCAACTGGAAGAGATGTCTGAGGATCAAGGACTATCCCATCTTCTCTAAAGAAATCACCATAAGTCCACTCTTTGTAAGGGTCTTTATCTCCTCCAGAAGAGGTTGTCTAAGTAAGAACATGGTCAAAAGTACCCACAATAAAAGGCAGAGTTAATGAGTGCACTATCAGGTTTCTGTTTTGGAATACAGGAATAGAACATGATGTTCTGTTTGAAAGTAGTAATTCTGTTAAATGGCCAGTGGCAATAAGTCCATTTCCTACCTAGAGTGGCCACATTTGTCTTTCATGTTGCAGTTGTTTAGTTATTACTCCAAAATGTACTTTTATTCAATTTAATAGAGGCTTTCATAAACATTTTTGGCCAAATATTATGAGCAAACATTTTGCAAATGGACCATTTTCTAGGAAAATAACATTTTGTGGATAAAGAAGCCCAGGCACTCTGCTCTACTCCACTCCAGCTGTAAGAGCCCATTCATTTCAAGTAGCCTAAAGCACTGCTTGACCTAAACAGAAAACAAAGCTGCTATTCAAGAACTTGATCATCTTAAAGTTTTACAGAACTCTTGGGAAAGCTTTCACATAGTACATTTATTTAAAAACCAAACCCTCCCTGCCATACTTTCAAGCCAGCTCTCTGCCAGTCCTGGCAGAAGCTCTTTGATAAAATCACTATTTTCATCAGGATTTATTATACTGAAATGTAAGTGGAGAATGCTTCTTGTGCTTGTCCCACAGCTGCACTGCTTTCAGGACTCAAATCAGTTTATTCTTTAAGCTGAAGAACACACAGATTCTAGGGAATTTTTATTTGTGGATTTTTTTTGTTGCTGTTGGCTTTTTGATTAAAGAGTGCTGGAGAAATGAGAGGGAAAAGAATACATACAGTGAACAGCACAAAAAGTACCTCTGCTGTAAATTCATAGCTGTCCATTTGGCACTGCCCATGGATTTCCTTGGCAAGTGAAGTGTATTTACACAGTTCCAGACAATCCAACACTAAATCTGTAAAAATATTGAGATCATTAGCAGGAATGGAAGGTTCATGTGTCCAATGAAAAGGAAACTATTACAGCACCTATTTTCCCAGATGCAGATGTAGAAATTCACTTGGTTTTCAGGTTTATTGAATGCTGGTTGGAAAGCTGGGCTCCCAACATGAACACAATAAATGGGAACAGGAATTACCTGGACTGCAGAGTGTGGCTGCCTGGCCAGCCAGCTCATGGATCACTGCTGGAAGATCCATCCCATCAGGAGTGATCATGGGAACATCAGCTCCCAGCATATGGCAAAGCCTTTGACACACTGCAAACAGCAGCTTCCCTGTATTTTCATTCCAGCTATTTTCATAGAACTCCCTAGTAAGAAAGAAAACTATATTAAAAATAAAAAGCCAGTAGTTCTTAGGCCTTTCACTTAATTCTAATTATTTAACTAAAACAAAAAACCCTTTCCTTTGCTATACATAATTCAAAAACTTGGCAGAAATAGTTCAGAAAAGCTCATTCAAAGTGATGATCTTGAAAAGCTCTGCAGTTTTACCTGCATATATTGACAGCCACTTCCACTTTTCCATCATCCAAGGCTCTCAAGGCCAGTTTTTGTCCCAGTTCATGCTCTGAGACTTGCAGGAGCAAAGCCAGTCTGTACAGCCTGGATTTAGTGGGAGGGGTTTTGGGCTTGCCACCTTCTGAATTACAATTCACTGCTTGCACATTTCTAGACTTGGATGCAGATCTGACACGTTCATAAGAGCTTATGTGATCCTCAAGAAGTGCAGATATCAGTGAAGGGTTCCTGTATTCTTCATCTGAGAGAAAGATACCAAAATACTCCTGCAACAACAAAAAAATTATATATTTGTATCCATGCAATTTCTTTTAAATTGTTTTTATTTTTTACCTACTGTAAAATTCCTACCTAAATTCTTACAGCACTCTATCATGAACTCTTTGAAGTATTAGCAATTAAGGCTTTAGTGAGAGTATCTAATTTTTTGTTTAAATAGACAAATGAGTTCTAATTGGGAACTTTCCCAGACTAGACTAAATTGCTAGATTAGCCTTAGAATCAATTTGAAGTCAATAATAAAAACAAACTTTGCACACATGTTGTAAATGCAATTAATTTTTAATATGATCCATGTTATAAGAACAATTGGAGTAACAACAGTAAATCAAAAGGGATTTAAAACAAGAAAAATGCCCACCTGCAAGCAGGCAAGTGTTTCAAACATCTTTAGGTTTTCTTCACATTCATATTTCTTCACGGGATTGTCTGTTGGAGGAGAAAAACAATTGCATCTTGATTCCATTTACACAAGGAAAATATAAGATGTTGAAGTTGTACCTTTACCTTTTTGAATGCTGAACCAGAATTTAAGGACTTCCACCAGTGTCTTTGTCATAAACATTTGTGGGTTTTGCTGCAGGAAAGGAAGAGGTTTGTATTTTTTTGTTAAAATGTTGTCAGAACAGACTTGGGCTTGAGCTCTTCAAGTACAATGCAATGTTCCACAAACTTCTTAAGCAACAATTACCAAGTCTAAGGTACAACCAGTTGAAAAGCAAAGGAACAGAAAGTTATTTTACATATTAATCCTTTATAGAAACAGTAAATATTTTATAGGTGTAATTGTGTTTACTCCATAGTCTGTTAGCTCTCACAGGAAATATTCACACTTCTCCCTTTCCAGAATAACTTGTGTGCACACTTTGTGCTGTGAAAAGCCTTGGTACCTCTTCAGGATCATCTGCTTTGTTCTGTAACATCAGTCTTCCCCACAGAGTCAATCTCTCTGCAACTTCCTCAGCCTTAGCAAGAGGCAAAGATTTTAACAGAGTCAGAGATTCCTCTCCCTGAAGGGAGAAAAAGAAACAAACAAAATTAGAACAGAAAAAATAAAAGGAAAGGGCATTTGCTTTTGGAAAAGCTGAGTTATGTTCTTATTCTTGTTCTATTATATTCTTGTTCTGTTATATTCTTGTTCTGATGCAATGGCTGCACAATGGCCATGAGGGTAAGCAAAAACAATACATCAAAATGTGTAGAGGCTTCAATTCCAAACTCATCTGGTATACTGCAGATTATAAATTTCACCCTATTCTGCCACAAAAGAAGGATAAAACTCTGACTAATAACTCATTTTCAATGCTAAATGTGGCTGCTAAGGCAGTTAGGTGTCAAATTAATAATCTGAATTTAAAATACATATGCAAACTGCTTTTAAGATTTCAGCAATACAACTTGCCCCTGTTTTGTCAAGAGGCCTCAGTGCCTGTAAATTCCAGGATCAGCTCCCATTAAGTATTTCCCTACCCTTCCTTTGTCAATCAGGTCCATCATCCTCAGGAAATACACTTCCCCAGTGGGCAGCATGTAGGCTTCCACAATTGTCAAGGCATCCTCCAAACAAGTAGGGGTATCTTGTTTGAGAATGTATCTCACAAGCCTCTGTAAGAAGAAAACAGAAATGGACTTTGGTTTGTTGATGTACAGGATAACAAAGGAATTAGTTCTACACACGACTTTACCAATGGAATTGCTCAGTTTGTATCAAGCAAGTTACCTGGAAGCTTAACACTTTTATCTAGAGAAAAGCTGACTGAAGTGTAACTGGGAGAAAATAGGGCTTGGGGACTGAATTAGCCTGGGAACTCTGAAAATTTGTCTGGTTCCTCAGGATATTGAGGAACTTCTCAAGAAATATTCATGTCTTCTCCTAATGAAGGGGAGATGTTAAAAAAACCCAACCCAAATGTAAAAAAAAAAAAAATCACCAAATGCTGTTCACTGTGACCTTTGGAGAAATCCAAAGTCTTGGTAACTTACCATTATCATCTGCTTGTCCTTTAAAAGATTGGTATCTCTTATGCCATAGGCTCTCAAAAGCTTCTTCATTTCCATCAGCCTGTAACTTTCCTGCAGTAACTCCACTCTGGGGACAAATCCCACCATCATTAATTCCTTTGCTGCCCCCAGCTACAGGATTTAATCATCACACCACACAGACACACAGTATTTCCCCAGCCAAGGGTAGCCTGTGGGTGCTGCTTACTTGACATGATTCATTTCCAGGTGCTGTCTGACCAGCTGCTCCACTGCTGCACTCCATGGCACCACAGCCCCTTGCATTATCTGCAGGACTGCATCAAATTTCAGCTGCAAAAGGGACACAAACAGCTCACTTTTCAAAAGAAGTTTCAAAGCAGTCCCTTGAAGTATTGGTCACGTGTGACTGATCCCTTTAGGCAAGTGTTTTATTTCCTTGCCCAATCTGCACTTGCATAAAAGGCATTTATTGTCATCATATGATGTGTCAGGTTCAATTAGAAAATGCTTGCGGTCATTTATGGCACTGTGGTTCCATACATATGAAAATTGGTGAGTTCCATGTGATGACATCACAACTACAATTATATCCTGACTAAAATAGAATAAGAAGATAACATAATGACATCCTATTTTCTCCTCATAGCACTCATTAACAATCTACTCAGAGCATTATATAAAATCATGTTCTGCTCTGAAGTGATGTGTTGGGGTCACTTGATGCCTTTCATAAAACATACTCACATCTGTGTCAGAGATGCAGCCAATGACAGCCACTGCCTTGGCCTCCCAGGCAGTTTCAAACACTGATATAGATCGTGTCCGACAGCGCTCCAGCAAATCCTGTGTTTGGATAAAGATGATTAGAACATTTGAAATCAGAAAAGTTAGGAGGATCTCATAATATGAACAAAAATGTCAAGTTTTCTGGGCATTAAGGGATTGTTTCATAACCGAAATAGGAACTATCATTAAGTTCATTGACAGGAATAGGATTAATCTAAAAGCTGGACCTAAAATTCAGTTGTAAATTCAAATGTTCATCAGACTTGGTTTCTGGTTCCTGATGTTGAAATAGCTTTCTTCAAAAGGAAGAAAATATGGATACCTTGACATACTGTAGAAGAAGCTCATCTTTCTGTAGGTTGTATTCACACAGGTAGGGTTTTATAAACTTCTCCAAAATGGATGGGACAAGCTCTGGTGCCAAAATTTTATCAAGCATGCGAAACACAATAGTGGTTGCATTTTCCTGGGCAGCAAGTGGGAAAAGGCCATGTTAGAACATCACACATGTCAGTGCAAGGCCATTTACATCTCTGATCCATAATGCAGCAGCCAGAGGCCACTGCAATCAACTGAGATTTCCAGAGCAAGAATCCATCTTTAGCTCAGATAAACCCTTTCATTTACAAAGCTTCTCTTCTTCAGTTGTAATTTCCATTTCTCTGTTGCCAATCTTTGTTCCACAGTAGATGATCTGTAATAACCTGCAAACCAAGGAGTTGGAGCCACTCCTTCTCACAGTGTCTTATGTCATCTTTATAACCTGAGTTGAAAGAAAATTTGTAACACAACTTATCAAAGAGTCTTAGCAGCTTATCAATGGAAAGTTAACCATCATCCATCAGGATTCCTCTTTTGTCTGACTTTAAATTACATGCTATAAGATTCTTCTCCTTTTCAGAAGAAACTGAAAAGCACTTTTTCAAGTGTCTGCAGTGTTACCTTTTCGAAATCACAGAATGCCAGCCTGCAGTTGTATTTTCTATACAGATTTCTCAATTCTTGTAAATCATTTACCAGCTTCTTTAACCTCTGTATCTCTTCACAGTCACTACATCTCTGAAACAGTGTTGAGAAGTGAAATGTTAGGAGACAAGACCATTAAGAGGCTGTCATCTACTTTTTAAAATCTTTAAACACAAGAAAATTGGAACTTGGTTCTTTCCTTTCATGGAATGAAGTCAATCTTCACCAAACCCACCAGTGACTTAATTATCATCCACTCCAGCTCCAGCACACAGAATCTGTTTGAAGTCTCTTAGTAGCTAATTCTTGTATTTGTTGTATTTCTTACCAAAGGAGTCCACTTGCCAAAAGCTGTCACTCCCAGTTCACCTTGATTTTTGCTTGTAAAAAAAATCTCTGCCACTTGGAGTCCATTTTCAGGCCAGTTTGCCTGTCCAAAATAATTTGTATTAGCAAACTATATTATACATCTAGAAATACAAGATATGCCAAGTGTCTGCAGTGTGATTTACCTTGTCAGTTAATTCAAGGTTTCGAGCAGCTTGTTCCAGCCATTTTGCTAATATTTTCTGGAAAAAATACAGTTATAAGTAGAGTTATGCTATTTACCAAAGCAAAATTGGCCATTAGAAACTTCTTTAAAAAAAAAAATTCAGATATAAATGCTAGGGAAAAGAATCCATTTCAAAGACAGAGGAACAAGTTCCTGACATTCAGAAGTCTGGAGGTCTGACAGTAAAATCATCTTAGTGTGAGAAAATGACAATTTACAGTTCTTAAGTCAGTCTCACCTGTCCATCTGGCACAACCCTTCTTGAGAAGGGGATCACAAAATTTTTAAGCCACACACAAAGTTCCTTCAAAGGAGCAGTGAAACGGATGGCATTGAGCAAATCCTTCAGCATTTTCTCATCAAAGCTGCTTTCAAAATCAGCCTAAAACATTAAACCAGAGCAATTACAGATCCATGGAGTATATGTTCATCTGATACTCTGAAAAGCTGTTTCACTAATAGGAAGAGCCAGTAAATTTCACAAATACAAAGAGAAAACCTCAGCAGTCATAGACAGAAATTAAATAAATAGCTTTGTCCAATGAAACTTGAGCTATTCTTAAAAAAAATCCTAATTGAAGGAATTTCTTTACAAATCACACTGTTGTATTACTTTTAGACTCGTTCTATAGTTTCTGTCTTACTGAGAAACAGTAGACATGGAACTGAAAGTCCTGCACTAAAATATAAAATAACAGCACACACACACATGATCTTAAATGTGTCATTCAGAGTAAGCAGCCTATTTGATTATTTTTAAAGGATTTTAAGGTAGGCAGCAAACATCCACTTAATTCTGAGAGCTGTGCTTGCAAAAAAGTGAGTGGAAGATTACAAGCACTGCAGAATAAATCAAATTGCTATGACTCAGAAAGATGAATTCTGCCATCAGAAATAGCAGTTTATTCCTAAATCAATAAGAAGTTCAGACTCCTAAGCATCCAGCTGAACAGGTAATCATTGTGGTAATGGAGGAGATTCTGCCATGGACCTTTGCTTCTCTGAGGAGCTTTGTAACAGCCCCTGTGAAATTAGGCTGGAAAATGGAAGAGATTTAACCCCCTCCATAAATCCCAGAAGTGTCTGTGCCACCTCACCTGATGCCTAAGCCAGAGGTACTGAGCACAAGCCAGATTTCCTTCTTCCAGCTGAGAAACAATCATCTTGAACAAGTCCTCGTTATTCAGGAATTCTGTCCAAGCAATGCCACTGAAAGTGAGAGGGGGAAGAGAAGCTTTGTTAAATGTCATTAACAAAGAAACTGGGGGCAGAACTTCAAACCTTTTCTACCTAGTGCTGGATGTTGTAAGAAACAAAAGGAGTGGTACTTTGTGTTTGTATAAAATCACAATCCCTCCTACACATATTGAACAAAAAACCTCCAACTATTTAAGTGGATGGGCAACAGATAATTTATGTTTTCCATACATAGGATGACTCAACCTCTCTGCATTCTCCCTTTTCCACAGCACAGGATGGGAAACTTCAGGCAGAGAAGGAAGAGCTTGAAGTTTAATGAATTTATATTAAAAAAACTAAAATAATCTTAATTTTACAGGCTTAACACTCCCAATTAAATTTACCTTAAATCTTAAACAAACCTGAATTTCTCTAGTCCAAAAGCTTCATAGAATGTTGTAAGCCTTGCCTGAGCTCTCAACACCTGAATGCAGATGAGATTTAAGGTTAATATCTGACTTCAAATATTGTTACATTACATGATTAGAGCACTGATTCTCCTTGAAGGGAGATGAGGCCAGTTTACAACAGGACTAAACAAGAAACAAAATGAAACACCAAAAAGTACTTTAAGAAAGGTTCTGCCTTCAATTTATGGAGCATCTGAAACTGAATCTTTCTATGACTGAAGGAATGGCTTATTTCTGAATCTGTCATTACTGTGGTTCTCTTTCATACTATAAAATATAATTTTGTTAAGACTTTTAAAAAATTCAGCAGTAGTTCACAGTTATAATTTGAATTTACAGTTGGTAAAACTCTACATTACAATTGTTTATGTGATACTGCAGATCCAAGTAATTTGTCCTCACCTCAGCTATGGATACTGGAGCCCCATCAGATGGTGGAGCATTGGTTCTATTGTCTTTCTTCAAGATCTGAAAAAAGGACATGAAAGGGTTTGGCTGACAGCTCAGAACATGCCAGACAGGACTGTGAGTACAATAAAGAGATGAGCAGGAAGTCAGGACTTGTGTAAATTGAGATTTTACAATGTTAGATTGGATCTAACCTGATCCAGTCTAATCTGGTTGGATTTCTGCATGGGTGGAGGATCAGACATTTAATGTGTATCTCTCTGGTTCTGTTTGATAAGACTAAAATAAAGAAAACAAGGTAACCTACTTTGAGCTTTAGTTTGAAAATTAATATTTTAAAGGTACTTAAAAAAACTGCTACTCAAAACTAAAGCCTGCCTTCTAATACAAAAATAAAACTGTGAGCTCTTTCTTGCCCTTGAGCAATACCAAGAATGAGATTGGAACAAGACTTGCTGCTTCTTCATGTTTGGTTACATGGGATTTATAATGCCTTTACTTTTGCCTTTTGGAATGACTGTAACTGTTTTGTGCCCCCCTCAAGTTGTACAGAAGGGTGGAATAGAAGATGAAGAGTAGAAGAAATAGAAACAAAGACAGCCCTTACTCTGACTTTAGCATAATTCAGCATTTCTCGAGTGGTTTCATACAGTGGCCATGGAGCATTAATGCAGTAATTCACAACAAACTGGTTGTCCTGTTTGCATGAAGAAAGAACTGAAATTAATGCCAAGATCCTTTATAATTTGAATTGCTTTAGAAGGAAAAGAGGGTAGAAATAAAAACAGACCTGAATTTTTTGCAAATTTTCTTTGGCTTCATTGCCAAGATCCAGCAAGGCTTCCTGGCCATAACTCCCAAGAGAAGCTGAAGCCAGTTTCTCTAAAATAGTGTTTGCTTTTACTTTGTATACGAGCTGTTAAAAAAATAATACAAGTCTGGTGAGTTGTTTTATAAGGTAACATTCCACTGCCTTGGTAATACCTGTAATATTTTTCATTGGGCTATAGGGAGAGAACCTTATCACAATTCCAGTTATACTCATGAATCTCTGATGTGTTTATCATGAATGAACAACTAACCTCAACATCCAGTCCAAACTGAATAGCAAAATTCTCTGCTTCAGTGAATTTGTGTTTGTGCAGTAAACGGCTTAGTCTGGGGATGAAATAAAATAAACCACTTCAATGGAAGTCCTGATATTAAAAAAACATATAATACAATGGTTTTTTTTCACAGAAACCAGTACCTATTTTCTGGCAAGGCTTCAGTTAAACTCCTCATCACAACTATAGAAACTGGCTCTTCAGAGGGCCTGAGGATGAGAGGGAACTATGTGAATTTATCAACTCTATGTGGAAGTAATCTGCCATTTCTATATAATAATGAGCTAGTTACAAACAAAATATTATCTTACATTTGATGCTTTTCATGAATTCCTTCCAAGAAGTATATTGTATCCTGTAGTGTGCAATGACAGAAACCATCAGGTGAAATGAAATGAATTCCAAATAAATCCAGAGCATTTTTCTATGCTAAGAGAACTTAAAAAACTTCCCTCAGTTTCTAGCTGTAACAGCAGCAGGAACAACTGGCAGTGCTATTAAACAGTGCAAGAGACCTCAGACTAAATTTAAATTGTTCCGTTTGCTTCATAATAAGATTTTCTCTATTTTTCTCTATCCTTTGGGGACATCAGTTAATCTTTATTTGTATGGTTCCTGCATAGTTTCTAGCAGATATTAAGACTATATTTCTTCAAAGAACAAAAAAAAAATCATCAAAACCTACAGTGCAAATCCCATTTTGAACAAGGGAAGAAACAAGAGACACTTCCAGAGAATAGAGCTGTTCCATAGTGGGCAATGCAAAAACCATTAGGCTTCTCATCTATGAAGAAAAGGGAGAAAACAAACAAAGAAGTCAAATTACTTTTTTCTCTTACACTTGTGAGTGATATTTGCAGAATAATTTCTGAGTTCTTAAGGAATTGGAGGGCAGTATTTGTAGGACTTTTTATAGAATGCAGATCTCCAGTTTGAGGAAGTTTAATGAAGCTTCAGATGTTGCCTCCCTCTCTCCCTCTAGGCCTATTATGTATAGTTCAACAGGTTTAATGTAATTTTTAAAATTGTATAATGTTCATCCTGGTATTTTATTTCAGTTGACTGCACTGACTGTACCTGGGGGTAGGTGCTGAAGGCAGCAGAGACATTGTTCTAAAGAAATCTGGGAAGGGGTGTAAGGTAATAATAAATGTTGCTGCCCTTCCTTGTCTGCCTACCTTAAAAAACCAAACAAATAAACCCCAAACCATCCATAAAAACCCCAACCAGGGTCAGCTTGGCCTGGGCATCCCCACAAGAATCCCAATAGCCCTCACCTCCTAGACCCTGATATGTAAATGGCCACATTTCAGTTTGGACTTTAAGCTCCTCAGAATTCTGTGCCCCAAATATTTTGGCACCTCCATCCCTCTCCCCCTTTTTTTCCTATGAGCAATTGCACAACAATTAAGGAACAGAACACAGGGAAGGAGGTGATACCTGTTTGTCATCTGGCATTGTCATGACAATCAGCTTCACATTGGCAAGCCCTTGCCTAATGAATGAAAAAGAGATAGAAGAAAGCAAAACTTCCTGTGCGAATCTTAGGTTAAAACTGTGAAGTATTTTTGCTTCTGTGTTTCAGAAAATTTTGCATTCCATGAAAACAAATACATTTAAAAATCCTTTATATTTTAATATATAGCTGTACAGTTTCTAGCAATTTCTCACACTTTAGAAGAGTAGTTAGACTTTTTCACACATTCTGTTTAACCTTAAGTTTTAAGGAAAGGAATTTCTAACAAGAACATGCTGTTTTGCACCAGATATTTTATAGAGATCACAGCACCAGACAACTTTGCACTTCTCAGGATTGGTGCTGTAACACTTCACTTACCACGTGACTTGAGAGGAATCTGACTCAGTAGTGAGAAGAAATTCTTCAATATGTATTAAAGGCCAATCCCAAAGTAGACTGAGAGAATAAATATCCCACGTGCTTAAGATGTTCTAGATTAAAAAAAAATCAGACATAATTTCATATTTTCCTTATAGAAGACAGTTTTTGAGCAAAATATTACATGTCATGGTTTAAATAATGAATAGGAGTAGAATTAAAAAGAAAACACAGGAAGATCAAGATGCTCTTGATATAAGTAAGAGCAGAAACTTTACTTTAAACCTTAAAAAATATGTTTATGAGCTTGTTCAAGAACACTGTAAAGTGAAGATTAAATCATATAATTACCCATACCTCTGTATCCAAAACAAACAGCTGATTGTCAAGGACTTGAAGTTTTGCAGCACCTAAAAAATATTAATACTCACATAAATTCATTGTTTTTCTTGAGATATACATCAGAAGCAAAAACATATTCAAACACACAACCAAGTGTTGGAAACCTCGTGATTTAACCTCATGGAACTTCCTAGGACTGTGCAAAGATTACCTTAAAGAGAATTGTGATTTATGTAACTAAGTTAAACTGCAGTTTTGAAGCCCACATTTTGGCTGTACCTTTACAAAAATATTCTGTTTGGTACGTGTGAATTTATTACAAACAATGAAATAACTGAAAAATAGTAAATCATGCAATTAAATATGAAATCTACACTCGCCTATAAAAAGATAAAACCTTCTTTACCTTGGATCAGACTGGAATCAGCAAAACTTTGAGCAGACACCAGGGCATTGGTGGGGTCCACCTCCCATTTGGAGAGCACATAATCACCTTTACCCTGTGAGGGGAGGCAAAGTAAAATGGGGTCAGACAGAAGATATTTGACCACTGCCATGTCTGCTTCTACCATTGATCTTTAACTTGGAAAGCTGCAAAACTAAACTTAACTTTATTCCTCTACTGATGTTCAGAAAAATATATTGATTTCTTTATTTTTAATTTAATCTTTTTCCCTTCTCTTTTCAAAACCGGTCTTTTTTACAGTCATTGTTACAATCAGCAGTTTTTGGCTCTTTGAAAAACAGTATTTCAAAATATCCACTTTCCATTCTCATAGAACATAAAAGCTGATTGAAATTACTCTGGGCCTATTGAGGAAAATCCCATTGAATTCAACAGGCTTCAAAATATAAACTCAGAGAATTTGTCTGCAGTCCCAAATTACATTTCAAAGCATGTCTATAATATAATTTCTTTATTAGTTCCTGCACTTAATTAATACATTTCAAAGCATGTCTATATTTTAATTTGTTTATTAGTTCCTTTACTTAATTCATACTTAAAAGCTTTGTTGAATTAGACCTTGTTATTTTAGCAGGCCTTGTTAAATGAGAACATGATTGGAAGATTCTTGCCAACTTTGGTTTTGTCTGTGAGCTCAAGGATAGTAACTATAAACAATCCAGCCTGGACAGACCAGGAACTGGTGATTTACTAAGCTCAGAAAGCCAGGGTGAAAATATTTTCCCCTCATCCACCGTAACAAAGTAATTTTGGAAATGACAGCAGTTATTTCCTTATGAGAAAAACTACAGACAGGCTGCACAAGTGATAACCTTTAAATTGACAGTGAAGGAAATGAAAGCAAATCAGTGCAAAAAGCTGATGAGCTGCTTTTTCGAGCAGATGGAGACAAATTTTGTTGCAGATCCAAAAATGCCATTACTGATCACATAAAAATTGTTCTGATCACATTCTTAGTGCTTACCCCAATTATCAGATGGATTTTGTTCACTGAGCTGCTGATCACAAAATCCTGACAGCCCAGGCTGTGATGCTCTCCTGTGGCAATGAAAGTTGTCTTTATCTGTCCTTGTAACTTGTGGGTGAGAGAGGAAGGGATTTCCACAAAGGGAAGAAAAAGAGTTGTTTATAGAACCAGTGGGTAAAATCTCTGCTCATTTCTGCACATGCAGAAAAAGTAAAAATCACAGCTATGAGGTGGAATAATGGACTGGTAAATAGTCAATGGAATATACAGAGCAAAGTTTGGTTACAAACTCTGCACTTTTAACAATTTTACCAGTTTTGCAGGTGTTTCTTACTTGCTTTGCTGTAGTCATATCCATCTTCTCAATTGCTAAACATTCAAAAAAAAAGTCAGTGTTAAATCAATTTCTTCAAAATTTTAAAAAGGCAGAAAGAAAGTTTTTGAATACAGGTCTCCCTGTTCCAATGAAATCCCAAGGGGTCTGTAGCTTATCCTACCTTCCTGTGTTTTACCAAGTGGGACACACATAATGCAGAAGCATCCATTGCTTGTGAGAATGAATATGTGATAAACACCTAAAAAAACCCAACAGAAATATTTCAAACTGAAGTATTGAAGAGCAAGTAAAGAGAAGACTTGCTTGTAAACAGGACAGTAAAATAACTGACCCCAAAAAATCATCTGACCAATAGATGAGACTACTTTAAACAAAAACTTTGTCATTTCCAACTAGGAGCAAAAGAATATATTCTATTGTGACAGAACAGGGCTGGGAGCTTATAGAACAGAACTACTGAACTCTGATAAAAGAAGAGAGAAGGAACTCTTTCTTTTTAAGCATTTTCATATGTTCAGCACAGTCTCAAAAGAAAGAGGTATTGAGTTCTGAATGTTCATTTCTATGGCATTTATAAAATAATTAATGAGATAAAGAACCTTCTACAACTTTGCTTTGAAAAGTGCACATAAAATTAACTTTTCTTTATGCTTTTCTATATTACTTATTTTGTAATCTCTTTCCCTGAGAGCTATTAAAGGGGAACAAAATAACAAGATTTCAGACAAAGAGGAAGAAAAAAATCATCCAGTTCTTACCTGCATCTGCATTATCTTTAACAAAAAAGAGATTTAAGTAAGTCTTTTCACTTGTAGATTGTTCAACCAAAATCTAAAATAGAAGCAGCATAAAGACTATTATTCTGTATTTCACAAAAAAAAATTGAAATATTGATCATCAATTCAAACTTTAAACTTTTTTTAATGAAGGTTCTTGTTTATGCATGCCATTCCTAAATAGATTTTCCTTATTCATTACTCATGGGAACAGAAGTGCCCTTTTCACTTATTTGGTTAGAACATGTAGTCAAGAAGGCAAGGATATTTATACTTTTGCATTTGGAAGAAAGATTAAAAAAAACCTCGAGAAAGTCTGAGAACAAAACGTTCTCAGCAAAATTGAACAGAAAAGTTACTGTACCTTTGTTAGCAAGGTTTGTTTTGATGGGATGTGGATAAGATGTAAACTGCCACTTCTCTCACCAACCACAAGGAATTGTTTGTCTTGACACATACCCACTACATCCACGTTAGTATCTGAAAAGTTTCATGGCAAAATGTCAGATATTAAGATTTGGGTTTTATGAATAAATATTAACAGAAGAATTGGGCAATACAGTGTTCCAGATTTCTTCAAAACAAGTTATTCTGAATAAATGAAATATGGGAAGAGGCCTACAGGTTTTGGTACCCATTATTCTCACTTCAGTGAAAAATTAGAAAGGATTTTAATTAAACTGTACTGAAATAGTTAATTGTCTTTAGAAGCCAAAATCACTTTTTATTACTTTGGTATTTCTTATAATACTTCCCTTTAGAGGCTAGTCAGACACTTGCTGTGCTCTCCTGTACAAACCTAGGTATTTTAAAAGCCAGTTTTCACTTGCCAAGTGGAATTCCAAAAGAAAGAACTCACCAAGCTGAATGTGCATCAGCAGGGACAGCCCAGTGCTGTCCAGAAGTGCCACAGATCTGTCCACAACAACAACGCTGCCATCCCTGGAGCTGCGTGCATGGAGCTGAGGGCTCACAGAGACCTGAGAAGAGAATGGTTCTTTCACGCAGGAACACTTCAGAAAACACGACAAAGAAGCCCAGGTGATTATTAAGAAAGACAAAAGCACAGCTCTGATGGGTTGTACCTTCTCTGAAGAGGTGATTTGCAGCAGTGTGTCCACCTGGTACAAGGCAGTGCCACACTCGTGTCCTACCGGGAGCTGCCCGGTGTCATCGTTCAGCAGGAGCTCGATATCGTTCCACATCTTTGCCTGGGATAAACATTGCAGGAACATCTTGTAGAGCAGACAGCTCTAAAAAGTCACACGGCTACAGGTAAGTTATGACTTTTGTTACTGTATGGGTACACTGTGGCAGGAGGAAGGGCTGTTCAAGAAGTCTCAGAAGGATAAAGAGCTTGTTAAGAGCCAAGTGAGCAGTGTGGATCTGGGCCTGGCTGAAAGCAGCTTGAAGGGAACAATTTCCCCAACTAAACTCACTGCCAGAGTGAATCCTCCCCACCATGCTGTGAACACCCCCTGCTCACAGGGACAGATTCCCTGCCCTCGGGACCCTCATCCCCTCTACTGGTGACAAACGCCTGCCCACAGGAACCGGCCGGTGACATCCCTATTTCCAGAGGGATCCCTGTCCACATGGTCTCCTCGACCGGTGACACTCCCGTGCCCTTGGGACCCCCGATCCCCTCACCGGTGACACTCCCGTGCCCCGATCCCTCACCGGTGACACTCCCGTGCCCCCGATCCCTCACCGGTGACACTCCCGTCCCCCGATCCCCTCACCGGTGACACTCCCGTCCCCCGATCCCCTCAACGGTGACACTCC
>VWZP01007737.1:183492-291259 GCA_013396995.1 Dicaeum eximium | reverse complement strand
TCAATTTGGCGGGAGCCGGGACAGGCTCAACGGGTCGCGGCGGCGGCCAAACCTCCGCGAAGGCGAAGGCGCCTCCCCGGCCCACAACGCCCCGCGCTCCCCCGCGCTCCCCCCCAGCGCCACATCCGGGCACCCGCAGTGAGGGCGGGCGGGGCCGCGCGCGATCGCTGTGGCCGCGCAGCCGAGGGAGGTCGAGCCCTGCGAAGACGTTGCTGAGGGGCAGCGGCCCGGGCGCTCGGTCATGGCGGTGAGCGGCGGTCGCTGCCGGGGTTTTGGGTCGGGGGTGGCGGGGAAGGGGTTGGGGGGGACAGAGCCGGGGAGGGCCGGGTCGGGAGCCGTGTGCGCGGAGGCACAAAATGGCGCCCGCCGCGCCTTGGGCTGCGGCGCCATGATGGGCTCGGGGAGGGGTGGCCGCGCTGCGCCCACCGCTTCCATCCCCGGCTCCAGAAGTTTCTGTTTCGTTCCTCGGGGCTTGGAGAGAGGAGAAGACTCCGTGGGTCTGAGCCCTGGTGGTTCCATGGCTCCTGGGAGATGTGCTGTGGTCGTACTGGTGCTTCTCATGGGGATTGTGGGGCCAAGGTTCCCTGTGAGGGGAGCGACCTGGTCTGTGCTATGTTAAATTTTCGTTTCTCTCCTTTTCTTCGCCCTATTTCTTTGTGTTTGGTCATACTTTTTTTGCATTCAAATAATTCGTTCCCATCTTGCTTTTTACGGTTAATATCGATGGCAAACGCCTTTGCTGTAGTTACCACTGCCCTTCATGTTCAAGCAGGGTCTAAGTGTGGCTTTATTGTCTCTGAAAAAATTCTGTGATCTGGTAACGTGTAAAGGTATTTCACCCCTAATTGGGTTGAAAAACCAGTAAGAGTTACCAGAGAGTTAACCTGATGTGGTTAATTTTTTTCAAAAGTTGTTAAATAGTTTTGCGTGTAAACACCCCACCACCCCCCCCAAAAAAACCCAAAAACCAACAAACAAACAGGGCTTGAAAGTGATAAAACTTTTAAAAGCCGATTTTAAGCATTTTGCGGTGTCTAATCTGGTAGTTAAAGTTCTTGTCTGGAAAGTTTGACCAGAGGTGAAACAGAAGAGGGAGGACTGTAAACTTTTGGAGAAAATTAGTTATTTTTTAATGATTTTTTTTTTTGTTATATAACTTACCCTGTTAAGAGTGAGATACGTTTTTCTGTAAAAGGACTTTAACTATGTACTTTGGTTTTGCACTTAGTTTAAAGATACTACTACTATATTTAAAGGTTCCTCTAAAGTGCAGGTGAGGGGCTTATTCAAGATAACACTGAGCCTGGAGCCAGTCTGAGAACTGAGAATAATCTCAGTGAATTCTGTCAGGTTTTTAATTGCTGGGGGTTTTTTATAGGGGAGAGATTTCCCTCAGGTGCAGAGCACAAGGGCGCTAATGAGCAGCACTGTGTAAATAATGAGATTGGTAGCCTTGGAAAATGTGGCAGTGGGCTCAGTTTCACTTGGGTCGTGTGTTTTAAATCCCAGTGGGCTTTAATTTACACTCTTAGCTGGTATTCTCATTCTTAAGTAGCTTCAAAATCTAAACAGTAGTAGCTGGAATATAAATCCAAATATTTACCTGTGGCATGTCATAAAAAGTCTGCTATTGGCACACAGTGTATTAATGACAATTTGTAATATCCGTTGTGGTGTAATAAAAATAGCTGCTTTATTTTCAAAGCAGTGGATATAAATGGGCATTTGAGAGGTTTTCCCATGTTTTGTTCAGTTGGCAAACTGTTCTGCCAGTTGCAGCTGGTGGAAAACTGCAAGTTCCGGTCTTGTGCTACATTAAATTGTCTTCCTGAATAGCAGTTCTGGGCCAAATGATGTCCAGAAAGTTTGATTATGACTGGTACAGAGGAGATCAGAACAAGAGCAATGAATCTGTAAAATCATGAATGAGAGCACGTTCACCTTCTCAGTGGTGCTTTTTCACTCTTCTCCTTTCAGTGCATTGTAACCAGCTGTACTCATTTACCTCTCACACATTGAGTCCCAGACTACCTTGATTCCCCAAGATCAGTTTTTAGATTTAGTCCTCCTAGATCAAGGTTTAGAAGCAGTGGAGGGGGCATCTTGGTTTTCATTATCTGCTAAAAATGTGATCGTGGAACAGGTCTAAATGAGCTGTGTGTGCTCTCATACAAATAAGTATTTTTGCAGAGGTACTGTTGAGGTGTTTCCTCTTTGCACAGTGAGCTGTCTGACCCTACCACAATGCACCTTGCTGCATTTCCCTTCAAAGTTCATTCCGTGCTTCAGAACTCTCTGGGCATTTTGTGCTGTGCCTCAGTAGTGCCCAAACTTGTCAGGTCACTCAGATCTCTTGGGACAGCATTGACCTTAAGTAATCCTGGTCATGGAAATGCTAAAAAGTGATTGACCTACAAACACCATTTAGAGAAAACTCTGCCTCAGAGTTTAGTGTTGCTGATACTCTCAGAAGTACATGGAAAAAGTACAGTTTAATCTAGTGAGAGAGCAAAATGTGAACTTTCTATCAGTTCTGCTTATTAAAATCTTGAAAAATCAATCTGCATGCAGTTACACAGTTCACTGCAAGTGTATAAAGCTATGGCCTAAGCATGGGGTGAACACAATATTGTCTTTACAAAAAAAAGAAAATTTATGTTTTTTCAGAGGAGGCAGGAGGTAAATTGTTTTTTTTCTTGGTTTTTAGTCCTAAGCTTCTGTTCCTTAAAAATTCTGTCCTCATGTGTAGGGTAGTGATACAGAACGAGATGGAGTAGTCCCAGAAAAATCCTCTCCAGAAAGAGAGAAAAAAAAGGAACAATCAGATGCCTCCAGTTCTCCCAGAACATCAAAGCATCATTACTCGAGATCACGCTCACGATCAAGGGAGAGAAGACGGAAGTCAGGTATGGTCTGGGTGGAAGCAAATTGCTTGTGGAGCTAAATTCTCTTAGAAGCAATTTTGGGAAAAATTCTCTTAGAAGCAATTTTGACTTAGCCCTAGTAACTTGTTAGAATTAGGAAAAAAAATGGATCTACTGACTTTTGGGGTGTATCCTAAATACTGAAACTGTTGAGGGAAAAGGTCTTAAAGTGTCAGGGAACTGGGGAGGGGAGACACGGTCAGACCACACCAAACAGGAAACTGCCCCATTCTGTTTCATTTTAAATAGATAAGCGTAGACTGGGATACTTTTGCATGGTTGTCACAAGAATAAGGTTATGTGGCAGGAGAATATGGTTGGAATATGATGTGGGTTAGTTTTTCACTGTCAGAGCTTAAAGGAATGCAAAGCACTGGGACTAACAGCCAGAGTTTGCTTTCTGCAGTAGATACTCAAATAGTGCTGGTTGTTTTTTAAATCTTGACTTTAAGGGATGGAGTAATTGAAAGGAGCTAGAAAGATTTTAGCCAGGTGACCTCCTCTTTATCTTGGTAAATGACAGTAAATGTTTTCTTCTCCAGATGCTGAAGGAAGAAAACACAGAAGCCGGAGCAGAAGCAAAGAGGTAATTAACACTTTGTAGCGTTTAGGTAATTGTACATCTTAAAAAGTATCTTGTAGTAGTGCACATATGTGTAAACTTATATAAATGACTTTATGGTAAGTACAAGAAATTAAAAACTTTAAGCTTAAAAATGGATATGGAGAGCCTTTCATAGTGAAGCATGATTGCAGCCATCATGTTGACAAGGTAATAGTTTCATAGAAAATGCTTTCAGAAACTAGTAACTTAATTTCTTTCTTTTTTTTCTTCTTTTTTTAAATTTTTGTGGAAACATCCAAAAGAGAGAGTTCATGTGGAGAAGTAGAATGGTATTCTTGATCACTTTTACAGAGCTTCCATTATCCAAAAGCCTTGGGTGGCCTTGTTCCTGGTCAGTGTTCAGGACTTGGACTAATACAAACCTGTCTACTTAGGTGTATTAAAAGTAATTCCCCAGCAGACTGAGCTCTGTTTATTGCATCCTTTGATTGTAAAGGCTGTCATAGCTTGACAAACAAGCTGAGTCAGCTGGAAATGTGACAGTAGCAGCAAAAATTTCAGAGGGCTGTCTCTTAAAATAAATGAATGTGTGTGTGTGAATGTATAGGGGAGTGAGAAGAGACAGCATCAATAATGCCTTAAAAATAACTGGCTCACACACCAGAGAAGAGCTGAAACAAGCAAACCAGGAGCATCAAAATAGCCATAAGAAGCTTAAGCCATGTGTGGCAATAGGCTGGGACAGATAAGGCACTTTTTAACCACAAACCCGGGTCAGGAACTTCTCCTTCCCCCATTCCAATGGAAGCTCTGTTAAAAATAAAAAAAAGGAAAAAAAAAAGGAGGAAAGAAAGATCTAGGCGAGTTTTTGTGAAATTGAATAATATATTGTTTAGCTCACATGATAACATTTCTATAATAAATCATACTCAGCGTGCTAATGCGCGAAGAGACTGAACTGAAGACGCTGCAGACTCAGATAGCAAAATTATAAGCCTACTTCATGATAAGGTAACTATTAGTCATTCAAACTCATATTTCCCTTAAAAATATCTTAAATCCGTTATGGGATATAATGGTGGTTTTATTACTAAGTGTGTGTCTGAAAAATGTGATTAAAAAAAAATTTCTAAGACTCTCTTTAATTATTAAAAAAAAGGTGTTTAAAATCCTGTCCAGTGCTTTGCCAGGCTGTTGGATCTAATCTTACACAATTTATTTAGCAGCTCTTAAGTTTTGCAGAGTGAACAGATGAGAAATGATCTCCCACAGTAGATGTACTGTTGTCATTCATTTGCAAGATTAAGCTCTGTCTGTAGAGTAAATGCTGAATGTCAGTAATTCTTCTTAGTATGTATGTGAGAACAGCTACTGTTATAAATATATACTTAAAATTAGTGTACAGGTAACCCCAGATGTAACAACTGATTATTAAAGGAGCTAAGCATAAAATACTGTGAAAGCAGGAAAATGATCTAATATTCTTGTTTACTTGAACAACAATAATCAAATATATTTAGAAATGGATACATATTAATAAAGAATTAGACTTGGGCAAGTGAGTATAAACCAATTATAGCATCTTCTCCAGACTCATTTGAGAGAGAGTTCTGATGGAAGAAAAGGTTTTATGAGTAGTTAAGAGATTTAGATAAGCAAGAAAACCAAACAACTCTTGAATAATTGGGGTTTATCTAAAATGAATATATCATGCTTCGTTTGTGACTTGAGCAGAACATGATTCAAGCATAAGACTTAAGTGGGCTATGCTTTTGTGCTAGAAAGGTTTCAAAACACACTGGATATATTAAGAAAGGGTGTTGATGTCACGACTTAGTCTCTAAGGAAAGCACTGGCAAAAATCAGGCCTGACCTTGCTAAATATTTTTGGCATTGCAGCTATAAAAAGGAATCTTTTTTTTTTTTTAAGAGGCACTGCAGGAAGGAATTGCGGTATAGTGGAGCAGCATATCTGTAATTTAAAACTACTGTGGGAAGTCTGAGTGATGCATGTTCATTTGAAATACTGAAAATGGGATGTCAGCCATGTAAATTATCACTTTGCTTTGTAAAAACTTGGAAGTTACTGAACAGAGTTTTGCTGTAGAAAATAATTAAATAATGATGACTAGAAGATTTTTTTGGTTCTAAAAGCAAAATAGCTTGTCTGGAACTACGTGTGGATTTTAGTAACTTTCTACATGGAAGGCTCTGGCAAATATTAAATAGTCGCTGCAACTGTGTTTATATATATGCATATTCATAAATCGTCAGGTTCTTTAAGATAGGTACTGAAGTGCTAGGAATGGAGACAGTAACAGAAAATGACAGGGGTTTTTTTGTTACAATGCTGTGAGTCTTCTATGGAAACACTGTAAAGATACCTGGATGGATACCTTAAAAATCCTTCCTAGACAGTGGGAGGAGGGAAAAAGGGGAAAAATAATTGTGTGCTTTTGCAACTTTGGGTAGTTGGTGGCATTAGGTAAAGCAGCCGTGGCTCATGATTGGGTCACACTCCTAAGGTTACTAATGTTGCATCACAACTTAGCATTTTTATCTTCTGATACCCATACTAACTCTCTTTGTTGCACTATTTTCCTGAAAGAACCAACTTCTTCTTAAAACAGGCAAGAAGACATGAATCCAAAGAGAAGTCCTCCAAGAAGCACAAATCTGAAGACCACAATGACAAAGAGCATTCTTCTGACAAGGGAAGAGATAGCCTAAATTCATCTGAGAATGGTGAGGAGAGGCATAAACGCAAAGAGAGGAAGTCATCCAGAGGGAGGAGTCATTCCAGATCCAGGTCTCGAGAAAGGTAAATTGTTACATGTGATTGTTGTGTGAGTGCATTTCCAGAAGCCATGTTTGGAATTATTTTAGAGTTCTGAAATACAGCTGAGTTCCATTCCTGACTTAGTGTAAAGCATGAGTTTATATTGCATGTTTCCATTTTCACTGGGTAGTGCATTTGTAGATAGGTTTTTTGTAGATTGGTTTGAAATAAAAGTACAAAATGGCACTAAGACTTTCTATAGGGATGTGTCTCACATTTATAGTTGGTATAGAAAATATTAAACAGTGTTAAATGTACATTATTGTCAGTGACAGGAAAGCAAATACACCTTACAGTGACATGGCTCTTTACCTCCTATATCATGAGCTTCATTAGAGGGAGTGCTGGCCAATCCTCCTTGCCTGGTAGCCCACCCATCAGTTCTGAGGGTAGGAAAATTGCCTGGGACAAGCAGCTGGCTGCTGCCAGCAGAACTTCTCCCTTTGTAGCTGAGGGATGTGCAACAAACAGGCTAGCAAGGAACAGGCTTTGGCTAATGACAGGCTGAGGGACTGGATGTGACTCACAGGCTGGAACTTGGGCACCTCTTCCCAAAGGTCTCGGAATACCATGGAGAGGAGCAGGGTTGTGTTGCCTTGGATTTAAGACTCCCACATCAGATTAGTTTGGCTTTGTATTTGTTTTGAGATGTACACTTTAATGAACAACTAAAAATAGCAGTGTTGATCAGTATGGTTATTTACAGAAACTGCAGCTCAGTTGTGGCTTGGTGGTGGGGTTTGGTTCCTTTCCCATTTCATCTCTTAGACCTACAGTTTAACCTGTTCTAGACATGAGCATTTCCATGTGTAGTTTGCAGTCTCCCCACCCTGCCTGATGCATTTTTCCCTGTGGTGATGAACCCATGTGTAAGTCCTGAAGTACAAAGTGCATTTGAACACAAGAACATGTGTAAGAATTCGGGGCGTGTGTTTCAGACGTCATCGTAGTAGAAGTCGTGATAGGAAAAAATCCCGATCCCGCAGCAGAGAGAGAAAGCGACGGATCAGATCTCGCTCTAGATCAAGATCTAGACACAGACATAGAAGCAGAAGTAAAAGCAGAACTAGGAGCAGAAGCAGGTAAGTGTTACCTTCCATACACGTGGTGATGTTTGGTTGGATGTTCTGTGGTGATGTGATGGCTTTGCCAGTTAATGTCTGTTCAGTGCAGTTAAATGTGTTTGGCTTTTTCTCACTGTACTGAGAGTGGGTTCAGGACTGGGTGGTTTGCTTGGTCTTACAGAAACACTTGTCCTTGACAGCTGAAGCATCTGAAGCTCTTGGCTTTTCATAGTGTGACTTCTTGTTAGCAATAGTATTTAAATGAGAAGTGAAGAATAAGATACAGGTGACCCTTTCCCATGTTTGATACAATGCCAATATGGTTGGCATACTGCTGTATTTATCCCTTCAGTTTGTGTACCTTTGATAAAAGGAAAGTTCAACTGGAAATCACTGGCTGTCAGAGCAGATACACAGATCAGAAACTAATTTTGATCAGCTCCACAAAGTTAACTTAATTTTTCTGTGAAGTGGCAATTGGTGTGGTGTTCAAGTAAATTTTAGTTCAGATGGATTATTTCTGATATGAATGTATTCTTCAGTGTTAGTGATTACCAGCTCCTCTTTGTCCAGTTCAGCTTGAGAATCTTTATCATTATTTTTTCTCCTGGAGTGCTTTGATTTCTTGCTTAAATTCTAGAAGCAGTAAATCTAGACACATACTGGCTTGGTCTGGGTCTGTTTGACAGAGTTGAGATTCCACACCTCACCTGGGATGTGCTGGAGTTGCCATTTTCATCACTGTATAGAAGTTAATGTTTTTCACTACTGATAATGCATTCAGTATTTTGGTGTAGAGTCTCTGTATCACCTTTGCATTTTTAATACCCTGTAGGATTTTCTCAATGGTGAAGCTGAAATACAACTTAATGACTGCAGATGCTTTGTTGAAAGTAGTTTGAATGAAAATCAGTGTCCCTACAGAGCTGCAATAAAGTGTTGACTGTTCCAGTTCTCTTAATAGTGTTTTCACCAGAATATTTTAAATTGTTCTATGACTGGTTATGACTGCTCAGCATTACAGTGGAACACGGGAGTCTTAACAATCACACTCGTGTAATGCTACAACATCCCTTGTGAAAGTGTTCAGAAGACTTACCTTTCTGAAGAAGTAGTTGAATTCTATGGTTTGTGTCATTTTTGACATGCACTTTTCACCAAACATTGAGCTGGGGTGAGTAGAGCTGGGTCTGCAGTTGGTACACGTTACTTGCATTTACTGGATGGTGTTTAAGCTACATTCAGCATGTTGTGCAAGGTTTCAGCTCCCCGTTTTTTCCAGTTACTGTAGATCATGTGCTCTGTTTAAAAGTCACTTTGAACATTTTGTGTAATGGCTCACAATTTGTGAGTGTGTAATGTGTGTAATGAAAGCTTCCATGTGCCAGAATAGATTTTGGCTTCTGCAGTGGAATTCAAATCACCTGAAACAGAACATCAAATGTGGGAAGAAAAGGGATAGTCATAGCTTAGGAATTTCTCCAACTGGAAACAGGCCTTGTGGGATGCTGGTGGACATACTGCAAGAATCCTTCTCTTTTAAGTACAGTTTGTGTCTCACAGATCCTAGAGAATGGAAGTAAATTAGGTATAAGTCTTTTTTATCTGGAGTTAAAACACTTAATCTGAAGTTCAGGACTCAGACAAAGCCTGGAAAAGAAGGTGACTTAGGGGGCAATCCTCAAGGCAAATTCTGCACAAGCCATATAAATGTGATGTGGAAATCTACCCTGGTAAAATTCGCCTGTGAAAGGAATTCCCTCATTCCTGACCTGGAGTTTTTGCTGTGTTACAGTGACCAGGCTGTGACAGAAGCATTTGTAAATAGCAGAGCTTGACCTTCTCTTGATGGTTCTTTGCATAATCTCAAGCTCAGATTTTCAGGTGATCTGTCCTCACGGGCATTTAAACCAATCTTTTGGTTTATGAGTGTGTAAAAATTCCTGGCCGTTCTTCAGTGGTGTGGCTCTGATTAAATGCTAGGTGGAAAACGTGACACCGGCTGCTTGTTTCAAATGGAAATACTTCAATACAAAAGCTCAAATATTTATTTCCTTGATGTTTACCAGTGCAATAAAGCATCACAGACCAAAGACAAGACCAAACAACAATAGTCAGCACGGGAAAAATGAAGGTATCTTTGAAACATGCATTACATCTTATCTCAGGAATGCAGATCTGTCACTTCCCAGTGCCTGAATCTGCATCTTGTCATCTTCTCTGAAAAGATAAGTCTTGCCTCCTTTGTATTCTACCAGATTTGTCATGTAAACAAGGATCTTTTTGTAACTTCAGTCTGCATTTCATGATGTTTGTAGATGCTGCCCAGGTTGCAGACAGAAGAAAGGGAATATCTGAATGCCATGGGAAGTGGCTGTTGTCAAGTTAGCCATTATCCCCAGTTAGCTGTTGCCCCAAATGGGTGATAATAACACCCATTAGAAAAGTTGAAATATTACAGAAACACTTTTGTGCATCTCAACTTACTGGTTATGGCAAATCTGGGAAAAGTATGAGTGATATCTCCTGTAAATTAAGCTTTGTTGAGCACTTGCAGTATCTGTGACTTCTTTGTTTGAAACACCAGTGTCAGAGGCTTAAACTGGGATAAACCCTTATCTCTTGTACTGTAGATATTGATGATCCTGGCACAGAGAACTGCTGCTAATAGTACTTTTTATATGTGCTTTGAGCAGCTGTTGTTTAGATGGGATTAGATACAGATGTCCTGAGAATGACTCTAGCTTGGAAGGAGGTGGGGAGAAAGTTAGTGAAGAAGAATGGAACTCAATATTTTGGTATTTTACTTAAAAATACATTTTAACTGGGTTCTTTTCAGATGGTCAGGCTCCAGGTAATTCATGCTTCAGAGTTCTCTTCCCAGGAGAAGCCCAAGACAAATCACATGTTCAGCTTAGTAGACTCCCTCAAAGCACATTTAGGGAAGAAGATACAAGGGGGAGAGTACTACTAATTTCCTGAAGTACTCTTCCACTTCTTAAATTGAGCCTCTTCAAAATGCTCCTGATTACCATAATTACAGTGCTCTGAGGTCTCTTATGGTTTTAAAACATTCTTCTAGCTTGATTCATTCAAGTTCTCTTGCAATTTTTACCAGAAATTAGATGATTTTCCTTAGGATTTATAATCTCTAGAGCAGATCTCTTTGTTCTGAACACTGAGTATGAAGGGGTAAATGAATACCCAGAATTGCACAATCTGTTACAGCTGGAAATCTTCACTTTTAGCTCTGTGTTCTTACAAGGCAACTCTTGTAGTATAAACTCTCTGAAAGCTTTCCTTGAGAGCTCCAAATAAATCACAGAGCAAATTTTCAATGCCGTGATCAAATACTTGATGAAATATTAAGTTGCACGTGTACCTTCATTGTTTTATCACCTGTTAAATTTGGTTACAGAGAGCGAAAGAAAAGAATTGAAAAGCCCCGAAGGTTCAGCAGGAGCCACAGCCGGAGTCCGAGCCCGCCGCCTTTCCGGGGACGGAACACAGCTATGGATGCACAGGAAGCCTTAGCCAGAAGGTCAGAAATTGTGCTGCTGTGTATGATATGGGACATAAACAAGCTCCTGATGTTGATTTTACATGTCTAAATATTTTTATTTTCATGCATCTCTAGGCTGGAAAGAGCAAAGAAATTGCAAGAACAGAGAGAGAAGGAAATGGTTGAAAAACAGAAGCAACAGGAAATGGCTGCAGGTAGGGCATGTGTGTTAGATTAAGTCCTGAGCAATAGTAGGAGTGGAAGATAGATAGGCTTATGTTACAGGAGTGTTGCAGTCTTATCCAACAGTTGGGCAGGTTGTCTTTATGGAATTGTTAATAAAAAAACCAGCAAGAGCTAGGAAATGTTTCTTATTTTTAGATTTGGTTTTTTAAACAAAACCCCAATAAAAATTACTAGGATTTCTCATTACTTGCTGAGTGTAGAAGAAAAATGTTGTATGTTGAGCTGTTAAATGATTTCAAGATGGTCATTGGGCTGCTACTTGCTCAGGGGTATTTAGAACCACAAGGTGCTTTCATTTCCCTTGTAGTTTCTGGTTTACTTAAACTACTGGAGACATGTTCCTTAGTTGAGAAATCACTTGTATTTTATCATTCATTTGTTACCTGTGCACTTCCAACTTCTATAGAAGGGAAGTGTTGGAGGGCTTTGGCTTTTTTGTTTGGTTCTGGGGCAGGTTGGTGGTCGGATTTTGTGTGTGTTGGGGTTTTTCCCCAAAATCTGAAGTCCTTTCTAGCAAGTTCCCTTTGTTCCTCAGCAGCTGCAGCCACGGGAGGCTCCGTCATCAACGTGGCGGCTCTGCTGGCCTCGGGGACACAGGTGACCCCTCAGATTGCCATGGCAGCTCAGATGGCAGCACTGCAGGCCAAGGCACTGGCAGAGACTGGCATAGCTGTGCCCAGCTATTACAACCCAGCAGCAGTGAACCCCATGAAGTTTGCTGAGCAAGAGAAAAAGCGGAAGATGCTTTGGCAAGGCAAAAAGGAAGGGGTAATGTTGGCTTTTCTTACCTTCATGAACTTGTTTGGGAGTATCTTGCACTCAGTTTAAGGATGCTGATGGATGTTATGTCCAGCTTTCATAGCTCTTAGCAAGTTTTACTATCAGCCTGAAGTAAAACTTCAGTAAAACTAGTTGGACTTGGATGATCCTTGTGGGTCTCTTCCAACTCAGAATATTCTGTGATTTAAGAGTGAAAGGATTAGGATAATTAGTCCTTTAATTAAGAGAAATAGTTGTGACACAAGGCTTAAGGAAGCCCTGAATGTCATAAAGCTTCAGAGATATAGTTGGATCTTAGTGTTATTTTTGTGAGTTTACCGACATCTTGCAACTGAACATGAAATCCAGATGGTCTTCCTTTAGTGGGAAGGGATGGCTAAGGTATGGAAAGTGTAACCCCTCCTTTCTCGGGCTGTAGAGATTTCTCCTGTGCTGGTTGTCTTCTCCAATTGCAAGTTTCAAAGACAAGTCTGTCGACCTTGCTGGTAACTTTGCAGGAGCAGAGTAATGCAATATTAACCCTAACAAAAGTCACAAATATAGATAAGCCTTCAGGCTTTTGTGCTGTCAAACGCCTTTGCAAATAGTGAAGTAAGAAAGGCACCTGTGGCAGTTGCTTTTTCAGAAAGTTGCTAGATTTCTGTAGAGGTTTTGCCTGCTGATACTGTGGAAAAAATGGCCACTTTAATATTTGTATTTTTGTCTTCTGTTACTGTGGTACAGAAGTGTTTGTTAGGCTGGTTTCCATCTTCCAGCAGTTACACAACAAGCTCCCTTACCTTTACAGACTGTTCCACAAGATGTGAAAAACAAACCAGTTTCCATGGCAATGGTGGGAGACAAAAGGGAGGGCAGGAGAGCCCTGAATGCTCTCTGGGCAGTTCTTCCTGAATTGTGCTGTATATTGATTAATTGCAATAAACAAACTCATTTTTCCATAATTTACTTTGAGCCTGAATTCCAGCCAGGCTTGCAGAGCTTTGGAATTGCCAAAGGAAGGAACATCCCTGTGTTTTGAGTACCATGGTTAGGCAGGCTTCCCTCACAAAGAGCTCCTAAGAGGGTGCTGCAGGAGCAATGTCAGACTTGGAAACCTTTTACTTCCAGCTGTGTACAGAATGGGTTTGTCTTTAGCACTGCTCCTTTGCTTGCTGCTCTGTTGTGCTATTAATGGAATCTTATGTAAAAAGGTGACACATCTTTTTTCTTTTTTTATTAATCTGAACAGGATAAATCACAATCTGCAGAAATATGGGAAAAGCTAAATTTTGGAAACAAGGACCAAAATGTCAAATTCAGAAAACTGATGGGCATTAAGGTAAAGAATTCTGAATATGTAATTAAGTTTATTAATTGCAGGATAATGATTTCACTTTTTATTTTAGTGTATCTTAGCCAGTAAAGATTTTAAGTTAACCTGATGTAGTTAAGAGCTTTTAAGTATGTATTAACTTCAGAAGCAGCATCTAAACTTGTATTTATTTCAAAAAGCAACTGGGTGAAGGCCTGTGTGTTTCTTGACAGAGAAAATCTGCACTAGAATTTTACAGCAATAAACCCAAATGCTTGAATTCTTACCCTTGTAAGAATTTGTGAACCTCACTTGCCCAGAGCTGATGTTTGTGTTGTGTTTGCAGAGCGAGGATGAAGCTGGCTGCAGCTCTGTGGATGAGGAGAGTTACAAAACACTGAAGCAGCAGGAGGAGGTGTTCAGAAATCTGGATGCACAGTATGAAATGGCGAGATCACAGACTCACACGCAAAGAGGAATGGGCTTGGGGTTCACATCTTCCATGAGAGGAATGGATGCAGTTTGAAAAATGAAAAAAAAAAAAACCAAACAAAACAAAAGGCTGTTTTGAAGTTTGGGACTGTGGAAGGTTCTTGTTCACATGTTGGGTCCTTGTTCACCAAAAAGCTAGCATTCTAGCTTGCATGGGTGTTGCATTGACTTTAATTTATTGAAAAATACAATTTTTTTGTAAATATCAGATTAGTGATACTGGTGTTAGTGTTGTAATCAGGTTATACCCACTTCCATTAAACTTGACAGAACTAGAGGAGGACAGTATTTTTTAGTTAAAGTTCTACTTTTCAAACCAAGCAGCAGATGGGAAGAACTCATACATGGATATTTCGTGTCCACTGTCTTGTGTACTTTTGTACTTTAACCTTGTACAGTTATTTTCAATTCTTGAAACATGAAAGAAACATTGTGTAGATGTTATTTAGCGGTCTGGGCCAATAGGCACATAATCCAGTGCAAAAAAACTGGTTAATAATAAAGACATTTTTTTTCTCTAAGGTCATATAGTAATTTGTCTTCTGGGCCAAACTCCGTTAAACCAGTTAAGGGCAAACTCAAGGAGGTTTTGCTTTGGTTCTTTTGAAGTAGGATTTGCCTAAAATATTACAGTGAGGGGCCTTGCTGCAGATACCCTGTTTTAAATACCTTTGTCCTGCACGCTGCTGCTGCCCCGTCTCTCTCCACTGCTCACCCCTTCTCAGAAGAGGAAGAAAAACTCCAAAACCGGGAGCGGTGCCGCTTCTGGAGGCAGGAGCGCGTCCTCCATTGTGAGTACGACGAGCGCTGCGGCGCTGGTGCCGCGCCGTGCCGCCTGCACCTCCCAGCGTGCACCGCGGCTCGCCGACACCCGTCTGTGTGGTCCGCTGCCCCGATGCACGCTGGGAGTTGTAGTCCGTGGCGGGTGTTGTCCCGCCCGCCCCGCGCTTCCCGCCGCCCTTTGCCCCCCGCCCCGCCCTTCCTGCGGCGGCCAAGATGGCGGCGGAGGTGGACTTCGGGGACCGCGAGCTCTTCGGGCAGCTGGAGGGCGAGCCCGGGCCGCCCTCACCGCCCGCCCTGGACGAGCCGGACCCGCTGCTGCAGCTCTACGAGCGGCTGCGCGACCGCGACGAGACGGTGCAGCGGCTGCGGGCGGAGAATATCCTGGCGGGAGAGGCAGGGCCCGCGCCGGGGCGGGGGAAGGCGGGCGCGCCGCTGCTGCCGGTTCCCTTCCGGGCCAGCCGCTCCCGGCCCTCAGGGGAGCTCCGGCTTCTGTGGGGAGAAACCCTCGGTCTCCGCCGGGGCCTGAGGGGGAGAGACTGAGCTGGCGCTGAGGGGAGCCCAGTCCGGTGCTCCCTGGCTTCCTCAGAGCGCGTTTTCCATAGAAAGTTTTACCCTCAGAGCGGCCGGGCCCGGGCAGCCCCCGCTGAGGCCCGGGATGCGGGGCCGGCTGTTGGAATGGCTGCGCTGAATCCCTGCCCTGCCCTTCCAGGGAAAACACGCCTGTGCCTTCACTCTGACAGTCCTTTTTAACGCAGCTACAAATAATTTTAAATAATTGAATTGTGACACGTTCCCTAAAGGGTTTTTGGGTTTGCCGCTGCAGCAGAGTGGAATCTGAAATGTGTTATGATTTATTTCCCTTTTACTAGTACACGTGTACTACCATTACCTTTATTTTGGTAATGATCACAGATATTTTTAAAATAAAATACTGTGAATCTATTAATATAATCTTTGCATTAATGGCCTGCATAATGGCACTGGTTGGATTCTTACAGCTAGTCCTCTCTTTTTGTGTTTTTTTTTTTCTTTTTTCTCCAGCAACAGGTGGATTTTTAAATAATCTCCTGTGCAGTGAAAGGGAAGGACTGAAACCCTATTTGTTGTTCTGTGAAATTCTTGAGTGTTTTCTTGCTTTGGGTGTGGGTTTATGTGTTCTAAAGAAAATCGTAGTCCTTAACAATAAGTTAACATCAGGAACTTAAAAGGAAGCTGAGAATTCTGACTCGTCCTAGGTATGTTCATGCTGACTTGAAACACTGTATCAGTTATATAGAGACAATATATTTATTTATATGTGTATAAATAGAGTTAGTCTAAGATAAAAGCTGTCTGCAGTAACAATCTGCCACATCTTGTTTCCATGTCCCAATCCCTGCCCAGGTGTTGGGCTTCCAAAATGCCATTCCAGTTCCTGAGAAGTCTTTTGGAGTTGAATAGCAGAAACTCAGTTGGTATTGCTGTAACTCTTATTTTTGTGTGTATCTGTTTAATGAAACTCTTGGTCTTCAGGGGAACAGTTTGAATGTAGAGTTCAGCAGTGAGGAAAAATTACATTCAAATGCTTGAATGAATCTTAGTTAGAAAATTGTATAAGTTTATTGAAACTAGAATAGCAGGAAGAGAATTCTGTTCATACAGAATTAAGTATTTCTGTAGTGTGGGGGGTGTTTTGTTCTCCTTCCACCTCACACCAACCTGCTTTGCTCAAGAGCATAATTCCTGTTAAAAGTGGCTAGGAACTTCTTAAAAATACAGATTTTGTATTGACCAAACCTTCCTCTCTCTGTGGGGTCCAGACTGAGCTGTGATAAAACTGGTGGGGAATATTTGCTGTACCCATTGTCTGTGTTCTGTGCTGTTCTAGTGGAATCTCAGTGGAAAACCCCAAAGTTGATGGACCTCTGTTGCAGATTTTATTTATGAACAATGTCATTACTAAGTAAGTATTTTCAAGAAAAAACAATCCTGACAGGAAATGGGGGCTTTTTTTGTTTGTTTGGCTATAACAGGGCTGTGTTCAAATTGTGGATGTAGATTTTATTCAATAAATAAACTACAGAAGCTTGGAGGGCAGAAAGGATGATGGGCAGTATGACAGGAGTTCTGTTCATTAGCAATATCTGGTTTTATCATGAAATCAAGGGTGACTTCCAGGAACTTGGAGTGAGTCTGAAGAGCAGTTTGAATTTCAGGAATGTTGTGGGTAAAATAGAAGAAATTAATCTTTCCCTGCCTCTGATTTTTTACCACACTCAGGTGCTGTCAAATATCAGATTGTGTTGGTGGGGGTTGAGAGGGGGACAAAAAAGAATTGGATTTTCCCCTTTTCTAAGTTATTTAGTAAATGATAAATGCTTAAGAAAAGAGACATCTGCTCTTTGTTTCAGCCTTGCTCATGTCTTTATCTCTCTGTACTTCATCCCAGGCGATATCATCAAGAAATTGAAGATTTTATTTATAGTTTAGTTCAAAAATATGAAGAGCAGAAGAAAAGTGAACAAGAGAAATCACACTTGAATGCTAAGCCACAGGTACTTTAAAACACAAATTGTTATCAAATGCTTCTTCTCCATCTCTGTAATGGGAATATTGAAATATTGCACTGTTAAACAGTAACAAAAACCAAACCAAACAGATGTCAAACAAATGTTGTACAACTGTTACAAAAAACAGAGCCCAGGACAAAGGAAAGATCCTTTCTGCCCATGAAACTGCTTCTTGAAAATTGTCCCTAGGGGAATTTTCAGTGAAAGAAAAGAAGTTGGTTTAAATAAGAAGAAAGCTTAATTTATCCTCTTCTGATAGTATTTGAGCCAACTCTGAGTATATGTAAGAAAACAGATGAACAGCAGAATCTGAAAATTTACACTTTCTCCTCCTAATTTTGAATTTAGATTCTGAACGTTCACTTTGATTAAAAGGGTGGAATGGCAGATTTTCTCTCTAACTTTCCCTTAGCTTTTTTGATGAGAATGAAAATGTTATTATGCAGGGTATTTGTCAGCAAAGAAAGCCTTAGAAAGGAGCTGGTTCATGCTTTGGAAAGCTTCATGACTGATGTGGACATCTCCATCCTGCTGCTGGTGAAAGGACAGAAGCTGAACCCCACTTTCTGTGCCTTTTACATCACTAATTCAGGAGCTCTGTTGATTTAAATTAATTATTTTTATTTTTGCTTTTCCTGTCAGCCCTCCAGTGTTGTTTTGGAAGAGGACTCTAAAGGAACCAGCTCAAGTTCTGCTAAAAAAGTGAAAGAAGCTTTTAGTGTAAGTTTTTGACTGTGCTCTTCCATGGTAGGTCTGACTCTTCATTCTCCACATTCAATGTACACTGCAGTTAAAATAAGATCTGTTAACTGCTGTTATTACACTGATAAATGAAATTTGAATTCAGCATCTTTGGGCTACATCAGTTTAAAAAAAAGAATCTTATTTGTACAAGTTTGGGCTTGTATTAATTCTGAATTCTTACAGAATGGGGAAAAAAACCTGGAAATATTTCAAGCAGTGTAAATTTATAGAAATGCTACCAATCTCACCTAAATACTGACACATTTCTGACAATTTTCTGACTTTTTTTCTACAGGTTGTAGGAAGTGTTCTGTATTTTACCAATTTTTGTCTCGATAAACTGGGACAGCCTATTTTAAATGAGAATCCACAGCTGACAGAAGGATGGGAAATACCAAAGTATCCTGTTTGCTAAAACACCTTTATTTATTCTGTTTGTCAAATCCAAAGAATTCCAGTGGGTAAATTGAACTCAAATTCTCTTCAGTGAATTATGTGTTTCTAGCAAAACCATACCAGTCATTATAGATGGGATGATTTAATGAGTCATTAATGGCTTTTTAAGTCAAAACAAATAAGTGTTTTGATATAATTGACTTGCTGATTGCTGTCCTGAGAGTGAATGCCTTATCCCCATAAATACATCTTGTGAATTTAGGGCTTTCCTTGGCCAGTCCCTAACCAGATTTGGAATGACAGCTCATTGCAGATTGAATAAGTATTCTCCCTCCATAAAATCTACTCTCTGGGAGAAGAAAAGGGTTTGGGAAACTCAAACATGCTGTAAATTTTTTTTTTCCAAATGTGGGAGCTAGAGGGGAAGTCTTTTATTAAAATTTAATCATGGTATGCTCTTAACATGCATCCATTTTAAAGTTGGTTATTTATTGTTTATTAAAGCCAATGTTTGGAAAGTGGAATTGAGGGAAATGATGAAAAAAGCTGGGAAATGTTTAAATGCTTTTTAATATTGATATCTTCCATGACAAAAGAAATTGGACAAGAAAGTTCTCAAGTAACATCATCCCTCCTGGTTTCCAGTATTGCTTCTGTCCTGGAAAGGCTCAGGACAAGGAGCAGTTTCAGGGTTCATTTCTGCAATAGCCAGTTCTTCAGCTTGTAATTGAGATCATAACAGCATTAAAAAATTACTTCTATCTGAACATAAATTGCAAATTTACAATCTCCCAACCTCTGGAGGAAGGAAGTAGATGCCTAATGGGAATTTCTCCTCAAATGCCACCTTAAATGTGGCTGAAGTGACTCTGAGTGAAATGGTTCATCAGGCACTGGCTTCTAAACAACCAAAGTGCTGCTCTCAGTGAACCTGTCACTTTGAAACTCTGTCAAAATGTGATTTAATAAGATTACTGTGAAGCATTTCAGAATTATTACCTGTGAACAAGAGGGTTGTATTTTTAGCAAGTGCTGATAAAATATTGGGTAGAAATTTGTAGGAGGAAACATCATAAGCTCATCTTAGCAAACAGTTTATAGTCGATACCATTTTATAGTTTATACTCAGGACTTCATAGCAAGGACCCAATTGTGACTTAATGCAAATGAGTCAGTGTTCTGTTCAAAGCACTATTAAGTTTTCACTGATATTTTAAACAAAATTGAAATTTTGCTTCATCCAGTAGCAGTTCCTTATTGAAATCTAAAGATATCAGCAAGTTTTCAGCCAGATTCTCTCCCTAGATGGACAAGAAATACAAGTAAAACCCAAAAGGTTTGTATTATTCTTAAATATAAAGTTTTGAGCTGAAAAGTTCAGATGCACTCTGTGATTGTTGCCCAGTTAATAAACCCTTGGACATACTTGAGCAATATTTAAATTTAAATTAAATAAGCCAGAGCTGAGCGTTGCAGTCAATGGGTCTGGTTTTTTATTGAGTTTCTTTAGGAAGAGCCTAAAGTCAGTGTGTGAAAACTTTCTGAATTTTTATACTTAGTTCTTTTGTTTCTTGTCTTTTTAGTGGTTGGTTTCTCATCCTTGCACTGGTGTTGTGTCATGGTTGCTGTTCTGTAGAACAACCCCTGTCTGACTTATTTGATAGATTTTTAAGACAGACTGATGTGAGAGTTGATGGTGTAATTTTAATGGGAGGCCAGAAGTGAAGGGAATTCAGTTTCCAGCTGGAGTTACCTTGGACTTGTGCCAACTTTTTGTCTTCACTTCTGGTTCCTGTCCTAATTCAGTAAAAATGAATGTTCAGAAAATAAATCTTCCTCTAAAATCTTGGTATTTCAGCCCAGTAATATTGCAAATGTTTCCTGCCATGGTGTGAATGTACAAGGAAGATTTAAGTTGAAGCCAGCTGCAGTTCCATTCCTGGTTTGCAGTGCAGTTTCACAAAATGCATTGCTTGAAAGTGTGGGCCAGGACTTTCCAAAGAAATGGTTGTGCTCTGCTGTTTGTTTCTACTGGTGACTGATTCCCAGTATTGTGGAAGGGATCAGACCTCTGATGATACCATTTCCTATTTCCCTCTGCCCTTTCCTCATTTCCCATGTTCTCCTCAGCGCTGTGAAATCAGAAATATTCTCTGTTTAAGGATTGATACAAGTTTAAGAGAAACAGAAGACAGCACATGGCATCAGCAGTCATTGCTTTTGGTTTTGTCTTTTTCAAGTCTAAACCTCAAAATAAACTGTCAAGAATGAAAATAATTAAGTGTATTTAACATTGCAAACTTGTTTTCAGGTTTAATTTGTTGTGCATTTTTCAAGCAGGCCCAAACCTCATTGTTTCAATTGTGGTTCTGAAGACCATCAAATGAAGGACTGCCCAAAGGTAAAGTCACCAGTATTCCAAAGACTGCTGCTCTCCAAGCTTTGTGTTGGGTGAAGGAGTGCATAAATTGTAAGTTGTCCAACTCTAAACTTCCCAATTGTATTATCTTTAAGCCACGAAATGCAGCTCGTATAAATGAGAAGAGAAAGGAGTTTTTGGAAGCTTGTGGTGGTGATTCGAGCAATCAGAATTTTCAGCAGCGTTACCATGCAGAAGAAGTAGAAGAGAGGTTTGGAAAATTTAAGCCAGGAGTAATTAGGTATCTCTTTTCTTTCCATTTGCTTTTCTGGAATGCCTCTTCTGCCTTTGGAGTGCCAGATTTTAGTTGCCAGAGTTTTACTAAGTCCGTGTGCTGCTCTTAACTATGAGTGGATTATGCTGGAATTTGCTAAACAGAATTTTAATAAATTGCAGAGATATCTTTCAAATGAAAACTCACTGCTAGCTTCACAGTCCTACCTTTTCTCTAATGCAAGGAGATAAATATTACTCCTTGACTTCTCAACTTGCAAATTCATTATGTTCCTACTAAAAATGTTTTCAAAAGTCTGCAGATTTTGAGCTCTGAGTGTTCCCTCCTCTCTATTCAAAATGTTCAGAGAAATCACAGTATTGTGTGGCAGTCTCAAAAAAAAAATCAGCAGTAAATTCAGTGTCAAGGTCCACCCTTCCTGTTGATAGCTGCAGTCAAGGCCATGAGTCAGAAGTAACAGGTCAAGTAGGTTATTCTTGGTGTAGAATTAAATCTAATAAAGTGTTTAAGCATGTCAGCAAGGCAAAAAATTTTATTTAATATCAGAGCTGATTTTTATCTAGAGTTGTTATATCTGGGGTGGAAATGCAACACAATTTGGGCTAAAACTCAGCTATTATACCTTGCCAGCTAAAAACTCATCAAATGTTCATAACCTTTCACCAGTGAAGGGATTTTTCTGGATGACATTTTGTTTTCTGTTTGTTTCCTTGGCTCAGTGGGGTCCTTCAGGATGCCCTTGGTGTGACAGACAAGAGCCTGCCCCCGTTCATTTACCGCATGCGGCAGCTGGGCTATCCCCCAGGCTGGCTCAAGGAGGCTGAAATGGAGCACTCAGGACTGGCTCTCTATGATGGGAAAGGTGAGCAATGTGGGGCTACAATGCAGCTTTACTGTGAGGCTGTGTGCTGGCTGCACCCTCCTCAGGAGACAATGAAGTAACTGGTTTGTAAACCTTCATTTTCTCGTGGAAGGGGGAGAAAGTTGCAAATCAAGTTGTTTTGTTCATGTAAACATACACCATTTTTATCAGCTGTGATGTAATAACAAAACAAGTTCCATAATTGTGTTGCAAAGATGGGAGACTGGGATTTCACTGTTAAAGCCTGGAGTTGTGAAACTGCAAGATTTGCAAATCTCTCTTTGTCCAATTTCTACTCCCTTTTTCTCTTACATTTTATGAAAGAAGCCGTAGTCCTCATTAAATTACTCTTACATAGGAACAAAACCACCAACAAGCAAACAGCACATTTCTTGGAACCCAACTTAAGTAATTTACCAGCTTTTTGCTAATGACCATTATTTATGAGGCATCTCCCCACAGTCCTGGTGCCAAATTCTGAGGGTAGCAATGGTACATGCAGAGCAGTTGTGCAGGAATACCCAGTTGAGTTTCTGGGGAGCCTTCATGCATGTACCTGATGGATTTGTGTTCCTGCCTCTGTGGATTTCAAAACCTTCTATCAATACTTACATTCCAAACCCCTGTTGTTAAATCCTGTGGATTTTTTCAGTGGTGTTTTTAATTAATATCAATAATAATTATATTCCATTTTAGGTGAAGTTGAAGCAGAAGATGAGGGCTCTCCCAAGCCCAAACGTATCACTTATGATGTGTCCAAGTTGGTAAATTATCCAGGATTTAATATATCCACTCCCAGTGGGATCCCAGATGTAAGTAGCTGTTCTTTGCCTTTTAAGCAATGTGCTGAATAACAGGAATTGCTTTTTGCCAAGAGTTAATGTTTTGTATTCTGCATCTGACAATTCCCTTTTTAAAAGTCTCTTCTTTTTAAGCCCTTGCTTTGGGGCTGGGGATTGTAATTAATGTGACAATTGATACTTGTCATGATTCTTGTGCTGGGGTCTGCCAGTGCTTCTGTGGGGATTGTTTCCATCATGAGACCAACAGGAGCCTGGAAGGATAGTTTGCTATTTTTTAAAAATAAAACTTCACACATGAATGGCTGTTCTTTCCATGTGTAAATTTTCTGAATGTTCTTGGAATATGAAAATCACTGTGGGTGTTTCCATAAATACAATTTTTCACAATCACAAAAAATTACATCAGACCAGTCAGTGCACAGCTTCTGCAAAGCTCTGTTAACAACTGGAATGAAACAAACCACAGCAGAAGAGCCACATAGTCGGTGCCCTCTTAACCACAGAGCAAGAAATCTCCTGTGGGTGCTGCACTTTTATCTTCAAAAGCATTTTAACCTCCTGTCAATGAATTCCTTCACTGATCTGAATGCCTGAGCATTAAAAAGAAGCACTTGTGCATTTACACCTTTACATCTGCCCATTTAGTGGCCTCCAAATGTGTATTTTCACACATTCAGTGTTATTAACCAAAGTTGTGTTATTAACCAACCATATGCAACATTATTTCTCTTTTCTCCTTTTTTTTTCTTTTTGCTGTAGGAGTGGCAGATGTTTGGGTCCATCCCCATGCAGCCATCTCAACAGAAGGATGTTTTTGCTCACTACCTTTCTAATTATCAGGAGGTGAATATATCTCCTTGTTATTAAAAAAAACAATGTTGTCTTTTAGTTAGTGTAGGTCATGGTGATCTTTCTGCACAAGGGGACAGACTTTTTATTGACACTAGTGAGGGTGAAATGCTCATCTGGCATAGCTGTTTTAACAAAAAATCGTTTCATGTTTAAAATGAATTCTGTTATTTCACTTAATATAAGCAGATCCCAGTTGTGCAAAGATTTGTAAGCAGTTTGGAAAAAAATTGCCATGAATTTACACAGCCTGGAAGTTCCAGACTCCCCTAATAAATGAGAAGCTTGGTTTCCATAGCCATGGATGTAAATGTCAATTTACACACTGGGTTCCCTAATGATTGTACAGTTACAAAATTGCTTTAATTCTTACAGCTGGAAACGTTACCCTGTACAGTAGAATAGTAATTCTTTTTGGTTTTGTGGATAATTTCTCTCCAGCCAAGTCCAAAATCCAGCAGCAAAAGGGCTGCACCTCAGTCAAAGTCTCGTCATTCCAAACGACCAAGAGCAGACAGTTCAGAGATAGCAGCAGCTGACATGGACCTGGACTCTGGTACAGTCATTCTCAGCTTTTTTTCCCTAGCTTCAACTTTTATTTTCAAAATAACCTGCCCTGAATTGAAATATGAGAGTTAAAAGGAGGAGCCAATGTGATAGTAGTCATTTTGGTGGTAATTAAAGGCAGTGCTGACAGAGGCCAGCAGTGTCCTACTGCAGTGGCATTTGCTGTGATTGTCACTGTGGTTTTTATATCTTCTAGTTTTTATATCTTCCAGTACCAAGCAGGAGGTTTCAGGTGTGCTCAGAGCAATTGCAGTGTCATACTAAAAATTCTGATCTCTTTACTTCAGGAGCATCCTAAAGAAACTTCTAAAGACAAATCCCTAAATATTTGGATGAAATAACATAAATTTGCAAGCTTACAGCTTCTTAAAAATGAGGCAAACTCAAAGGAGGATTCAGTGTTAAGTGTTAGAACAGGTGGAGAAACTTCTGGCTTTCCTTTTGAAATCTGCCATGAGGAATCCTTCAATGTGTCTCAGTGTGGAATGAGTTTGTTCTTAATACCTTCAAGAGTAACTCTTTTTCCTTGAATGGCTAGCAGAGTTAAAATCCCAAAAAACATAGTTTTAGTAGATATGAAAAGCCTCACAAAGTTTGTTCTGTCTCAGCTGAAAACCGAGGATGAGAAGATGTAAATCTGGTAGTTAATCAGAACATTGGCACTTTGAATCTTGTCCTGGTCAGATTTCAGGTTCTAAAAGGTATCTTTTAATCTCTTTCTAGATCTGGAAGGGGCACAGAGATCTCAAACTCCCAACAGTTTTCAGTTCCAGCCTCCGCTGCCACCTGGGTCTCCATCCATGTCCACTCCTCCACCTGTGCCACGAGGAACCCCCCCACTCACACCCCCTCAGCCTTCCACTCCCAGCCACTCTCCCCTCCCTAGGACTACTCCACCACCAAACTCTTCCAGTGATAGTCCTCAGCCCAAAATAGTGGACTCAGTGATGGATGAGGATACACTGACCCTGGAGGAGCTGGAGGAGCAGCAGAGGTTAATCTGGGCAGCGCTGGAGCAGGCAGAGAGCACAAACAGTGACTCTGATATTCCTGGTGACACACCTTTAACTGGGAATTCCCTTACATCATCCCCAGCCAGGAATGAAGCAGATCTGGTTGCAGAAGTCAGGTCACCTGAAAAAGTGATCTCAGTGGAAACAGAGTTTTCTGACATCAGTGAGCAGATCCCAGAAAATGAACGTTCTCTAACCAGTCCCAATCTAGAGGACAGCTTGCTTGACTTAAAGGAAAATCCTGACAATGCAGTTTCTGAAGGCCTGCTGGATGACACCCTGCCTGCTGCCAACCCTGAGCTTCATGAGGGGGAAAACACAGGTGGTAATAAAGTGCCCACAAGCACTGGATCATCTGTGAAAAAATCTGGACTTGTTCCTGACATGAGCAAGTTTGCTGCAGGCATCACACCATTTGAATTTGAAAATATGGCAGAATCAACCGGGGTTTATCTACGGATAAGAAGCCTGTTAAAAAATTCCCCAAGAAACCAGCAAAAGAAAAAGACTTAAAAATCTTAATTGGTCTTTTGTTTTCTTATGTCCAAATCCCTTCTGTTCCCCCACCAGTTTTACAAACTCAGATAACCTCCCTCATCTTATGGGAAAATCTTGACAAATACAGGTCTGCCCTATTCTTCCTTGGTATTGGAGTCAGTGCAGGTTTCCATCTTGAGCAGGACCACCAATGCAGCCAGAAAATGTAGAATTTTCCCAAATTGCATGCTTCCACTAAGGAATAATAGGACTGATGATTTGTTAAGAGCATTTTATTTGCCAATACTCGAGACTCTAAAATGCAGAGTTTGTGGTTTGGTGTTCATTATTCTGGTTAAGATTTATATTGTCCTTGAGTTTCAGGTGGATTGGTGATTTTTTAAATATTTGTCCTTTGTACAATAATCTACACTTTATACATTTTGCTAATTACCCTGTAGATAAGTTTAATATATTCAGTATGTTTTTAAAAAGGTCTGATGTTAAGATTTCCCACATCAAAGTCCTGGCAATTGGAAGAAATAATTGGGGATTACAGTGCTATTTTCACCATTTCAAGTATTTTTATAAATTATTTATGTGGGTCTGTTTTAATTGCCACTGTATCTTTTGTAGCATTGTCCTTCCTGTAAACTTGCTGTACATACATGTTCGTGGTTGTCTACAGAGGTTTAATAAATGAGCTTTTAGCTAAAGAGCTTTTAATTGGAGTCCTAAAGCACCAAAATGCTGGTTTTTGAAAATCAGCTGCTGAAGAAAATTGGGCAAACAAGCTGAGCAAAATGAGGATGAGCATAGTGAAATATTTTAGGAAGGGCCACAACTGTTGGCTTCAGGTTTTCTTAATCAAGAAACCGGTAAAATTCTCCTAGCTACTTAAACAAAACCTTGCAATACCATTCAGCTTTCATAATCTGAAGAGCTGCCCACTTCTGAATGCTTAGAAATGTTATGATCCTGATGATTAATTGTTCTAACCCTTTTTTCTCCTTGTCTCGGGAGGGAGCTGTGGCTGAAGTGCCTGTGCATTGTTCAGTGGCCAAGAGAGGGAGCACAAGATTGGTGTAAGATACTCCTCGGAGCTGGTAAAGCATTTGTCCTTCCAGAAATGCAGGAAAAGTCTCCCCAGCCAAGTGTAAAGCAGAGTAAACCAAAGCATTTTCAAGTATCTAACAAAAAACTAATGAAAGGTAATGTCCATAAGATAATGTTAGAGAGTGAACTTAATTCTTTCAAATTCTTAGCTTTGCAGTTAGTGCATATTGCCCAAAGATCTTTAAAATACATGATATTGATACACTCTGCATTTGCATCTCTATGAGAACCCCAGGCTTTTTGCAGTTAAAGCATTTATTTATTTCTCTTCCTCTTTTTTCTCCCTAAACTTTACAGGAAGGCAAATCCAAAGCGCCTTTATGTGTGAATTCTGAGAGGCTGAAAAATCTTTTTGCAGCATTTACCAGTTCAGTTTATTTGGTTGCACTTGGAAAGCAAGTCAAGGTAAATGTTCATCATATCTTCTAAAATGAATGGATTTTTTCTTCCTAGTTTATAGGAGAAATAGTATTTTTATAACAAGGATAGACAACAAAATAATGTGCTGTTTCCACTTTCTACACACATTTAAAGCTCTGTTGGGAAGCATAGGGAGGTCTGGCACGTTTTCCTTCTCCTTCCATGGAGTTAAAAGCCAATAATGACAGTTTACAGGAGCCTTTGTGTGCTGCATTATTGCCACGTGGATGCTCAAGGGATGCAGGCAGGAGGTGATGATTGCCAGTGCACACCTTCTGGGTGTGTTGTGCTGCTCATACTTGAAACATTCATTTCTCTCACCACACCTTAAAGATCTGCTTTTAATGGCTCTTAGGAAATGCTGCTGCTTGAGTAAGACATGCAGCTTCAACTAAAGGAATGCTTGTGGTTTCTGTGAGCGAGGCAGAAGAGTACACAAGATAAAAATCATCTTTATATGCATAGAAGCTTTCAGTGCTCTGTATGGTCCATCCTCAATCACCCTTCCACATAATTAATTGGTCACAGCAGATAAGCAAAACAGTTGTGACTAAAGTACTTTCATTTGTTATTCTTGTGGCTTTCAAACTGCAATGTTATAAATGTTCCTGTATCCTTTTGGGTTATGTTTTAATCTCAGAAAAGGAGGCAAGGAGCGTTTAATTCCTGGATTTCATTTTAGTAATTTAATTTCAAATAAGGATAAATCATACAAAATTCTCTGAGAGCACTCAGAGGTACCTTTTAAATTGTTCTCTTAAATCTTCTCTTTGGAATTGTCCTTTCTTTGGAGGTGGCAGTCAGCATGGATAGTGCTGTGAGAAAACTGAACCAGTAAGTAAAACTCCTCCTGTATTTACCTCTGCTGTAAAACACAGTTAATTAGGGATGGGGAGTTATCTCTGCTGCTTCTCTCCAGATGAGAATTCATTCATCTGCATCTCTTAGCTATTTATCTATAATTCACTGTTCTATCAAGTGCTACATATTGTTGCACTGAAGATGCTCATAATTAGTGAGGTTTTTAATCTGTCAGCTGTAACTACTCAAAGGGGTTTTGTATATTGAAACGGCAATCAGTTCACTCTTAAGTCCCAAGGAAAAGCTGAATAGCAAAGTATTTTGGGTCCTTTTAAGTGCCATTCCCATGGTGATGGGTGTGGCATAATAACCTAGATTAGAATTTACTAAAATGAATGAGTAATAAAATCTGTAATGAGATGGGTATAGCATGAGCAGGCTTCACTCAGATTTTCCCACAGATTCCTGTTGGCATAGTCCTCGTGTTTATTTACAGCACTTGGAACACCAAACTATTTTAAAATGCTCATGCACGTCTAAAAAATCAAATCTCTGCAAAATAATCTGGGTATCAGTCAGGTGGGAAGTTGTGTCTTAAAAAGATCCAAATTTCTGACTAGAAATTTTTATAACCCAATTCACAGAGCTCAAAACGTCAAGAAAAGAGAAGTAGCTGAGATTCTAGAAGATATCTGAAAGACATGGTAGCTGCTAAAAATAATTATTTCCCTGCAAGCTCTGTGAGGCAGCGTAGCTGGGAAAAAAAAAAAAGGAGAAATGAAGAGGAGGGAGAAGCTCCAATATAATCCAAGTGTTTCAGTTGCCATGGAAGCCCGTAGCACCTTCCTTCTGTGCCATGGCTGTGCTGCCCCTGGCAAGGGAATGCCACTCAAGATTGGTGCTGTTCTGAGAATCCAGTGCAGAGTCATTGTTCCATTTTGGGGGGTGGGAGGAGATGAGTCAGGGGCAGGAATTGGTTGTGATTCCTGGAGTAGCTTTTTGAAAACAGGATGGATTTAATAGCGTGGTAATTACTGTGTGACAATTGGACACTTCCTAGACTTCAGACAACTACAGCAGCAGAGATGTTACATAAGATTTTTTGGAATGTGTGTTTAGTTGTCACCCATGACTGAATGAACATTTCTTGACTCTTTCTTTAGAATTCAGCCCTCGATAGGAGCAAAATTCTTCTGCTTTGCTTCGCTGTAGGTGAGAATTCAGCTTTTATTGGTATTTACATAAGTGCTAGAATGATTTGCATCTTTGTTAATAGACTGGTTTCTCAGTTATCAGGGAAATGAAGCACTCATCAAGAGGAACATTATTGTTAATTTAAGTATCTTGTTTAAACTGGAATGCATAAAAGATTATTTTTTAATTTGTTCAAATACTGTTCTCTGTTGATTTACCCATGTTAGAGTAGAACAAATGTAAAATTGGATGAAAGCTTGTCTTGAGTAGCTCACCAAAGAACAGGGGTTTGGAGAGCTTTTTCTTTTATTGCTGCTGGGTAGTCTGGCTGACCTGAGGAAGGAAACCAGTAACTACATTAGCAGTGAAAAGACTTCTTGCAGCCTTGACAGAAAAGAAACTACAGAAAATAGTAGTGCAAGTACTGGGATTTTTGAAGCAGCACTTCAGAGATAAAAAAAAAAAGCAATTAGCTGCCTTTTCTGTAGCAGATGTGACCATGAGTTCTGTATAGGGATTGCCAGATGTGCATATTGAAGAGATCATTCAGATGGGAAAAAAATCTTTACTCAAAATTCTCATACTTAGGTGAATACATCCCATTGAATAGAAAAATAGATTTCTTCAGTCAGGAGATCCTTACATTCAGTTCTTAAAGGACATTTTAGCTCTTTAGAAAGCTTCAACAACCTTGGACCCTTCACAAATCTGAAAAAGGGCAGAAACAACTGCAACTGGTGTTGCCACATTATTGAGAACAATTTTAAAGTGGGCCTTGTATTTGTGGCCGGGATGCCAATAGTTATGTCAGCATCCTGAATTTCCCTGGAGCATCCAGCAATTCCTGTTCTCACAAAGTTATGAAAATGCCTATATATTATTTGTTGACTGATTTGATCATCCAGATCGGAAAAAAGAGCCACCAGGACTGGAATCAAAAATATTCTGACTTTCAATCATATCTAATCCTGTATAGGAGTGTGGTTTATAATACCAGGATCTTTTATTACAAGGATTCCTACAAATTGGCTGTGCCCTGTGGGTGCAGAGGTACACAGAGGCTGTCAACCATTTCCAGCTGGGATGAACTGAAGTTACAGTTACTCCAAAGCTACATTTTCATGGTATGAAGTTGATTCTGGTCAAAGAATGGATAACAAACTCTCTTTTTTCCTACAGGACTACAGGATCTTGAAGCTGAGTCTGTTCAGTAGGAAATCACTGGAAAAAACAGTGGCACATTGCCTTTATCTCTGTGCAATTCTTAATTCTTGCCTTAGTCCAGGGAGTGAAGGGAGTGCAAGGGAGTGAAGCAAATTATTTACACATCTAAACATATTTTATCCATTATTTTCCCCACTGTTACTGCTTCCACATGATGACAGATTCTACAATAACAGCACAAAGTTGCAACTTCCAGTTTCCATCTTTAAGCTGTTGTGTAGTTGCTGTGCTCTGTCAGATGCACCAGTCTGATATTGCTTATACAATTTTAATGCTGTGCACTGAACTGCAGGCATTTGAGGTGGACTTACATGGTGGCAAATTAACTGAGAGACAAAACATCAAATTAATGATGGAGAATGATAGATACACTTAGAGAAAAACCCATTCTATGTTAGCATCAAACCAATACAGAAAGCTCAAATCTCCACAACCAGAAGGAAGCACCACTGCAGCTCTCAAGCCACCAGATATTTTAGGCAAGTGTTCTGTAAAGTTAGTCCAACTCTCGAGTTTCTACCCTTATTGCAATTTTTGTGTTAGGGATTATTTCCATAGCTAGGAGCTGCAGGGTCATTTTTTTTTTTTAACAATCCTTTGCTGGCTATGCACTTCTAAATACAACCCAATGTTTCAATCCTGAAGTCCTTATCACCAAAACTTTTATCAAATTTTGCAGGGAGAAAGAAGGGTGGCTGGTCATGGATTCAAATATCGTTTCACCATATAATGGCCATGGCAAGGGATTCTGTTTAACGTTTAGGAAGTGAAATTCTAACAAACATTGCTAAATGCTGATGTAGTTAAAACCGATTTGGGGGAGTGCATCACACCATTTTGTGCTTTACCATGCTGGATTAATGCCAAAGAACAAAGCCAAAATGAAACACAAATTGCAATCAGTCCCCAGCAATGGAACTGCTTTCTCATCACCCTTTTGTTCGAATGGCATCATGCAGAAACCGAACAAGCTATGAGATTGCAAACTGAGGTTTGCTTTGTGAGGGATTCAGCGGTGATGGGCCAGCTCTGGCTGGGCTCGGCTGCCTGTTTACAAGAGGGGAAGAAGTGGAGCAGAGCTGTTTGATTCACCCTTGAAAATCGGTATTAAATTGTTGATGATGGCGTTGAAGCTGCTGCTCCAGCTGGTTAAACTTTAGCAGTGGGATAACGCCAGATTCCAATGTGTTGCTTCATGAACACAATGAAAATAAAAATATTCAGTACTTTGGGATGATCAATTTCTGCATGATCGATTTCTGGGCATCAGGACAAAAGGAAAATGGAGCGAAGCAGCAGACAGTGAAGTTATTCACCCACTAGAGCGATGTGCTTCACACCTCCCGCTCTGTGCCCACCCTCTCCCCCTCCCACCCAGCCGGGCTGTGCCGCAGCGGCGGCTCCGGGACCACCGGGCGCGGCGGGCTCACCCCGAGCCGGGGCACAGCCGCTCCCTCCCCCGAGCTGCGGCTGCCGCGGGGCGAACAAAGCGGGGGGCGGACAAAGAGAGAGGAGGGGGCGCGGGCAGCTCGGGGGCACCGCCGGTGCCGCTGCTGCTGGTGCAGTCCCCGCCCCGGCGGGCGCAGACGTTGTGCCCGCCCCGCTCCGCCTCCTGCGAGCCGGGGCGGCGCCGCTGCAGAGAGGGAGCGGGAGCAGGAACAGGAGCGGGAGCAGCGGCCGGAGGAGGCGACGGGAGCTGCGCTGGCGGCGGGGCCGGTGAGGCGGCGGGGCCGGGNCCCCGGCGGGACGGGGCGCTGCGGACGCGGGGCCGGCGCGGAGCAGCAGCGGGGCGGCCTCGTCTCCCTCAGCCCGCCGGGTGCTTGTCCGGTGGTTGTCCGGAGAGGGGACGCGAAGGTCGGATCGCAGCCTCTGCTCGAGTGCCGCCCTGGGAAGCTGCGGCGCTGTGCTGGGTTAGTGGTGGCTTGAGCGGCTGATTCTGAGGGAAGAGGTCTGGGTATTCCTTATGTTCCTTGGTAAGTTCTGACCTGCAATTCCCGGTATCCTGCATTTACATACGGATATTTTACTAATAACCTACCTTGGCATTTTTAGATTTGTTTTTTTATGGCCGCTCCCCACCCTCGCGTTGGTATAAAAGCTACTGGTTTCCAGGTGAGCTGCTCTGGCATCCCCTCAGGTGGCTCGGCAGAGTTTGCTGCCATGTTCTAGGCAGTGTCAGAGCTGCGGGATTCCCGGGCACAGGCGCTGCTCCAGGCCCCTCCTGCTCCCGCTACAGCGCTGAACCTCAGGCCATGCAGTGCTCCCTTTGCTGTGCCGTAGCTGTCATGGGGCACAAGGTAATTGGTGCTGTTACTCACAGCGTAATGTGGCTCCTGCCGCATAAAAAAAAATCAGGAGTTACTTTTCCCTTTCATCTTGGTTCTGATTCCGTGCTTTAAATAATTTTTAAAAATATAAACAAACAAAAGCCAACACCAAAGAAATTTCTAAAATAGAGCACGGGGAGGAAAATTTACTCTGTGATTGTATATGTTGATGATTAAAAATATGACTGTGAAGTGAAGACTTGTTCTTCCCCACCCCTTCACTTACCCACTGTGCTGAATGGGCAGGGTTTTAGAAAAGTTCACAGGTTGCTTTGAGATCTTTGAGCCGAATGATTTTAAAACATGTGATACTTGTGTTGACACGTAGGAAGAAGAAAGAAAAAGAGGTACAAAAGAGGAAGTGCCTGGATGGCAGCTGCTTTGCAAAGTATTTTATGAAAGAACAGAAATATGCATTCTGAATGCAATGTAAATTTGAAGCTAGCAATGACAGAGTGGTTTTCCTGAAGTGTGTCCATGTGCACCTGCTGTAAGAGTAGGAAGATTGCAAAGTAGATACTGTGAAGGAAAAGTAAACACCTCTCCTCCACCCACAGCAGCATTTCTTATTCTAAGGAAGGTTTAACTGTTCATCTTTTACATGCTGAGGATTGTTAGTTCGTGCTGTAAAATTATAAGATTTCAGGGTTCTCTTCCTGCCCAGTCCCTGTATACATGCTGGGAGATTTTCTGTCTGTGCTACAGTGCACTGAAGCTTTCTGTGTACTGAAGGGAGAGGGATGAGGTGTCTGAAGCAGAAAAGCTTGGAAATGTGACCTTAAACGTCCGTATCTTTAGGGATCAAGAGGGAGATTTTATTTGGCAAAAAAGAGTTTTACATAATTTGTATGGTTTCCCTTCAAGAGAAGCTCTCAGCTTTCTAGGGAGAGCAGAACACCAGCTGTCTTGTATGCTCATTGCAGATGTATTCTGGAGGGAATAGCAGCCTCTTTCCTGGTGTGATGATGCTGTAGGAAGGAGCAGTGCTCTCTCTGCTCGTTGCTACAAGTTCCTAGAGCTCCTGAAGATTTCCTGTCTGACTTTCAGGTTGTATCTGTTTGCCATCTTCTGACTGTGGATACCCAAGACAGCCTTTATTTACTCAGCTTGAGCAGATTGCATAATTCCTTTAGTGTTCCTCCCTTTATCCTTTTAGGCCTGTTAAAATTTTTCTTGGGAGGGACTGAGAATATATCAAAATAGATCCTCCTTAAAAAGAAATAGAGAGCTCTGCCTTGCCAGTATGATTTTTCAGAGCTGCTTTTCTTTCTCTTTCTAAAACACTCGGGTCAAATGTTAACTCTGTATGTTGAATGCAAGTTTTCTAATGTTTGAACATGACAGCCATGAATGAATGCAGCTCTTGTTTAATCCTTTGGCATTCCTTAGGGACTACTGGCTCTTCTGGCACATACAAAGAGTAACTCACTGGAATCCTTATTGGAGCTGCATGTTTAGAAATGCCTCGGATGGATGGTGTTTTGTTGTTTCATGAAAGGCAATTATATACTGCATTAGCTGTAATCTCAGCTGCCCTCAGCCTCATGCCAGTGTCTGCTGGAGCAGCCTTTTGGTTGGTGCTGACCAGCAGAGCTCTGTCAGCAGCTCCCTGATGATTTAAACACCTCCTGCATGTGCAGGTGTGTGTCCTCCACATCCATTTGTTTTTGCAGAGTGAGGCTGCACTCTGTGACTGACCCTTAGAAATACCCACAAATCTGGTGCTGGCTCCTGGCCCCTAAAAGTCTGTGAAGGATTAGGAGATGTATCTAAGGACAGGCTGTACAGGTTGTGCTTTAACACCAACCTAACTTTTTTCCACGTGGAACATCTCATTAATTATTTATACAAACTCACAAGAATAGTACCATACATTCTTTTAATTTATGAGATACGTCTTTCCAGAAGAACCAACATTAAAAACTATTCATTTTCCCTGATCTTTACAATCTTACTGTCTATATTTTTAGCTTATTATGGGGGGAAAATTGCAAGGCAGAGAAACTCAGTATTGTATAGAATCAGCTTATTTGACACACTCATTCTGCTGCTCTGCTTGGCAGCAGCATCCACTCAATCACAGCAATATTTATCTGAGTTTTGAATTTGTGCTTCTCCTGAGCTCTCTGCCAGCCATGCAGCAGCCATGGTGCTCATTTCAAAGGCTAAGAACACGGAGAGCTAAAAAGAGACAGCTGACTTGATGTTTTCACCCAGTGTGAAACAGTTACAGTTTCAACCAAGTCTATCAAAATTAAATCCTTACTATAAAAAGCAGCATCTTTGTTTCAGCTGCTTCAGTTGTAATTGTATTAAGGAGAAGCCTTTGTGCCTTTAAATGCTTTGGGGTTTGAGGCTGAAGGGAGGTGATGTTTTCTTTCTCAAAATTTAAATTGTGGATCTCAAATAACTTAAACTTGAGACTCTGCTATTCCAAAATCATTATTTTATCCTGACTGATTTTACTTATTGGGATGGTTGAAGTGCATTATCATCAACAGAAGTCAGTGTGGACAGTCAAACAAATTGTTCTTTTCCTTATTGAAATGGAGGTGTTTGGAGAAAGACAAGAATTTCCTGGGAAAAAATGTAAGAAAATTAGTAAGTGATGAAAATGGACTTAGATTATCCATGAAGAGGTGACAGTTATTTACTTAGTTGGAAACTTTCTCTACTTCTCAATCCTTGTCTCCTTCTGTAGGGAATGATGTGCTGGAGAGGGAGGATCATGTGCTTTCTGATCTTTTAATAGACCAGAGCAGCAATGTTTTTATAATCTGTGTGCACAGTGGCAAATGGAAGTGTTAAGAGTTTGCATCATATTAACAATTATCAGCTCTTCCTGATTAATTAAAGATAGGCAGAATCTTTTTTAAGAGACTGATCAGGCTGTGTTTGAAATAGCAATAGATTGAGAAAAAATTACTTACAAATTGCCATCCCAAAATAGTTTTTTAGACATCCTCTCATTTGTGCTTCATATTCAAGTGTGTGTTTCAGTGTTTCTTTACTGAGGATCCTGGGGCATTTAGGAATCTGAATGAGCGTAGCAAGTTCTGGGATGATAAAACAGGGTGACTTAAAATGTCCTTGATGCAGAATTAAAATCCAGAAGATTACCTTCCTCATAGCAGTGCTGTAATATCTGACTGATGGTTTCAGGTCCTAAGCCTCTTACTATCTTTGATCTGATTCATCTTCTCAGAGCAGTTTCTGAGTTATAAGAACTCACCCCGCCTTTTCCCTTTCCCTGGTGTGTGCTGGGACAATCCTGTTTATTCAATTTGCAGCAAATATCCTGCACTTCCCAAAGTAGAAAAAAACAGCCTTGTATCTTATTTAGCAACTTAGCAATTCCCTAGAACCAATTTTCAGTGGATTTGGGTCTCATAATGGTTGCCTTCCTAACTATATTAAGTTCAAGTTTTATATTATCTCCAAACAAACTGATAACCTGCTGCTGTCAAATGTATTGATGGCAAACTTGCTTCAGAAGTCAGTTGTTCTAAAGGTACTGGGAGAAACTCCAAACTCTTTAAACACAAGTCTCCCTCCTCCTGGTTCACCTGTTTCTGTGAAACTTGTAGAAATAGGATTTATTTTTATTAGAGATCTCCTGCCTTTTATTTTATTTAGTTGAAATTACCCAGCAGGTCAAAATCAAAGGAGAAATATAGATTTGCGTGCAGGCCTGGCTGATATTAAAAGATGATCTAAAAGTCTTTTGGTTGTGAATCCCCTGGGATCTGTGAACTCACGTGGAGAACAGTTCCAGTCATCTCTGTGGTACAGAAATACAATTTCTACTACTGATTTCAGTTAAGAAATAAATCTGAAGTTGCTGGTTGAGCTGTAGGTTCCCATGTCCTTAACGAGGGCCAGCCCTGTGGGGATTTGGGATTCCCAAACATTTTCCCCAGTCCCTCTCAGTGTACAAGACAGAGGGAGCATCTTTGGGATCTTAAGGAAACAGGGATTTGTTCTTCGGAGTGAAAAACCCAGGAGCTATTCCTGGGGATGTCCTTAGCCCCGGGGCAGTGGTTGCAGGGTGGGATGAGTGATGACAAGGCAGAGTGTTTGTGTCACAGCCCTGGGACTGCTCCAGAGGTCCCTGCATGCTCCTGTCTCACTAAACACACACTGCTTGCTCAGACTAAGGAATGTTTCTCTAAAGCAGTGCCCTGGAAAACAGAGTTGGGAGGTTTTTCAGGCCCTCTGCTGCTGACAGGATAGCTCTGTTTCAGTTTCTGTTGGTTTTTGCCACTGTTCCTTTCAGGTTGAGTTCATCACATCAGTGCCACTGTCAGAGGAGCTGTGTCATCCCAGTGGGCACAATTCCCAAATTCCTGCAGGCTTTGGTCTCATGTTATTATGGCAGCAAAAGCAAACTGTGTTTGGGTTAGACTAAATCCCTACTAAAACTTGCATGCAGCAGTAATTTCCTGGAGTTACCCTGGTAGCTACTGTGAAGGCACTTCAGTAGAGCAAAAATTGCTTTTGTTCAGATAATTTAATAGTTATGCCTGGTTAAATTAAGTAGAGATGCACTTCTTCAAGAGTCTGTCCCTAGTGAAATTCATATTTATGTTAAAACCAGAGTATAAGAAACTGGCTTTGAGGTTCCTGTAGGATGTGTTTGCCTTTGTGAAGGGTTGACCTCTGGAATTCCTGTGATGGAATTCTCTGTGGAACCATCCCCTGTGATGGTTGTGTTGGATTGGGCTGGAAAGCAGAATGTCATAAGGATCCTGTGTAAGTTATGAGACCTTCTTGCTTGTTTTCTTACAAAATTTTATTTCCTGTTCCAGTACCTGCAAACAACAGATCTGAAAGGTCTGAATTTCTTTTGTTATTTTCTACTTGATCATCTGAGTTTTAAATGCAATTTTCTTCTACTTTTAAAGGTGAGGTACCAAACACTGGTTTGATGTGCAGGTACCAGCCCTCATGTTTTAATGTTGGCACTAAGCAGAGTGTGCTAACCCAAATAAATGTTTTCATGGCACTTGGCATAACAAACATTGAATGAAATGATGTCTTTTCTTCTAGTAGTGATGTATCTGAAGGCTATATTCAGACCATAACACTACTTGACTAATTGACATAAAAATCAATGGTTTCTGGAAGATAAAATGAAACTGAAGCCATGTTTTCAAATGCTCTCTTTCTCTAGTTGCTGTGTGTTGAATGAGTAATCAAATATTGACTTCCAAATGCCAACTCTTGTATTGAAATCTTAAATTCTTAATTCTCTTTTCTGTTTTATATAGAAATTCTTTCTTAAATTATATTAATTTCAATTAGAAGATGGCTCTAATTGCTCAGTGTAATCCCTGAGCAGTGCAGTTAAATCCTTGAGCAGTGCTCACTGCTCACTTTGCTTTACCAGTGCCTCTGCAGAGGCTGTTACCTCAGTCCCACCACAATTTGCAGTTTGTGCCTGGCTTTGTTAACAAATGCCTACGGTGCTTTCTGTGTGTTTCAGTCTGAACTTGCTGCCCATTCAATAAATGCATCAGAGCTGACAAAACACACGGAATTTGCAGTAAGTCAGGAGCGTGAGGGTCACAGAGAAGCTCATTTGCCTTTTCACTGTCTGGCTTCAGTGGATCAATGCAGAGAGACCTGGATGTGAGTTCATTGCTCCAAAATTCCTGTGTTTAAGTAGTCAGTGGCCAGGAGTGCTGCATCACTCCAGAGGAGCTCTGTAAAGTGAATGCAGGAGGGTTTCCAAATCCATCCTTCTGCTTTAGCAGCCTGTAACTGTACAGGGCTGGCTTTGAAGCTGAGTGAGACATTTACAGTGGGTATTGTGTGCTCTGGAATATTTCATTGTAAATGTAATCCGTTGCTTGCAGAGTGCTTATTCAGACTTTTTGGATGCCCAGAAAGAAATTTCTCCAATAGACCCAGAATGCAGCAGAGGGAGATCAGGATCAGGAAGATTTTTTGTTCCAGGATTCAGCTTCTCTTGTGCCCCCTTCCTCCAGAATTGTTCCTGTAAGGATGCTGGGGGCATATCCCAGTCTGGGCACTTTGTGCACCTCTGTGCATTAATTACTCCCCTCAGAATCTTCCACAAGTTTGGCTCTAATCTGGCTCATTCTTGCACACAAAGAAATACTCTCCAAGAGGTAGGAAGCAGCAAAGAGAAGGCATTGATTTTGTTCAAAGCCAAAATGGGGTTGTATTTTTAAATCAGGTATGAATTTCAAAACCTTATAAATTCAGCTAAAACTATTAAGTGCTTTTGTAATTATACAGACTCAGTTTTTACAGGAGTGTAATAACAGCCCAGGAGACGCAAATACAATTTTTGGAGCTGTAGGAATTAGACCTGAATCATAAAGAACATGTTTATGTACTTTAGTTTCAAGATTGTAATAATTTTAGGGGTTGTGTTCATAACTGTGTAGAGTCAGAGATTTTGTAGTAACTCATGGACTGGAGGGGAAATCTTTCCAGGTTCAAAATTCCAGGTTACTTTCTCTAAACTCAGATATTTGAGGAATGATTGATGAGCTCCTTCAAGCTTGGCAGCAGCAGCTGGACAACAAGTATGAAACAGGTATTTAAGAAATGCTGTTCAGGCAGAGATTTCAAACAGTGCTTCTTGTGCTGAGTTTGTTTTTCTCTCAGAAAGGTGAAGTTACTGCATCATGGTGGTCTTTGGAATATATTTTCCACTTAGCTTTCCTACAAAAGGATTTTCTGTTTTATTTTGGTTGTTTTACCTTTTCTTCATGGTATTGGAATTTGTTTTCTAGATGCTTATTACTGACTGCCACAGGGGTTGCATGTGGTGGTCTCTGCTTATAGGGTCCTGTGAGATTTTTCAGCAGTTATCTGTTCTACAAACTCCTTTTAGAATATTTATTATTTATCTCTTAGTGTGACTGTTTATATGTGTTTTGCAAAGCACAATTAACAAATCAAGTGGTCTCTTTCTGAGCTGGGAAGTGCATTGGCATTGCAAGGCATTTTCCAGAATGATTTAGTCTATTAATGGTGTTAACTAAGTTAAATATTAATCTTTTTAATTTGAAGTGTTTTGAAGAACTAGGAAAAGCTGGACTTAATTATCTTAGAGGTCTTTTCGAGCCTAAACTATTCTGTGATTCCACTGGTACTCCTGAATTCTTGATGTGACTGCAGGTTTAAGTAGAGTGAGCTGAGGCTTTTCTCTCTGTGTTCTTATTTAATTTAGTTCTTTTTGGAGTACTATTTGTTGAAAATAGTCTTGAAAGGAATGTTGGACAGCTGCTTTCTTTTTATTATAGGAATTCCTTTTTTGACAGTTGGAAATATTCTGCTTCTGTAATTATGTGGTTACATTTTATTTATTTATTTTTAACGTCAGCTTCCCAACAGAATTCATATCTATTATCACATAGCACATTAGTAGGATTTATTTACTTAAACCAACAGTTCCCAACTTGTTGCTTGATCCATGCAATACTTAGAGGTCTTTAAAAGGTAGATAAGGATATAATTAATCCATTAAAATTCATATTGTGTGTATTCATGTATTTCCAATAATGGCACAAGTGCAAAGCTCAATATCTCTTTTTATGTTCAGTTTTGTTATTGGTAGAACACTTCAGTGGAATACATTATCAGGAACTTTCTGGACCTTTCCTTAGGTTCCTGACAGGTTTTTTTGGGACACAGCAATATTTTTGCCTATAGGTTCTAAGGATCCCTTTTCAGGAGAGCTGAGACGGATTCAAGGGAGGAAAGAACAAATTGAGACAAGCAGTGAGCTGCTGTCTTTTATGAGAACTGAAATGAGATCATTGACATCTGGAGACTGTTAGGATATGTTGGAGTGTGTAATGCTTAAAATCACTTGATGCAAATTTATGTGTTTTATGAGCTCCATTTATGGGCCTTTGACTGCTCCAAAGGCCCTGTCCCTAAGACCAAAAGTGTCATTTTAACTATTGCAGTGAGGCAGTCATTTCTCAAAAAGTGTTGCCTATAATCTTAGCTTTTCTTCTGTCTGAATTAAGCTAGGATTTCAATAACTCTGAAACCAGGACAGGAGGGATTGTGTTACTTCTGGCCTGGTTGAAGGCCTGTGTGTTGAGAAAAGCAAATGACACAGCAAATATATAACCCATGACTGTGGAGAGCAAGATTGAACTATGGATGAGTACCCTGAGCCAAGAAATGCAGTGGTAGAACATTCTAACTTTCTGTTGAGCAGGGGCTCGTTAACCATCTATTAATAAATAATTAACTGAAAACTGGCAAAGCCTCATTTGGGTGCTGATGTTGTGTGTGCTTGTCCTTGCACAGTGCAGTTGTGGTAGTGCTGGAATGGTCTTTGGGGGCCAAAAAGGAGGTGATGTATGGAAAAGAATGGAGTTCTGGGGAGCAGTTCCAGCTTCCAGGCTTTAGGAGAAATCTTCCTTAAGGAGGACTCCCCTTGGCCCAAATTTCCATCAGTTTGGGCTTTGGCACTGACTGAACTAAAAAGGACTGACCACGATGCTTCTCCTGTTTCTGTATTTGTACCAAATCCTTAATCTTGAACAGTTTTTCTGTTTCATGGATTTTGATGGGCTGAGGAAAGTAGGGAGGTGAGCGTGGAGATTCTGGAATTGGAGAGGAGGGAACAGTGCCTGTAGCCTGAGGAAGGGAGCACATCTGTGAGAGAGAAAAGAAGGCTTTTCAGGCCCTTGGTGTGTAAGGTCAAAGTGCAGTTTTAGAATATTTATAAAAGGAAAGATAAGGAAATGTGATGCAGAGCTGGGAGGTGGATGACAAACTTCTGACAACACTAGAAAAAAAGGGTTCAGAAATCTTCCCAGCACTTCATCATTTTCATGGAGCAGAACTTAAATTGTTGGCAAACACAGTTACATCCACGGTGGTAATTAATGCTTTTTAAAATATAACATTGTTGCAGACTTAGAAAATGACTTGAATTTGGCATGGCAGGTCTTGAAATAGCATAAGGAATGTTTCACTTTAGTGTTTAGGTTCACAAAGCAGTGAATTGATTTTTAGGAACACTGATTAATAATTCATAGTACTGGAGGGATAAATCTTAGACTGGTACACAAAGACAGGATTGGTTTATTCTCCTGAGTTCTCCTTGCTGCAGCAGAGCTGTCTCTCCTGGCAGGTTTGTTTTACCTTTCACTGGGTGCTGAGCTCCCAGTTTACACCCCTGGGCACTGGGAGGCTGCAGCTGCCCAACTTTCTGTCCTGGCAGGTGCCAGAGTGCTGAGTAAAGGGCAGGACTGAGACCTGAGACCTGCTTTGTAGTTCTGGTTTGACGTGTTCTGAGCAAACAGTTGAGCAAACTCGCTGCGTGCCCTTTTCCTTTTCCCCTTCAGGTTTTTGGTGAGGTGTGTGCTGCTGCTGTTCAAGTGGTGCAGCTGTTCTGGCAGTGCCTCATGTAAAAGTCAGCACAAAGCCAAGCTGTGTTCACACAGAATAGTTTATTCCTTTGAAGAGGAGGGAGAGCAGTCACCTTGAAGTTTGGCTTTGAGTTCGCATTCGAGGTAAAAAAAATACGGATTTTTCATTAGAGATGAAAAAGCTTTTCTGAAGCTTTTGTAATCAGAAAGGAGATGCCTCTTGTGGCAAAACACAGTCCCTGAAAAGCTTGGAGCTGGCTTCCAAGTTCTATCCTAGCAACGTTGGGAAGAGTCCCTCCTCTTAGCTGGGGCACTGCTGGGGACTGCGAGCCAGCGTATCTTGTGATCTGAGGTCACACAGAGCTGAGATGCCTCTTTGCTTTGCACTTGTCATCATGTAACTCTTAAACAATTTCAGCTTTTCAGTTCCAATCTCTTAGAAACTTTACTCCTTTTATCCTGAAATTCCTGGCTGTCTTGATTTCTGTTGCTGTTATTTCTCTCGTCTCAAGTTGGTTTTGCTGGGATGTTGCAACACTGGAAAAATGTGACTGAAAACAGTTGTGTGTGTGCAGCATTTAAATCTATGTGTAATGTTAGCTGTGCTGTTAAGGGCTTTGTTTTTCTTTCTTAAAATAGCCTTTTAGTTTAAATCTCAAGATAAATACAGCAGCATTCAGCAAAGTGAGTTCTTTTGATGATTTAGATTTTAATAAGAAGTGGGCTTCAAATGATGGGGAGCTGGAAATGCTGCTGGTTGCTACTGGAAAGTGTTTTTTATAATGCATTTTATACACAGATTGTGCCTATATAGAAATCCCTTCTGGAGGAGTTAACACTGAGCTTTGCTCATGTCTGATCTTTTTATATGCAGGTTTATTCCAGAGTTGCAAAAACTTGAACAATATATTTTCTCCATGTTTGGAAAAAGATAGTTGCTACAGAGAAGGAGGATAATTGCAAAAAGATGAGTATGTTAAAACCAAGTGGACTTAAGGCTCCTTCAAAGACCATCAAGCACGGGGGGACATTGCTCAAAACACCTGCACCTGTTGCTGCTGGTAAGGAATAGTTAAATATCTTAATCATTCCCTTATTCATCTTCTGACAAAAAGTACCTTGAATGCTGTAGTATACACTATTTTTACTCTTTCCATCAATGTATTTTTGCTTGTATTTCTGATTTTAAAAAATTATATGTAGAACCTACAAAAAATCGAAAGGTTACTAATTGGAGATCCAGCAATTTTCCCCAAAAAACCCTTATCATTATAAAAATGCTTTGGGAGTTTTTGAAGTCAGACCTGTGATTTTTACAAGGTTTTTACCAAAACCTTCATTAAATGCATTCAGCGTCTCTCTGCTTAGATTTTGAATTATTTTTTCCGGTGATTACAGGAAATTTTGGAGTTGTGATCTCCTAATTAGGGACATTGTTACATTAAAACTAAGTAATGATAGTGATAATGATTGCAGCTCTTTGGAATACTGGTGTATTTAATTCCCATTGTTTCTCGTTGTGCTTGGATTCCAGCTCCAGCAGAAAAAGCAGCTCCCAGTGAGAAGACCTCAAGCACAGCCCCTGCGGATGCACACGAGGAGTTCGTGGATGATTTCAGGGTCGGGGAACGCGTCTGGGTCAATGGAAACAAACCCGGCTTCATCCAGTTCCTGGGGGAAACGCAGTTTGCCCCGGGGCAGTGGGCAGGGATTGTCCTGGACGAGCCCATCGGGAAGAACGACGGCTCCGTGGCTGGAGTTCGCTATTTCCAGTGCGAACCCCTGAGGGGAATATTCACCAGGCCATCCAAACTGACCAGGAAAGTGGTGACAGAGGACGAGGCCAACGGTACCCAGCCAGCTCAGGCTTCCAGAGCCACGTCCCCAACATCCACATCAGCTGCCAGTGCAGTGTCCTCATCCACTGCTGCTCTTCCCCCTTCAGGAATCCCACAGAAAAGCCCCCTTGCTGCTAAGGACCATGCAACTCCTTCTCAGATCAGCAATCTTTCCAAAACTGCCAGTGAATCTATATCGAACCTCTCGGAAGCTGGATCACTAAAGAAAGGAGAAAGGGAGCTCAAAATTGGAGATCGAGTGCTGGTAAGATTTCCCTGTCTACTTTTGATTGATTAATTAAAACTTCTAATATTCAAAACTTTTCTGCCGTTTCCTTGGTCAAGATTATGTAAATTTATGCTCTAGCTTTCTTTGTCTAGTGTCTTCTGTAAAAAGCTCTTTGTATGATGTGGGGATATCTTGGCAGTACCAGGATAAAATGTTTATTTTGGCAGGTTTTAGGCTATTAGGCTTTGCCACTGTCTAAAACACAATATTGTGTTAAACAACATATTTGTAGCTTATCTCTCTGTATCTTCAAGACCTCCAGTCCTGCTGAATAAAAACCAAGCCTGTGAGATTTCCATGCAGGTCTTCTGCCCTGTCCAGGGCTGTGTCTTTGGAAAGGAGAAAGTTCAATAATTGATTGTTCCTGAGTGGTGATAGGCAGGAACAGAAAGAGTCACATAATGCCACTGATGAGCCAGGAATTACGTGTGCCCTTGGGGATGTGCCACATTACTTGGCTGCCCTTCCTAAATTCAGAGCCAGTGTATCATCTCACCTTTTTAAAAGGGAGTTGCTTTGTTGGTTTTGACTTTTTTTTTTAAAATAATGATCAAAAAACTGGTGGTAGGTTGTGTATGTTATATTTTTAATTTAAAGACTATTTATGTAGCCTTCATATATAACTGGAATGATCCATATATGCCCACCAGACCTATGGTGACTGTAACAGAAACCTGATTTTAGGTTTGATTTACTTGAGTGAATCATTAAGCTGAAGATTTGTCTCGCTCTTATTTTGATACAATTTTTCCTTATTTATGATATAATTTTAGAATTTCCATTAGGCAGGTGTGAGTATCCTGGCATAGAAACATTTCTGGGGTTACTGTAAGGACATTATATGGAAAAAAATACCCTGGATTTTATTGTTTGTCCTGCATTGCCCCACCACATAATAATACCGCAGTGAAGGTGGATTGATATTTTTATTAAGTTTACTGTATTTTTGAAGGAAGAATTTGCCTCCTCTTTCTGTTTAAGAAGAGCTTAAAACACAGGGCCAGGTTGAAGAAGGAGACAAAGGTGAAGTGAGGGCAGGGGTTGGCTGACAGCTGGATTTGGGCTGAGATGTGTTTTCTTGGAGTGCCAATGGAAACAAAGATTTGTGGTTTATCCCTGGCTATTTCTGTCAGAGACTGAGCCCTGTTGTCCTCCAGACAACATCAGGGCTTTAACCACTTGTTTGCCTTTTCCTCAAGGACCTTTGTGAGCCCTTCTGGGATGTCCCTTTTGGGTGGGAGAACTCTCTGGTGCTGTGAAGGCACAGCTCTGCCTTCCCTGTGTCTAATTAGTGCAAATTGCAGAAGCAGCATATCCAAAATGCCACAGTCTGATAATAATGAGGTCCCAAATTGTTAAGTAGGACAAGTTAAACTTAATATTTCATCTTCTCTACTACCTCTGTTTGCCTTCAGTCTTCCTCGTGAGTCATCAAATTGTAGTTTGAGGTTTTGGGGTAATTCCTAGCACAGTATGTTGGTGATGCATAACTATAATTTCTATACCAGTACAAGACAGTCAGGAATGTGAATGTTAAAGGAGCAGGATCCTTGTTTACTCTTTTTTAATCCTTTGGGATCCCCTGCTAATTATTTGTAGTAGATACAAGACTCTGCTGTCATGTCTAATAATAATTCACATGTAAATATCTTAAGTGGCCAGGTTAGTTCAAATAATCCTGAGCTTGGCTGAATAATTGACTCATCTGTTAATATATTTTTTCCCTGGCACACAACTCCTGTTCAGCCCTGAACTGTGGAGTTGAGGTGTCACTGAGTAATTCTGGGAACTGTTCTCAGAGCCTCCAACCAGCACCAATTGTTGGCAAAGACCTTCCTGTCGCTTGTGTCTCTTGCTCAGCCATTCCTGCTCTCCATCAGAGGGACAAATCCACCTGGCCTGGGTTTTATTCGTGCTCACAGCAGTCCCTTTTCAGCAATGTGTTACACAAGAGGATGAAAGGCTGGGTGGAAGTTGCCAGTCCCACCTGAGCACAGAATTTCCCCTCTAAGTGACAATGTGATATGTTCCAGTCTGATCACACCATTGCAGGGCTGGAGGGGCTCAGAGCTGCAACATCCATCAGTTCTTGCAGCTTGGACCAACTGCTGGGAGTATTTTGTGAAGGTTTGTTGGTGATTATGCACATGAGGGGAAAACAACTGCAGGGAATTGCAGTTTGAGAACAGGGAGCCTCCAGCAGCGTAGAACTGCAGTTCAAAACAATGAATTCATGATAGACAAAAGCTCATTTGGGAGTCCTATTAAAACAGCTAATTGGAAAATGACATCCTAAAGGGCAGATTCATAGATGAGTAAGGCACAGCTCATCAGCCAAGATTACATTCCAGAACAAACATCAGATGGCCTCAGCTTTATTGATCTTAGTGTGTGATCTCAAGGTGTGGAGTGTTACACTGAAATATTTCAATCTGTTCATTTTTTTTTCCTCTAACTTGGATTCTAAAATGTCCTTAATGGGAGTTACCTTGAGTGGATCAGTTAAATTACTTTATTTTTATTGGTGGTAGCTGGCTGGTTTTGGATGATTTCAACATAAAAAGGCAAAATCTTACAGCTCTTTTTGTCTGCCCGGTCTGGATTAGTAAGGAACAAGAGGCCACTCAGTGTTTACTAATTCACCTCTCAACTTTTAATGTTACACAGATGCAAATTGGGCACAAGTTTGAACCTGAAATGTTGGGTTCAATTTCAGGCTTTCCCAGCAGCTCAGCTTGGTTGGAACATCCTCTCGTTCCTGCAGAGATGTTAATACTGCTCCACTCCAGGAAAAGAAGCTGTCACTCCTCACTTTGCTTCTGCTTTGTCCCACCAAACTGCTGCCTCAGTGTGCTGGGATGAGGTGGTTTCCTCAAAGGCTCCTAGAAGCAAAAAAGTTCTGAGGAGGTGATTAAAGCTCCAGTGTATGGCCTGTATTGTTTTGTGTGGGGAGAAAAGATGCCTTAGGGGTTTTTTTCTTTGATTTTCTTTTATTCCTTTGATCTCTGGTGGTTTCACCAGTCTTTTGTACACTTTAGGTTAGAATTAAAAAATGCTAAGTGGTCCCATTTGAGAGTCCCAAACTTCTACAGGAGAACTTCTCCCAAACTTCTACAAGAGAACTTCTCCCAAACTTTTACAAGAGAACTAATATCTTCAAAATATAAAGGGTTAGTAATAAAGGAACCTTCCAGTGAATATACCCCTGATTTGATTATGAAGACAGGTACCCTACAGATCTTTCCTTAATTCAGATAACATTAGGAAGAATAATGGTTACATACGGATTTGGGACACTTATTCAGAGTTAAAGAAAAAAAATTCCAGAGAAGTAAAAGAAAATTTCCAGAGGGTGGAAAAAAAAACAGAGAAGAAATGCCAGAGAAAATAAATTCCACTGCAAAAACCAAGTTGAGCTGTGAGGTGATCACCTGTGTCTTCTCAAAACCAGCCTTGCTCAGAGCATCTCATGTGAGGTTGTGCTGAACAGTGCTATAGATACAGAGATAAAAAGAGGCAAAACAAGCAGCCTCGCTTTTTCAGGGGGCAGAAAAACCTCTTTTCCCAAAAGAGCTTGGATATTAAAAAGACATTGATATAAAACAGACAGTGCTTCAAGGTATTGCATATGTCAGCTTGGGTGCCTGCAGAAAAATACAACAATCAGCTACAACCTTTCCTGGCTTTTCCCCTCAATTTGAAGAAGATATTTCCAGGCCATTAAATTGAGTTGTAAACATCAGAAAAATAACTCATGGTAGACATCAATGCCCATAGGGGAAATATAATAATTGTGGAGAAATCCCCATTGTCCTGTTGTCTTAGAAGTTCTCTTTCTTGAGATTCCAGAGGAGTCAAAACAAATCAGAGTGAATACACAAGTATTCACTGAAGTATTACAGCCCTAAATGGATGTTCTAGTGGAAAAGGACCTTCAGATTTCTGTAGTTTACTCCTCAAGGATGATGAATTGAAACAGCACCCTGTGCTCTGCTGTCTTGGGAATCTCTGATGATAAATTTGTCTCCCTCAAATCCCAGTGTATCTGAGCCCTGTTCAGCAAGCTTCTGCTCAATTTTCCTTTCACTAACAAGAAACCAGCAATACCTCATGATAGTATTTGGAAATGTTGAAAATATAGGTTGATCTATAGTTAGCTATATCAAAGAAGTATGTATTGTATGTGTATTATGTGTAATTACCTATTCAGCTTTTCATTTGGTGCACTGATGTATCTTTTACTGGATAAAAATAGGGCTAAACCAAAGAAGAGTTATTAATGCAAAGAGTAACTCAAACAGCTCTGTATTAGGCATAATTTCCATTCTTATCATATGATGTATGGTCTGGAACCTGGATGTGATTTAACAGTTAGAACATTAACTCTGGGCAGCCTGATCTTGTATTTGGAGATTCTGTAACAGGAACATTGATGTGGAAATCTGCACTTCCTTCACTGCCCTCATCCAGCCTTTCTGGGGTTAATGACACAGTGCCAGAACTGCAGTTGATTTTTCTGCTGAAAATCAGGCTCCAGCTTCAGCATTTGAACCTGCTCTGAATAAGAATTCCTGTGCAAGAAGTGCCAGTGGAAGGGCTGTGCTCGGTGCTAAACCAGATGGGGAAAGAACAACAGAAAACCAATTCAGAAAACAAATTACTTTCAGGCTCAGCCAGTTTGGGTTTCCTGTTTGAGTCATGGCCAGAGAACCTGCTTACCCTGGTGTTGCACACTTAGGATTTCTTAAGAGCCCAGTGCAAAGTTGATTTTAAAAACAAACAAACAAACCCCCCCTGAACTACCCAATCAAAACAAAGCCAACTTGATAATAAAAGAGAGGAATCAGCTTTATGTGACAACTGTTGCCCATACCAAAAGTTGAAGCAGCTTTGACAGCATCGTCAGCTTTTCCCTGAAGTGACCAGATGCTGTATTTTAAATAAATAAATAACAATCTTATCAACCTAAGGGGTCTTAGCCTTCTCAAGGGATTAAAGTGCTTTCATTCATTTAACCAGTTACAGCTTCATCACAGTCTGCCAAATCTGCTGCTCATGGGGCTGAGCTGTAAAGCTGGAACTCGGCCTCTGTCCATATGTTCACAAAAAAATGCAAACTCAATTTACAGGCATGTGCTGATGTGGCCTTTTTGCAAAGTTCTTCCTGTGCCCGAGTGACATCTTTTTCTTTAGTCCCTGTTTTACAGAGCTGGCTGGAAGTTACTCTGTGCTTTGCTGTTTCTTCCTAAGGTCTCTGGTGCTGGAACAGGCAGGGCTGATAGGAGATTATTGTCAGATTTGTTTCCCCCCGTGTAACCTATCTGCAAGTAAACATGATGTGGGGCTGTCAACTGATTACATTCCAGGGCTCTGAAAGGCAACCAAGGGAAAAAGACACTTCACATGTAGAGAGGATTGTCACTGTGGTGTTTTTAAGGTTTTCTTTTTCTGGATTTTACAACTTTCTGAATAGAAAATGCGCTTCTGAGCTTAGTCTGTTTAAAGTAATACGTAACTGTTATAAAAACAAATATTCACTGGTGGTGTTACAGTTAAAACAGTGCAGAAATATCTGGCACAATGCATACATGGATGGAAAAGGAAGGAAAATTTGGCAGTTGGGAATGTGAGAGTGCTTTGTGCTTTCCCGGGGCTCTTCTCTCGATCCTCCTCCATCAAATGTGACAATTTTAACTGCTCAGTCACACTTTTGCTTTATCCTTGAGCTGAGGTGACTCCGAGGTATTTTGAAGGCTTTGTCATGTTAAGTCAAGGATGAAAGTAATTATATTTATGTATTTCTGCTTAGGCACAGTGCTGTGGATCCTGTAATGTGTGGTTAGATCAGTTTGCTAAGTGGCTGCTACAGCATAAAACCCATGTATGAGAAAATAGCTGAGAGATAAGGGTTTCCAAGGGCTTTGCTTGCAATTCATCACCAGGTGATTTTCCTGGTTCAAACCTCTGCTTTCTTTTAATGTTACTTTTAAGCTTTTTTCAGGACATGGCATTACCTATCTGCTCACAACTAAGGTGTTAAATTCATCTTAAAACAAAGCATGAGTCGGGTCTGAGTCACTCTGTTTTGGCAACTCCTTATTTAACTTCAGATTGCACATGAGTTCCTGGGCTGTAGTGGCAGGGACTGGTGACTCCCCAGTGCTTTGCCTTTTTTGTTTGTGGATTCCCTGGCTCCCTTCTCCTCTCTCTGCCTTCCCAAGGGGGAATATCCAGGAACACGTTGTCCTCAGTCATTTCAACACAGGATGGGAGAAAGAACATTTTATTTACTTATTTTAGTTTTTGCCCTTTTTTTTTTTGGTGGTGGTGAGGAATTCACATGTGGCTTTTGTAGTATGGAATTGCTGTTAGGGTTTTTTTATGTTTGTTTCCTTTGAGTTGGATGAATTAATTGAACCTCAATAGCCTTTCACTTTTAGTTACTAAACTGTTTTCTCTGGAAGTAAAGGATTGTGTGGTAGCACAGTGTGTGAGTATCTTATTGCACATGAGGTTTTTTGCCCACTTGGGCCTTGCTTTTGAACTTTCAAGCTGACTGCAGCCAAACTGGGTAGAAGTGGAGAGATTTCAAAGCAAATTCTTCCAAGTTCCATGGAAACAGCCCAATAGAAGGTGGAGACTCTGCCCACCAGCTCTGGAAAAGCTGCAATTTGCCTTCACAGAACTTTGCACATCACAGAATCCACATGATCGAGGCTTTTCTAAATCCTGTTCCCATCAGTGGAAACAGCAGAAGTCACTCTTGCATTTTTAGGTGGTGAAGTCACTCACCCCTGATACCCAATGCCACAAACCTGCCATCGTTAATCCTGCTGCTCACAGAACTGCTGGGCTGGAACATCTGAATTGTGGAGGCCAGGTTAAAGTTTGGGAGATGTTCTAGCACTGATTCACTTGTGCCTTTATCCAGTGTTGGATGTTTAAATAAGACAGGAAATAAGGGAGTCTAAAGGAAATACCTAATATCTATCTAATCTCAGCAAAAAAGGCAAAAACTGACAGAGCAGGCAAATGCTGACAAACTAAACCATGGCAGTTTTGTCAAACACTTTTGCTTCCTTCACTAAAACTACAGATTGAATGGAGAAAATGCTGTTATGGAGTTACGTGGTGGGATTATTATTTTTTTAAATCCTGAATACTACCCAACAGCCTAGCTTCAAAATTAGCTCTTGACTCCATTGATAGATTTAAGAACTTGGTATATTTACACCCTGAGTTATTTGGAAAACCCATTGTTTTCTCTGAGCAGGAATTCAGAACACAGCTGGAAGATGACTTAAGCAAGAGAAAGAATCTTGCAATAAAAGATTTTAAGAACTTAAGGTGCTAATGTTCAAAGGGAAAAATTGAGGTGTCTCGCTTAAAATCTGTGTGTACGTGCATGGTAGATGCTGCAGAGCTCTGTAACCTTCCAAAACAAAGTATAAGGAGAGCCAGGTGCCAGAGACCACAGTCAGATTTGGTTTATTTGAAATTTAAATATGTTTGAACAATGGAGTGATTAACTATGAAAACAGCCTGTCAATGGCAGCCTCTGGGCAAAATCCTGTCTGGGTTTTCCTTTTTGCCGACTCCATTCCGGACTCCGGGAAAATTCCAGTCCGGGTTTTCCTTTTGCCGACTCCATTCCGTACTCCGGCAAAAATCCGGTCCGGGTTTTCCTTTTACCGACTCCATTCCGTACTCCGGCAAAAATCCGGTCCGGGTTTTCCTTTTACCGACTCCATTCCAGACTCCGGCCTTAATCCGGTCCGGGTTTTCCTTTTTGCCGACTCCATTCCGGACCCGTTTTTCTTCACTTTTTCCCTTCTCTGGGCAGGTTTGAATAGGTGATGTTGTTACATTGACATCGTTCACACCCTGCCTGTCCTCTTTTCCACCTGCACTGCTCAAATCACTCTCATTTTTTAGACCATCTCTCTTTTTTCCCCTGGGTTACACTGGTTTATTTGTTTCCTGCTCCTCCTTATCTTTGGAAATGTGGCTCCACAAAGCTTCTCACAAGGTCTGACGTGTTCATCCCCCTGTCCTTTCACCAGAAGGTTTTTAACCACTTCAGCCTTCCAAACCTATTTTGCTATTTCACTTTACCTGGCAGCAAATTAATGAAATCTCAGGTATAATTGGATAAATGGAATTTAATCGCTTTTTGCGTGTGTTTGACATAACTTTAGTGAGTTCCAAGCAAAATTCCTCACCTCACCATGACCTGTAGTCTAACCTAGATTCTCTGGAGTATTACAGCTTTGCATTTTACAGCTTTGTATTTTACACTTGATTCTATTGAGTGTGGGAACTGACTGAGAAAAGGTCTGGCACTTCTTTTCTCTATCCATTATTTAGTGACTGCCTTAGATGAAAGGTCATGGAAAACTCTTTGTGGTAGTTGTGCTCTGTTTTTTCATAGCACTTTCAGAAACCTGTTCCTTCATGCAGTACTGGGATCTGTTGGCAAATGCAGCTACTCTGTGGTTTGGGGTTGGGTTTTTTAACCTTTTTTTGCTGTAATTCTCACAATTTTAAAAACATTTTTTTTCTATAATAGATGCTTAACTCTGTAAGTACAAATTTTTTTTCCTATTGGTTGGAACAGTTGAGTTTAATCATGTCAGGATCTTTTTTTTCCCATTTGTGGCACTATTAAGTCTGTATATGTACAGCAACTTTCATCATGAAAAGCCTTTACCACACTGTCCTGTACAATAGCACCTCACATTGTACTACCAAGGGAACAAATTCCACAACTCCCCTGTTTTTCTTACTAGAAAGCTTCCTAAATGGACTTCTGCAGACCTTTAACTAAACAGGGAAACATAAGTAAAACAATAAAAACAATTATTACAATTCAAAAAATTCCTTTAACAAAAGATGAAACCCATCCTGTCAACCCCCATTGTCCTAAAATCTAATCTGGGTTCTTTTCCACCTTTAAGTCCTTTATTTGTTCCCTCAGCTTCTGGATGCTTGCAGGGATAGGTTCTGAGCCATGTTGAGCAGCTCCATCTGGTCTGGGATCTGAATTCCTGCATTTGCTGGCCCCCCCCAGGCTGTGGGTCAGGGCCCTGCGGGGGCTGGAGCAGGTCCAGGGGGCTCTGGGCACTTCCAGATTCCTCCAGTTTGTCCCCAGTGTGTGCTTTGAATGTGATCCCTTCATAATCAACTTTTCACATTTTTTACATAAATGTGGAAGATGAGCAGGGCCAAGGTATGAAGCAGAAAAGGAAGAATATTCTGCAGCCAGGTTTAATCTGTGCTATCCTGGAGCCAGCATTGCTTCTCTCGAGGTTGATTTGCAGTGTGAGCTGCAGGGAACAGATTGCAGCAGTTTCTCCTGTCCCTGGGAATCCTTGCGTGGGGTTATTGTTATCTCTTACCTCACTTACCCCACTCACCTTCCTAGGGAAAGGTGGTGGGTGGCTGTGTTGTAATTAATTTGGCTTTGTTTAAAAAATCACCACAAACACAAACACACGCCACGAAATGGGAAAAAAATTCCATTGCCTGGCTCGAGGGTTCTGGAAAAGGAGCTTGAGGATTTTCTCTGTGCAACCCCAGACCTGATTATTGTCTTTGAAGGGATCCTCCTTATCTAGGACATTGTTCTAGTTTTCCTGTCTAATTTCTTAAATGGGTTTGTAGAGCCTCTTTTGATTTAACTCTTGTTTTTTTCAGGTAGAAAACAGAACAAAATTGAGTGGGGAAACAGTTTCTAACCAGAACAACCAGTCTTTTCATCTAAAGATAGGTCCCAAATTTATCTGTAAAGAAAAAACTGCCCAACAAAACAAGATAAACCTAAAGAGACAAAAACCCCTACCCAAACTTGCTAGAAAAGGAATAAGGAGGAGAACTTGGAACTCAGTATGGACTGACAGTGCAATTAAAATTTTTTTTTTTATGTTTGTACTTAGGATATTTACCCTCTAGAAAAAGCAGCTAATGCCTGAGGGTGAATTGCATGTCCCTCAATTTAAGGGGTAGTTCTTCCCAGGAAATACTTTATCAGTGTTACATAATTCCCTCCTCACCTCTGTGCCAGAGATTTGGATTCTCTGTAACTCTTTGGGTGGTTACAATTCTTTTTTTCTGCACAGGTCCTAGAGCTTGTTTGTGTGTTCTCTGCCAGGAGCACCAAATACCAAAGGTTCTACGAGTTACTATATTAGGTTGAGTCATGATAACTGTAAACTTTGTGTGTTTTTATTCCATGGAGAGTAATAATTTGCTACAGTGCCACTTAAGGCAGAATCTGAAGGTGACCTGCAGTTGTTCCAGAATTGCTTCTAATAGAGAAGGGGCTGCCACCTCAAGTGTGGACAAGAGGTGCCTCTGCCACCTTTCTCACTTGAATAATATCAAAAAAGGTTCATTATTATCCATATTTTTCTGAGTTTTATGTGGATTAGGATTATTTTTCTTCATCAGTTGAAGCCTCACTTGCCACTGGAGCCAGAAGCTTGAGCACAAATGTGTGTGGCAGCTCCTGGGCACTGACTTGGAACTTTGTGGACATGTAAAGTCCTCGATTCCTCACAGGTGACCTCGTGAGTGAACTCTTCCCAACTGGAATAATGTGAATTTTCTCCTGTGCTGGGATCATGCACCTTAATTTACAGCACAAGAGCTCGTAGTTCTCTAGTAATCCTGGGAAGTTCCCCCAAGAAATAGAATGTCTGCTGTAAAAATGATAGGAAATTTGCTTTTTAGTTTATGAAAAAGAGAATCAGTCTTTAACAGGAGGTTTCATTCAAGCTCTCTGCCAAGGCCTCAAATATTCCTGGTGTACAACGTGCTGGAAAACACAGGTGGACATTCTCAAGCCATTGGTGCATTTGCCATGTGGCATTCTGTGAATCTCTTGAAGAGGTTTTCATCACCATGTCCCTATTCTCACAGTGCTGGATGCAGGCTGAACAGATTTGTACAAATTTAGGCCACACCATATTGTCTTCCTGAACTGCAGGAATCCTGTGGCTCTGCCTGGCAAGTGTCAGCCACACAACACCTTTTCCTTCTTCGCTTAATTTAATTCTTCCATCCCCTGGGCATTAGGAAAAGCTGTAGCTCACAGACATTGCAAGTAATTGGAATGGCTGTAAATATTTCATATGATGAGTTTGAAAGCCACTGCTTTCTAGGCTTTCATTTAGGAGTGTTTGGGTTGGATATTTTTTATTCTTGAAAGGGAAGAAAAGATAAACTGATTCTCTCTTCCCCAAGGATTCAAGTAGCTGGTTATATCTACAGGGTTGCCAAGTGCTCTGTGTCATGCTTTATATCAGTTATTTTAAATACAAGAGGGCTGTACTATGTAGTTTATCTGAATTATTCCTTAGAGAAAATATGAAAGTATTTTCTTCTCATTTCATTTATTTTATTTTTCCTCACAGAATTAGAATAAGAAGCAAACACCTTAGAAATCCTACTGTGCTAGTAGAAATTTATGTGAAACTCTAGCACAAACCTATTGCATTCAGGACATTGGTTATACTGTGTCTTGTTAAATGTATTTTTGGTTGTGAAGCTCAGTATTTGTTCAACATTAATACAAACTCATAGACAAAAAAATACATAGTTTGAAATAAGAACTGGTTATGTCATTCCTGTGCTTTGTGAATATGGTTATACCAAAAGCTTCTTCACTGAATTTGGTTTTTTATTTTGGAAATGCATTAAATGCAGGTGTGTGTCTCACTGCTTTAGGTTGGAGGAACAAAAGCTGGAGTCGTGCGTTTTTTGGGAGAAACGGACTTTGCTAAAGGAGAATGGTGTGGAGTAGAGCTGGATGAACCCCTGGGCAAGAATGATGGAGCTGTTGCTGGCACGAGGTCAGTGCATCCCCAGATTTTTCTCTGTATTCTTTTTTGGGTTTTTATACCTTCCATGAAATTTTCCATCAGGGAAGGGAGGGAGGCTCTAAACCTGCCTTGTGTGCTGGTGGTGGGGAGGGTTGGTGTGTGATGGTTCAAATTCTCTGATGCCAACACTTCTCTCACATTCGTGGGATGAGCTGATCTCCCCTCCCATGTGAGTTTTATTCATAGACTGCTAATGGAAAACATGATTTCCTACTTTTGAATGCCTGTTTGATTTCTCAGCTTGGAAGGAATGCTCAGTTAAGAAAATCTCTGGGTATCCAATAGTTGTACTTAAGGGAAATCTTCCAGCATTCCAGGAGCTGGAAGCTCCTGTTCCAACAGAGGCCTCCTGGTAGAGATGGGAGCAGTAGCAGCAGTAGCTGCTCCCTCCAATAAGTCACAATCAGAAGGCATTAATTCACATCACAATTTAACTTTCTTTCTCATTTGCCATAAGGAACAGTCTTCTACCTCATTAAAAAAACAAAGATTGTCCCACCTGAATGTAGGTGATCACACCTTAAAATTATAAATGGCTTTTGTCTATATTTAACCAAAGATATGTTCTGTATCATCAAATATGCATAAATGGTATGTATGTAATAAAATATAAAGCTACTCGATTTAATGAAAAGCTGATTTCTATTTTTAACTCTCAACCATCACATCTGTTGGCAGTTCAGAGGAATGTGATGAAGGGGAAAGCTATGAAAAGCTGAATTCCATTCAGATTCAAACTGAATCTGAATGGAATTTTTTAGGCACTAGAGCTGTAGTGTTTACTCTGAGTTTCTGAAGTCAGATGTGACCATGCTGTTTCAGCCTCTCAAAGTCCCTTTCCCAAACCTGCTGTTAAATAGAATTGCAGTCCAACACAGTCACATCCCTTCTTTAACACTTCTATACTGACGTAGAATTCTCCACGACCCCAGTGCAGGTGAATCCAAGCTAACTCCTGTCTCTGCTTTCCCTCGGAAGGTATTTCCAGTGCCAGCCCAAGTACGGGCTGTTCGCCCCGGTGCACAAGGTGACCAAGATCGGCTTTCCCTCCACCACTCCGGCCAAGGCCAAGCCCGCGGTGCGCAAGGCGCTGCCCACGCCGCTCAAGCGCAGCCCCAGCGCCTCCTCGCTCAGCTCGCTCAGCTCCGTGGCCTCCTCCGTAAGCAGCAAGCCCAGCCGCACAGGACTCGTAAGCTGCTGTTTCCTTGGCATGCTCCCCCTTCCCGGCCCCGCCCCAGCTCGGCTCGGGGAGCCCAGGGCAGAGCACGCTGCTCGTTTCACGGTGCTCTTCTTCATTCAAAGCATGCATCAGGGAAGGAGATCTTAGCTAGCCCTGGAGAGCAGCTGAATGGTTGAATGTTTAATTCAAGCTAACAGAGTGATTGCAATAAGAAAGGGGCTTAGGACACCAACACGTCCTGGCTGCAATGCTGGTTGCAGCCTGATTTCCCTGGCTGCAATCTCCATTTAATTCATTTTCTGAGGATCTGGTGTGCACTGAAGCTTTCAGAAATCACACTCGTTTTATTTAACCAGGAAGCTTCACCTTGGCTAAAATGTTCAAAATTTCCTTTTGCTGTTCAAGAGATGAGTCAGCTGAGAAATGCAGCGGGAGCAATTTCAAGCTTCCTGCTGACAAGAAGCCTCTTTCTTTTCTTTTAGATTTGGTTTTAATCCTGTGAATTCATAAAAGGCTGAGTGTTGCCAAGTGCAGTGGCTCAGGTGAAATCTAACACAGTACTAATTCCACCTAATACACTTACTATGGATTCTTTTGAAGTTGCTCTGTTACATAAATGTCCTAATCTTGGGTTGCAGCAGTAAAACGGAAATCTGGCAAGGCTGAATTTTGAGAAGTCTCTTATTGCAATTGGAAACATAGAAATAATTGGATTTTCCCACAGTCACCCTATATTTTTTCCTTTCTTTTATTTTAAACTACAGTCCATAGATAGTCTAATTAGGAAGAAGTGACTCCCAGTGAGGTGGAGCAGGTTCCCTGTCCCACTGTCCCACTGACCAGCAGGTGCCCAGAGAGGTGACTGACCCTGGTCCTGCAGGGCTGAAGCAGATTAACAGAGGTCAGCAGTCGGTCAGGGCACCAGGGTTAATACCTGGCCACAAAAAGGATTTTTATTTGGCACAAACAGTGGGACTTCATTACTTAATCCATTCTGGAAGTTGCACTTGCAGCTGCAGAGTGCCCTCTAGTTTGGGATCACAGCACTAACACGTGGAAGCAAATGCTTTATTCCATGTGATCCCCCAAGTTACACCTTGTGAATGTCTAAAATCTATTTGCTTATTTTGTTGTGACCCAGGGATTTTGCATGATTTAGGTCATAAAATAGAAAGCTGCTGTAATCCCTTATTTCTGGAATTAAAATCCCAGCTTTCTTCCAACTCTTTTTCTCAGGCAGCGTGAACATTTGGTGGTCATCCAAGTTAAAAGGATTGTCCAAATAATTCTGAGGCTTTTTCTTTAAAAGTTAAGCTGCTGGGGAAACGAGATTTCCTGTAATCAGTTTTGACCCAGCACACTCTTTGTGCTTCAGTTTCTAGGAAAACTAAAACTTTTCTGGGGATTTCTGGACTCTTACATTGACTGCTCAGTTGTTCCATGTCTGTTTCTATTTTCTTTTTGCTGTGTAATAAAAGCAGCTGTCAGAGTAGGTGATCCAATGATTTAAGGGGCTGTGTGATGCAATTGGAGTTTATTTCCGAGTCTGAAGGAAGCTGATGTTTTCTGGAGAGTTTTGGATTTGTTTTGCAGTTGGGAGTGAAGGGTGATTGAAGACCTAAAACTGTTAGAGAGCAATATGGGATGGGACTCTGGAATGGGATTTCTTCTGGAAATGAGAGGCTCTGAAAGAGCCGATGAAGCATGAGAGTGAAGGTGGTTTATTGTGTGTGGTGAACTGCAGAGTGTGCAGGGTGGGATCCAGCTGGGAGGGGCTGGCAGGGGTTGTGCAGCAGGGAAGGGGAGGTGTCTGTGTCAGCACCAGAATAATCCCGTGCTGAGCTCTCAGCTGGGGGTGTTGGAAGCTCTCAGCTTCCAGGCTGAATGTGGCACCTCTTCCTTGTTCTGATCTCTGGAAGATCACGCTCCTGGTTTTGGGTGATTAGGCAGAGCTAAAGGATACAACAGCAAGTCCTTGTGATTTGGGTTTTTTTAAAACTAACTGAGCTGTCACTCACATTTGATACTTAAGCAAATTTCTCAGCTGTTAAAGTCAGGTTTTATGAACAGCACTGGACTTTTTTTTTTTTTTGTTCAGTTTTTGCTGTTTTCACAACTAAAGCTCACTTTACTTTGTAATTTCAGGTTATTTACTTTCCCTGCTAGCTCAGGAACTCATGAGGGTGTAACTGGTAGGGCCACACTGAATTTTCCCTGGTACTGATTCCATTCAGTGGGGCAAGGCCAAGGAAAACCTAATTTCATTTTAGCTACAATTCTCCTGATTAATTTTAATCTACATTCTTGAGGCTTAATATTTCAGATTTTTTTTTTCCCAGAAGTAATTTGATTCCAAGTGATAGAAACACATATTTCCTTCAGATACCAGTTGTTGTTCTTCACAAGGTTTTAGCTGTAAGGCTGGTTTTAGGTCAAGGTAAATGCTCTTCATCCTGGCTGGTTTTGCCATGGTAGGGGTGCCAGATGCTGCAGGAGTTCCCAAAGCTTTTCATGGAGCATTTGGAAGTGTTGGACTGCTGCTGGTGACCCAAGATAATGACCTGTTAAATAGAGACACGATGTTTTTGGCTTGCTAGAAAGCTGCCTTTCTTTTTTTAATGCAAAAAGATGCTTAGGAACATCCACCTGAGGCAACCTTTGTGTGAGTCTACACCTTCGACTGAGGGCTTTTATTTTCACTTTATCCCTCCTGCCTCTTCCTCTGGCTGCTCCTCCTTACAGGGCTCTGACCACAAGTGTTGGCCACTGTTAAATTCTGGAAAATGAAGTCATTTAAGTGTAAAAGGAGAAGGTATAGTAGGTCACAGAAAGCATTTGCTTTACTAACCCTGTGTTTGTGGAGTCTGGAGATTGCCACTACACCCCTGTTTTCTTTCTCTTGGTGCAGAATGATTTTTAACGCATTTCTTTTGTGAAGTTGACAGAAACCTCTTCCCGATATGCAAGAAAAATTTCGGGCACCACAGCCCTCCAGGAGGCCCTGAAGGAGAAGCAGCAGCACATTGAGCAGCTCCTGGCAGAAAGGGACCTGGAGAGGGCAGAAGTTGCAAAGGCAACGAGTCACGTCGGGGAGATAGAGCAGGAATTGGCTCTGGTTCGCGATGGGCACGACCGGGTAAGAGAGTTACTGTTCTTCTGAAACAGAGTTAACACACTGGACTTCACCTCCAAAATGGGCTTTTCTTACTGCAAAGGGCTGGGACTAAGAGGTGGTGTGCTAAAAGTAAAATAATCCATACCTGTGAGATCTCCCTTGTGGGATCTTTGGCTTGATGAGATACCAGATCTACTGAATTTAATTAATTTTGGTTGAACTTCACTGCAGTCTTTGATCATGTCCATATTTGATAACATTCCTGTCACTTGGCCCATCACTTCACCAAATTGTGGTTACTGAGGTACAGGCACATAACTTGGGTAAAATTCTTGTATTTCCCAGCTTAGTAAATTTTGGTTTTATTTCTTTTCCTGATTAGCACGTGCTGGAGATGGAGGCAAAAATGGACCAGCTCCGAGCTATGGTGGAGGCAGCTGACAGGGAGAAAGTGGAGCTCCTCAATCAGCTTGAGGAAGAGAAGAGGTAACCCCAGACTGTCCTCACTAATGGGATTCATGTTCCTCTTGTGCTCCCCTTGTGCATCTTGCTGTTCATCCTGACTCCAGACATGTTTCTCAGTGCTGCAGTTTTGATGAAATTGTGACAACTTAAAGGCCTGGATGTGTCCTGAATTTCTGTTTCCTACATGAATGGTAGAATATATAGAATGTGAGATCCAAATGCTGATTTAGGTCACCTCAGATCATCCAGAAGGGTGACAAAAGGAGAGACTCAATGAGGATTTAAAGGGTTTTAATACAAAATACCCCCTTCAGAGCTGCAGGAGTAGTGATGCCTTGCTTTGGCACTGATAGTGTTTTTAGGACAGTTTTCCCTCCCTCTGATGCCTCCTGGGAGATATTTCTCCTTAATGTTCCTGGCAGTTTGCTGGTCCAATGGGAATGTTGTCACTGTCATTCTGATTTCCACTGAAAAGTGAGCTTGAAAGCATTTTCTTCCAAAATTACCTGAATTTTAATGAGTTGTCCCCACAGGAAAGTTGAAGACCTTCAGTTCCGTGTGGAAGAAGAATCCATTACCAAAGGAGACCTAGAGGTAAAATATCTCCAGCTTTGTAAACAGGATATCCAGGAGGGCACAGAAAGGCAGGAATCATTAAAAGATGCAATCCTGGTCCAACCACATGAAAATGATACCCATTTCTGCAGTCCTTTAGTGAGCCAATTGTCCCAAAATTGCAGGATTGCACCCCAGATTCAGTTACACACTTTAGCAAAGGTTGTGCTATAGAACAGCTGTAGTTATTTAGAGAAGTTAAATTAATTCATAGAAAATTCCACCTTTTGCTGTTGAAAGTAACCACTAAAAAATAATTTCGAAGTTACAAAATTACAAGTTAATATTTATGCCTTTGAAAAGGAACATTGAAGACTTGTCCTGTTTGATAAAATTCTTGAATAATTCCTGTGCTTCCCTTAGGGAAGGTTGATTAACAGAGAGTGTTTTGTCCTGAGAGTTTGCACATAAAATCTGAATAGCAATTCATGTGTGCAACTTTTATCTATTGTTTATAGAATTGTAATGTTGGGCTATAGCACAGTGTGTTATTGCACAATCAGAATAGAAAACATATAGGGAAGGATTGCTCTCAGGTATTTGGGCTCTGCCAATTTTTATCCCAAAATTCCAATTAATAAGCAAGATACTTTTAATTGCTCTACTCTGTTGTCTAATCAGAAAGATACTGAACTTCTTGCACAGCATAAAGTACAAACTTAGTTAACTGTGTTGCTATAAAGCATTTGTGATTGAAGTGCTAGCCTTATGAAAAATATTCATTTCATATAACATTTCTTTTATTTTAGTCTTCCATTCATTTTACGATACCTCTCTAGACTCTTCATAGAATGCTCCTTTTATTGTTTAGTCCATGGAAATATTTTAGTTTTTTATTTTCTGTTAAATCAATCGATAGTCATGGCAGACCATCCTAAAGACTCTGGTTTGTCAGGCTGCTTAACTTGGGGGTTTAAACTGAATTCAAGCTGATGGAATGTCTCCTGTTGTTTGTGTTGCAATGGTAGTGCTGAGTCTGTAGGTGAAACATTTTTGTTTGTTTGTTTTTTTTTAATTTTACTGATAGCGAAAGAGGCAGATTTCGGAAGACCCAGAAAATGTAAGAGGGCACTTCAGTGTGCAGAGACATCCTGTGTTAACAGATTGTGTGCAGAAAATGCTTATACTGATTCACTAACTGCATAATCTGTTCTTGAGACATTGACTCTGGTATTTGTGTGCATGTTGCTTTCAGAGCAATTACAACATTTCTTGGAAAGAATGTGTGTAATGACTCAACGTGGTAATGCCCATTAACTGCAGACAGGGCCAGTGTGGCACTAGAATTCTTTAGGGTCAAAACGTTGCAACTCACTGAAGAGTCCAGGAGCTTGTAGAACATGACTGACCAGCATCCTGAAGTGGCCTTAATTTAAATGTAGGATTTTAGCTGTTTTCTTCACAAAATCCTGCCTGCTCTCCTATGAGATCCTGCTGCTGTTCAATAGATGACAACTTTTCTGAGGGAAAAAATCTGTCCTTCATCTCCCCATATTTATTTCCTTTTTTCTGTGTGAAATGCAAAGGGGACAGATGATTAAAACCATCTGAACAATTACTGTGCAGAGCTGTCTGATTTTACTGTATCTTCATGTAGCTCCTCTTCAAATTATGTAGGAAAAATGTGTTACTTGGTAACAGAAATGGCCTTGCAAGATGTCTAAGGAGTCCTCTTGCTTCCCCCAACTCAGACTCACAGAATTTTAAAGGTAAATTTATCCCAGGCTGCCCCTGTGCTGCATCCCCAGCCAAGACAGGAAGTTCTCAAGACTAGAACTGGATCCTGCTGTGCATCTTTAGGGTTCCCTTTGCAGAGATCCCTCAGGGATTTGGGTGTCCTCCAGTCTCCTCATCAGGCTGATGCTTAGTTAGAAATAAATCTGCATGTGCCCTTCCTTTCTCTTGTGTTGTGTACTCCTTCTTTGATCCCATCTTTTCTCCTGACTTCCCTGTTCTGATTAAAAAATTAAAAATTGACATCTTCACTCTGCAGAGGAGTTTCCAGGCTGCCACTCCCTGATCCCACTGGTGTCCTGTGATTGTATCCCAGCACGAGGGGACTGGAGGGCACCTTGCCCCATCCTAGAGCTCATTGTCAGGATTTGTGGGCTCAGCACAATTTCCAGTTTGATGGAGAATGTCACAGGGAGATTTATTCTGCAGTGAAAGAGCAGCCAGAACACACAGGTGCTGGAAAAGGCTGATGCCTGGCCTCCAGAGTTTGGGTGGAATTCTTGGAGGTTCAAGGCAGAGTACGAATCCCATTTCCACATCAATTCCCTACTTGTGAAGCTCTGGAGAAAGGCAAGATGATTCCTTTGGCTTTGTTGTCTGGTTTTTTTCCTTTTCTGCTTTTCTTTTCCATCCAAGTTAAGGTTTACAATCAAATTCTTTTCTTCTTTTTGGGGTACTCTCTCTTCTCAGTTCACTGTGTTCTGGGTTTCCTCAAAGAGAACCATAATCAGTAAGAATTTCTCTTTACATCATCAGGAGAAGAATTTGAGCAGTTCAAAATTTTGCAGTGATTTTTACCTCATGGAATCTGGAACCTGTCTCTTGAAATCAGATTTGATTAAGGGGTAATCTCTCATGCTCTAAATGGGGAAAAAGGTGTCAAGCAAAGATCTCTGGAGCATTTTTTTTTAAATCTTTTATTTCCATTTTGGCAGGATTTTAACTTACTTGCCTTTGTAGTATATAAGATACGGGATTTTAAAAAAACCCAGTAATCAGTGATGGTCTGTCTGATCTTTGGAGCAGTGAAGCACTGTCTATAAAATTAATGATTAAAGAGTTTGGGTTTGATGTAGCATAAAAAAACTTCAGGTTGCATATTCCAAAGGCACACGGGGAGAATTCTGTAACCATGGGATTTGGGATTTCTTGGGTTTTAGTAGAGCAAGTAAGGTTTGAATTTCTAGCTTTTAAAGCAGGTTGTTTCTCAGACTTATTTACAGTTTGGTTGTGGATCAAAACTAACACTGACCTGTGTCAGAGAGAAAACTGAATTGTAGCCACTTATTAAATATTATTTCCCTTAGAATACTTAATTCCATTTTCAAAGGCTGTGGGCAGGAAAAAGAATAATTTGTGTTCTTGTGGAGCATTTTTGCCTGTTACACCCTGAAGATCTTCCACTGAGAGAGGAACAGACCTGCTCCAAACGAAAACCTCAACAAATCTAAGGAGCAACTTTGAAGTGTTTGTGACCAATGAACTCCATGGTAACACGGCCAGATGTTTTCAGCTGTTTAAAAAATTAACCCCCTTGGATGTCAGGATGCCTTTGGGAAGGAATAACTTGCTGCTGCCAGAAGGAATTCTGTGTTTGGAGAAGCAGACAAGAAGCTCATCCTCATCTTTATATTTGTCTTCCATTTTTTTCTCTTCCCTCCTTCAGAGGTGCAGGTCAGGTTTGAATTCCCTGCTGGACTTTCCCTGCATCTCCCAAACTTCAGGCTCTCTTGCAGGCCTCAGGGAGTATCTGAATATCAAGCCAGAATATCAAACATTCTGTGTTCTTGCTAAAAATTCCATTTGTAAGCAAAAGGCAGGAGCTACCTGCTCACTTTGGGTTCATCTGTGTCCTGCTTCTCTTTAGGAACCTGTTAGAATTCCAAAATTCTTACTTTTTTCTTACTTCCACATATTCTTCAATCTATTTAGACATCAGTAACTGCAGAGCAACCAGGCTGACTCACTTTTTTATCTGGTTTTGAGGAATCTTGTTGCTTCCTTCCTTCCTGAAAGAGGAGAAGAGGGGGAAAAAGAGGAAAGTTTTGGAGTTACAGACAACCATTCTCTTTCTATTTCTGTTCAGATAATTCAAACCATTGTGACAGAGGAGCCTTCATGTTCCCAGGTCTTGGCCAGAAGCATTTTTATGGCTGAGACTTAGAGACAGCTACTATCAAAAAAATAAAGCTAAAGTTTTGATTTGTCACATGAGCTTCAGTGGAGAATTTTTTGTCCCCTTGTTAATAAGTAAATTTTTTATAAAATCAGCCAAACACATGGAAGGAAAAAGGTAGTGGGATGACAAGGAAAGGGACTTACCATCCTATTAGAACAGGAAGAGATATATATGCACATATATATATATATTTGACATAACTATTCTAATTTGTGCTCAAAACTTCATGTACTGATAAATAACTTCTACTCAGCTGCATGAAACTTTTTTTTGTTCCGTTTGCCGTTCGTTTATTTATTTATTTATTTGCCACATTTGATTTCCTTTTCACACACCCATCCATTCACACCTTCAGCCCATCCTCCTCATCCATAGCATTTTCCTGTCCATTTTCCCCCCTTGCATCCTCTCTGCTCACCTGTTAGAAGGCTCTGGCAGCACGGCCTGCATGTGGCTCCTCCTCTTGTGCTGGCATGTGATGGTGGCACCGTTGTGTCTCTTCCTCTCCCTCTCCACTAACAGACGCAGACCAAACTGGAGCATGCCCGCATTAAGGAGCTTGAACAGAGCCTGCTCTTTGAAAAGACCAAAGCTGACAAACTCCAGAGGGAGTTAGAAGACACTAGGGTAATGGTTTTCCCTGTTTGAATAACGAGCCTGATCTGTGTTGTGGAAGATTTCTGGTGGCACAGTGCCGGGGGTGACACGCGCTGGAACAGGGCCCTGCTCCTGCCGTAGCCACAGCTGGAACACTGTAAAAAATTAGCATTAATTTTGAGCTTCCATGGGGTGTGTGTGTTTGCCTGGACATGTGACTCCTTGAAGAACTCAGGTAAGATGTCTTCACACTGCACAAATAATCCTTGGATCCAAAAGTAGCAGGATGGGGCTGTGAGTTGACAGAAAGGGACATTCAGTAGCACATTTTAAAAATTAGCAGAGTTCATTAAACCCAAAAAACCTAAGACTGAACATGCCAGTCCTTTTAGCATAAACTGAGTACTTGGGGCTTGGTTTCTGAGCTCTTCAGTAGCTGCTGCACTACTTGCTTTGCTAAATCATGGTTTGCAGTGGCTTTTTAGCTCTTTTTTCCCACCAATGATCTTTTAATGGCTATCCCAGTAATTAGTAAACTGCTGCCTGTCAGAATATTACTGACATACTTTGTACCAAGTCAGAAGTTCAGCAGATGTCAATTCTTAAAGACAAATATGTATATACACACACATGGGGATTTTCTTGAAGTTCAGGTGGAATGAGTAAAAAAACCCAGGATGAATATAAACCAACAATTTAATGTGTAATTAATACTTTTAAAGAGTAGCTGTGGGAAATAATACCTTTTCCAGGAGGTCAAAGCAGTAACTTCCTAATTAGAATTAATTCTGGGAGCTTTGCTGTAGCAAAAACTGCTCCAACAGTCAGTGAAAATCTCAGATAGTGTGAGGCCACTTCTTCAGAGAGAATGGAGCAGGTATAGAAGGGATTTCAGAGGATTTATCAGTTCAAAATGTGTTTGCCATTTTCTCTGACAGTCTTGTACCTGCTGTGAGATGAATTTGAAAGGAATTATTTCAACAAAGACCTCAAGGTTCTCCATTCTTTTCCAGTCTGCCTTAAAATGGTTCTGAGGAACATTTTGTTAATCACTGATAATACCCATCAGAGTGGTTTCTAAGTTTATTAGCAAGTTATTTCTAGATAATACCAGAAGAACAAATTTTAGTAAATTCTGTGTTTCTAGACAATATAAGATGTTTGTCATTTGAATTGTGGACATTTTTCCCTTTTTGAAGCAATTTGCAACGCTTGGTGGAAGCCTTTCAGCAAGGCCTGAGTGTCTTTGTATGAAATGTATCTTTTATAATTCTTCTTTTCTTAAAATGCTGTTGATCATAGGTGGCCACGGTGTCAGAAAAGTCCCGGATCATGGAGCTGGAGAGGGACCTGGCACTGAGGGTGAAGGAAGTGGCTGAGCTCCGAGGGAGGTTGGATTCCAGCAAACACATCGACGACGTGGACACTTCTCTGTCCTTGCTACAAGAAATCAGTTCTTTGCAAGAAAAAATGGCAGCAGCTGGCAAAGAGCATCAGAATGAGATGAACTCGCTGAAAGAGAAGTTTGGCCTTAGTGAGGAAGCCTTGCAGAAAGAGATCAAGTCCCTTTCAGCTTCAAATGAGAGAATGGCAAAAGAAAATGAATCCTTGAAAACCAAGCTTGACCACGCCAACAAGGAGAATTCTGACGTGATAGAGCTGTGGAAGTCCAAGCTGGAATCTGCAATTGCCTCCCATCAGCAAGCAATGGAAGAGCTGAAAGTCTCTTTCAGCAAAGGTGTTGGGGCTCAGACAGCAGAATTTGCAGAGTTAAAGACTCAGATTGAGAAAATGAAATTAGACTATGAGAATGAAATGGCAAATTTGAAACTGAAGCAGGAAAATGAGAGATCTCATCACTTGAAAGAGATCGAGTCTCTGAAAGCAAAACTGGTGGCAGTCACGGAGGAGAAAGAGCAAAACCTGGAGAGCCTGAAGACCAAACTGGAAAGTGTGGAAGATCAGCATCTAGTAGAAATGGAAGACACTTTAAACAAATTGCAGGAAGCTGAGATAAAGGTAAAGGAGCTAGAGGTACTGCAAGCCAAGTACAATGAACAAACCAAAGTTATTGATAGTCTTACACCACAGATCAAAGCTGCTGAAGAAAAGCTTTTGGACCTTGCTGCACTTGAGAAAGCCAATTCTGAAGGTAAATTGGAAATCGAGAAACTTAGCAAGCAGCTTGAGGCAGCTGAGAAACAGATTCAGACTTTAGAGACTGAAAAGGGTGATGGAATTAGCCAGGTTTGTATCAACATCCATCCTTTTTGTTTTCTTTTGCTTTTATTTTACATTTGTACCGTTTTAATCTGCTGTAAGAAATACATCACAGGAAAAACAAGTTTTACTGAATGTGTATCTTGGGACCATCTGAGGAGGTTTAGAGGAGCATTAACCAGGTTGTGTCTCAGCAGGTTTCTGCTGTTCCACCTGCACCAATCAGCAAAAGGAAAAAATTCCTTCTGCACTTCCTTGCTGCAGATTTGGGCATGTCTGTGCTGAAATCTTCCTGTTCTGGAAAAATTACTTTGTTGGCTTGTTTGGGAGAAGGGTCCACACATCTTAAGGCTTTAACCTTTGGGGATAGACAAAGGGACTTGGGACTCGGTGGGGAAATATTTCCTTCATTACCTTTCCCCTCCTCTGACAAGGTGATGGAAGAGGCTTTTAAAACAAAAGAAAGCACAGAAAAACCTGGTGGAACTTTTCTTTAAGCCCAGATTCTGCAGGGATGTTTTTGGCACTGTTTCACAGCACTTTGGAACCACAGACTGCAACTTGTTACAGGATTTTCCTCAGATTTGGTTACAACACCTCTGTAAAGCTGATGGTAGTGAGGAGTAGTGGGAAAATAACTGGAAAAAGCTTTCCTAAACCTTCACAGGTGGTTCGAAGAGAGCAAATTTTTACCTTTGACTCTCTTTTTGAGGCCACACTGGGTTTCTGCACTACCCCTGGGTGTGGTACAGAGCCCTTGGAAAGATTCCTCCCCATGTGTTTGTATTGATCTGATCAGCCAATTGAAGCACCAATCAATCAGTTCAAAAAATGAGAACAATAAAGAACCAAAACTACTGATTGAACTAATGCTGAAATTGTGAGTGTGTTCAAAAATGTCTGCCATTAAATAATGTATTCACAATTAATGCCAAAATAACTAAATTTCAATGATCTCAAATCTGTTCCAAGATGCAATTACTGCTGTGATGTATGCAGTCATCAGTGGAAATCAGCTTCACTCAGTTAACCCACCATGGTTCTTTCTTAATTTTTTTTATTTCTCATCTTAGAGTGATTTTAATATTGTAGTTATTTCTTTCAGATTCACTTTTAATTTTCCTAATTTTTCATTCATGTTTATCATTTTATTTTACTCCATTTCATCACCTTTGTTAGGCCAATAATCTGGCCAAAGAACTGCAGGGCAAAGAGCAAAAGCTTCTTGACCTTGAGAAAAACTTGAGTGCAGTAAATCAAGTTAAAGATTCTTTGGAAAAGGAACTTCAAGTTTTGGTGAGTAATACCCCAAAATTTTGACTTTACTCTTTGGATTTTGGGTTTCATGGTGAGAGTGCAATGGAAATCTATGGATCAGCTCTGAGCAAAGCCTTCCAAAGGTGTTTTACTCGTGGAAAAAATGGGAAGGGTTCATGGCTAATGGGATCTGTCCCAGAATAAAAAGAGCATTTCACCTCAGTCATGTGTTTTCAGGTGTTTTGTCTAAATAGAACTCCTCTATTTATGGATTACAGATAAAATTAAACCAAATCAAAAGCAGCAGCAGCTTAAATTCAGACTGCTCATTAAGGAACACTTAATGGCCCTTTATTGCAGCTGTTGTGCCAATTAATGCTTGCTACACTCCTCTTATAAATGGTTTTAAAAGACATTTCTCATTTAAACAAATTTCCAAATACTGTGTTGTTGGGTGGGGTTTCCCTGAGGAACTACACTGGCATTAGTACCAAACAATGGGATTTTTGGTCTTTCCATGGAAGCAGGTGTCCCCTGTGCAGCCTGGGAGCAGCAGGGATACAAACCCTAAATTCTTGTTTCCTACCCTGGGCTCTGTGGCTGCTGATGGAGGAGTTGCTTTAAATATTGAGGGACTTGCAGCCAAGGCAAGGCAAGATCTGTGCTAAGCTGTAACTGAAAAACTTGAGATCTGTTCATGATAGGAGCAAAGTTCTATTTGTACCTGAAAAATTCCTAATGCAAATTCATTGGTTGAACTGCACTGTTACTACCAAGCCTTACATTAAGTTTTTATCAATTTTTCAGAAAGAAAAGTTTACTAGTGCAGCTGATGAAGCAGAGAATGTACAACAAACTATGCAAGGTATGTGCTGCTAAAATAAACAGAGAACTAAAAAGCTGCAGAAATGAAATGCCAACAAAATGGCTTTTTTAAGCAATTTCAAGCTCACAGTTGATGGTACAGCAGTGTCAGTGGCTGTGGAAAGGACAGGATTATTTGTAGCCTCTCTGAAGGGTAACATACCTTGCAAGTAAGGTGGAATTGTCTGCATTTAAGTAGTTACTAACTTTGTTTTCCAAATTTTACTTGCCTAGAAATGGTGAAAAAGCTGAACCAAAAAGAAGAGCAGTTTGCACTCATGTCTTCAGAACTGGAGCAGCTCAAGTCTAGTTTGACTGGTAAGGAAGGGGTGAAATGGAATGTTCTGGAAATGCATCAGCTTTGTGCTCTGTGGCCTGCAGGAGGCTTTGCTGTGCCTTTCATCTCTGTGCTTCTCTCTGAAAGCCCTGCAGAGGGAAGCCAAGGATTTGTGCCCTGGAGCAAACCCTGCCTGGTGGCACAGAAGTGATCCCAAGGCTGCCCTGGCCTGAGGCATTTTTTCACTGGAGCTTGGTGTTGCCTTCATTGTTCATTTTCTGCTGCTCTGCTGAATGAGTGTTTCCACCTGCAAGACCTGCACTTCTCTTCCTCCATTGCTTCCTTCCCCTGTGAGACAGCAGAACTTGTACCAACATCTCATGGCCTGAAGTGAAACACTTCTGAAACAAAGGGCTCCTGACCAGCTGCTCTTTCTGTTTCTGAGGAGTCCTTAACCTTCTGCTGGAGTTACCAGTTCAATCAATCATCATTTTTCCTTTTAAAGGGGTGATCTGTGAGGCCTGGAGCATCAATATTGCTGGCTTTAGTTCTTTACAGTTCTCTAGCTGTTCTTTGCATAGGCTTCCTCTGAAATGTACAGCTTAACCACCTTTGTTTTGCTCAGAGATGGAGAAGAAGCTGAGGGAGCGAGAAGAGAGAGAGCAGCAGCTGATGGAAGCAAAAGCCAAACTTGAAAATGACATTGCAGAGATCATGAAGTCATCAGGAGACAGCTCTGCCCAGCTCACAAAAATGAACGATGAGCTGAGGTTAAAAGAAAGGTATTTCATCACATCAGAGCATTGTCACATCAGATCTCCACTCCCACACTCCCAGCTTCTCGTTGTATTTTTCTGTAAATATCTGAACAAGATGCTCCTGAGTGTCACATTGATATGACAAGTGAGCTTATCAAAACAGTCTCCTGGGAGTGATTTGAAGAGCATCCAACGCTGATAATTCCAAAATCCTTACATAATGTGCTTCTCAATGCCCAGAGAAAATGACCTCTTGAATAATCCAGACTCTTTTGGGATTGTGCTTCATGATTATTTGATTACCTGATAAAACCCAGTTTATTTAGATATATAAAAGACCTGGGTCACATTTTTGTGAGAGAAAATGTGGGGTTTTTTTCCAGATAAAAATTGTATGTACAATACTGGGGGCAAAGTAACTTGGTCTTCCCTGTGTATACTGAATTTAGCAGTACACTCTCTATCTGTTAAACAATTAAATCTCATTTTAAATGCTTGGTCAGAATACAGAACTTCAGCACAATCTTGGTTCTTTCATCTCTGTGCTTGTGGTGCTGTCAGCAAAAAGTGATGTTCTTTCTTTTGGTCTTTCCAGGCAGTTGGAGCAAATACAACTTGAGCTTACAAAAGCAAATGAAAAGGCTGCTCAGCTTGAGAAAAACGTGGAGCAGACAACACAGAAAGCTGAGCAGAGTCAGCAGGAAACTCTCAAGATTCATCAAACAGAACTGAAAGCTCTGCAGGATCAATTAACAGACATGGTAAGGACAACTTTAAAAGCACTAAAACTCTGCAGAAATATGGTCCCACTGCTGCTTGAACTGTGTTTTACTGTCTAATCTTCCGCCAGAAAAAGCAGATTGAGAGCAGCCAACATCAGTACAAAGATCTTCAGGCAAAGCATGAAAAAGAAACTTCTGAGCTGGTGGCTAAACACAACACAGATATCCAAGGGTTTAAGCAGAACCTGCTGGATGCAGAAGAGGCACTGAAAAGTGCCCAGAGGAAAAACAGTGAGCTGGAGGCACAGGCTGAGGAGCTGCAGAAACAAGCAGAGCAAGCCAGAGTAAGTGGCTTTTGTCACTCTGCAAGTGACTTAAAGTTTAAATTTTTTGTCTCAGTGACTCGTTTTCTCTCTGCTTCAACCTTTCATAGCCAGATTTTTGCAGTGTTTCTGTTTTGACCTTTTCCAGGGCATGTGGGTATGGGTTAGGGAGGAGAAGCCCACAGGACAAACTGGTTGTTAGTTCTCCTCTCAGTTACACAAAAGTTGATGAGATAGAGTTCTTTGATATCAGTTAACATTTTATGTTCATAGATCTGGCTCAGCACAGCCAGTTGCAGCCAGATGTCATTCCCTGTTTTTTTAATATGCTTGGATTTTAAGATGCATTGTAAACTACTTCATTTAGAGGTGCTACACACCTTTTGTTTGTAGATATTCAGTGTGTAGCTTAACTTTAGCAATTTTAATTTTTCTCCTGTTTCTTTGACTTTACTGCTTGCTTTCATCCTTCAGCAATTATTTGCTATAATCTTTGCTGTATGATTTAGCAAATTATTTAGTGTATAAATTGACACACAATATTGACAGCACTGATGTGGTGTTTTGAATTAAAGGGGTCATGACAACATATTTTTGAGAGAAATATGAGGAGGTAAAACTGAGAATTGGAAGTCAGTTTCTAATAGACCTCCTGGCATTTTAATTCACTTAGAGTCTCGTGAAATCATTCTGTGGCTCTTCTTTTGAATAATTTACAGTTAGTCAATTTATTGAGAGCAGTTTTATAAATGGCATGAAATTTTGGGGGGAGGAACCTTTAAACCATGATTTTTTAAAATATTATTTAGCCACTAAAAACTTCCTGTGGATGATGTGTGTTCTGTAATGCAGCAGGGGTGTCTGTCAGCAGTTGGGTTCAAACAGGCACTGTGTGTCAGTGTATACACTTTTAAAACCTAAATTACAGTTGCTCTATTTGCCCTTAAAGCACATTTCTCATTCATCTGCTTGACTTGATTTTTGTTTTCCCTTCTCCCCGACTTTATTTCTTTAGTCCTTAAGCTCTCTGTTAGCCTCATCCAGAAAAGAAATCGAACAAATGTCAGACAAGATGAGGGCTTTGATATCAGAAAAAGAGACTTTGGCACAGGAGGGGAATACTTTAAAATTAGAGAGAGGTCCCTTGTTATCGAAACTTAAAGAATTGGAATCAAAGATTTCGTTAATGCAACAAGACCAAGAAGAACTTGAGGCAGAAAACAAAAGAATCCTAAAGCAGAAGGAAGAAGCTGAGGCCAAAAGCCAGCAGGAGAGCACAGAAAAGGTAGCACTGATTTCTGAGAAAAGCAAATTGCTCACTGAACTGGAGGCAGTGCAGGCAAAGCTGCTGAAGGCAGCTCAGGAAAATGAGGCTCTCCAGTCCTTGGAGTTAAACTTGTCCCAAAAGCTGGAGGAACTTCAGGCCAGCAAAGATGCCGTGGATGTGGCGTGGCAGAAACGTGTCAAAGAATGGGAAGAGCTGGAGAATTGTCAGAAGAAACTTCTGGAAGAGAAAGATGCAGTTCTAAAAGACAAAGATGATGTTATCCAGAAGCTGGGAAGTTCTTGTGAGGCCCTGGCCAGAGACCAAAGGGAGCTCCAGGACCAAGTGTCAGCTCTGGCTGCAGAGAGAGACTCAGCCCTAGGGGACCTCTTGGCTCTTCAAGACAGATACGAAGCCCAGGAAAAGGAGCAGGGCAAGCTCGTGCTGGGCCTGCAGGAGGAGAAGGACATGCTCCTCAAAGGCACAGAAAAGCTGCAAGTGAGTTTAGCCAAGGCAGTCAGTGAAAACCAAGTGTTAAAAGTGAGAGAAGAGGAGATGCAAACCCAGCTCACCAAAGCAAGGACAGACATGGCGGAGCTGCAGAGCTCCCTGGAGAGGCTCACTTGTCTTCTTGAGGAAATGAAAGCCTCAAGAGAGACACTCAGTTTGGAATGTAATCAGTTACAGCAAGAGAAAGAGGCTCTTTCCTCATCAGAACAGAGGCTTCTGGCTGAAAGGGAGCAACTTCTCAATGAAAATAAGGAAATTGCTGAGAAACTTGAGAAGGCCTCAGCAGATGCTGAGCTTTGTGAGAGAATCTGCACTGAGAAAATGAACAAACTGACCTTGGAGAAGGAATCTGTCCTTCAGAAGTCGTTGCAGTTTGAAAAGCACAATGAAGCTCTTCTCCAAGAGAAGAAGGAGCTGGAGACAAAATACTTGGAGCTTCTTGATGAAAACAAGACTTGTGCAAAGGCACTTTCTGATCTGAAGAGGGAACGTGAGCTGGACCTCTCGTCCAAGAATGCTCTGGCTCAAGAGAATGCCACACTCCAAGATTCCATTGAAGCCCTGAAGGCAGAGCTCAGTAAGAAGACTGTAGAAAATCAAGAGTTAATGGCCTGTAAATGTGACCTTTCCAATCTTCTGAAGGAGGCCCAGGATGCCAAAAGAGCATTGGAAGGTGAGTTGGCTGCTGCATTGCACACCCAGCAGGTCCTGTCGTCTTCCTTGGACACCTGCTCCTTTGCCAGGGAAGTGCTGAGCAAGGAGAGGGATGAGCTGCAGGAGGAGTGTCAGAAATTAAACAGAGAGGTTGCTCTTTTGAAAGAAACCTTAACCTTGGAAAAGGAAGCTCGAAAACTGGACGAGAACTCGTTTCTATTGGGACGTACAGAACTCCAAAGTCACATCTGCTGCCTAGAGAAGGAGCTAGAAAAGCTGAGAGAGAAACATGAAGTTCTGACTGAGAAAAAACTTTTAATTCAGGAGAAAGAAAACTCTGAAATGAAACCGATGGAAATAAGGAAAGAGGAAGAAACCACCCTCTGTGCAGAGAAAGAGCAGCTCACTTCCACCATGGGGCGACTGATGACTGACTTTGCTTCCTTGTCCAGATCTACAGCAGAATTCCGGGTCCTGCACAGCTCCATCTCCAGGAAGATGGATGTGCTTGAACAAGAGATAGAGCTGATGGAAAAGGAGGAAATGGAGTTCCTTCAGGAACTGGACAACCTGAGGGCTGAGCAGAGAAGTCTGATCAGTAAGGAGGGAGCAGTGAATGAGAAGGGGAGATTCTCCCAGGATGATTGCAGACTGTGTGAGGAGGTTAAACTTTTAGAACAAACTGGTAGTGACCTCTCAGGCAGATTGCTGGAGTCTCAGGGCCAAAATCAGATGCTGCAGGAGCAAATGAACAATCTGATTTTGCAAGTAAAAGAAACTGAGACTCTCCAGGCCCAAGCAGTAGTACAGAAATCAGAGGTACTGAAATTCATAGTTAAAAGTCAAGTCTGGGGCTGATTTTACTAATCCTGAGCACTAACCCCTGGTGTCCTCTCTGCACTTCACTGCACACTCAGCACTTCATGACACACTGCAGTTGTGGGCTCTCTCAGTGTGGTACTTGGGGCTTGGTGCAAGTTCCCAACTGTGAGTTTGAAAGACACTTTATTTTTTTTTAATATTTTTAACTACAGAAGCCTCTGTTGTTGCTGAATGTTGCAGGAAAACAACATAAACTGTGAATAAAAGGAAGTTGTGTTCATGGTAGGAGGCATTGAGCAGCTCCTTCTGGTGAAGGCCTCTGCAGCTTAAAATCTAAAGTAGTAACAGATAAGGTTTTAGATTGGATCTTTGTGCAATTTTATGTTCAATTACAGCAAACTACAATTCTGAGTTACTCCAAAAAATACAGAAGAATGTGCTGCTCTTGTAAATGTAGTTGGATAAAAGCAGTGTGAGAGAATGGGAAAGACATTGACAATTTTGGTGTTCTTTTTATTCACAGAAGTGTTTTGTATTCACCACCAACAAATTCTTTATAAAATACTTTGATTTTCAGTTTGTTTGGCTTGAAGCCCAGAAAATCACATTGAATGCAAATTAGAATCAGGAGATCCTATAGATTACACCTGCCTAAGTATTTTAATGTCATTGTGAAGTATTTCCTTTATGAGGCCATAATAACACTGAAATAATGCAATAATTGGCTTTATCTCTAATTCCATTATTTTTCAAATATTTGAGGTTTTGTAATTCCATATTTTCTGAAAATACACCAGGCTGTTGGAAGTGAATATCTGTTGAATTACTACTGCCTGAAGAGGTGAGAGATCTGAGAGCAATCACAGTGGTGGAAATGAGAAATCCAGGAATTAAAATTCCTCAGTGGTGACACGAGCATGGGGTTATGATCTGTTTCTGCATGGAATTGAATCTTCAGTTCATTTGATACTTTATGCAGCTCCAAAATGCAAATAAATTTCTAGTTTAAGTCCTTACTTACCTGGGAAGCCGCTGATAAACCATGGAGCTGTGCATAAAGTATTGATCTTTTGCTGTCAGAATTCCTGTTGGAAATAACTGGGTTTTTTTCCCCACCTCCCTTTATATCCAGGTGGCCAAACTGGCAGAGGATGTTTTCCAGGCAGTGGAGCAGGTGACCAAGGAGAAGGATGCCATTCACAAAGAGAAGATTGAAACTTTGGCCTCTTTGGAGAACTCGAGACAGACAAACCAGAAGCTGCAGAATGAAGTAATCACATTAAATGCTTTTCTGTGAAAAGTTTTGCCTGGTTTGTGAGAGCAACTGTTGAATTATAGAGAATTGAAATAGGCAGGAGAAGATTCTGTAATTTTCCCACTGTGAAAAATTCCTGGATGAGTGCAGAGTGATGGAAAATGCACGTGGCTTTATGGTCATGGTTATTTTATATTTTGCCCGTGGTGTCAGTCCAAGCTGCAGCAGTTCCCATTGGGATCTGTGTCCAGTCCATGTCTTCCCACCACTCTGTGCTGCTCCAGGACCCCAGGAAGGGGAGGATGGCCTCACCCTTGGATGTCCTGCACTCCCAGAGCCCTGGGGGTGAGCAGCTGGGTGCTGGGTGCTGGAACAGCAGCGATTTCCAGCGGGATCTGCCGGGAGAGAATCGCAGCTGCTGACGTTCTATGGGAGGGGTTCCCTTTCTGGATTAAAAAAATCCCCAGGGTCCTGCAATGCCATGAGGATGGCTGCAGATTATCTGTTATGTAATAAATACACTGTGGGCTGCATGCAAACAAATCAGCTCCACGAGCTCCTGGTGTTTCTGTGGGGGACACGAGCTCAGGAAATCCATGCCCAACACTTTGTCGAGATCTCTGCAAGGAATTCCCTTCCTGTGGGTGCAGGCACAGCATTCAGCCCTCCCAGAAAATAAGGTATGGAAAAGCAGAATTTCTGAGTTATCTTAGAGGAATAAAGATCAAGGAGACAGCTGGTTTTAGCAACAAGCTTTGCATTTAAAAGAACAAATAATGCTCTGAGTGCTGCAGCAGTTAATGGAGGTGAGGTGCTTTGGGCTTTACCTTGGGCTGTTGACACCAGATTCCTGGAAACTGCTCTCCAGTGGACTTGGAATTCTTTGTGCTGCTCTTTGTGCTGCTCTGTTTGAATGCAGAAGGTCTCATAACATTTGTTGTTGGACAAACACATCAGTCCAGACAGGCTGGGTTAATTTAGGGGCTAAAGATAGAAAATGGAAGAGCTCAAGCCCCCATTTGGCTGAGGGTTGTTTCCTGAGAACTGTGTGGTTTCATTGGTGTAATGAGGGTTTTTTTCCTCTTTAAGTTGGACATGCTTAAACAAAACAACCTGAAAAACGAAGAGGAACTTAATAAATCAAAAGAGCTTCTAAATCTGGAGAACAAGAAAGTGGAAGAACTTAAAAAAGAATTGTAAGTATTTCAGTGTTAAATCTGTTCATTTTTGTGGGTACATTTACCTTTAATTTTTTTTAAATTGTCCTTCACCACCTTTCTGACTTATAAAGCAGATATTGGGTCAAAATTAAATGTTTGGCATGTGCAAAACTTGGCATGAGAATGTTGCTACTAAATTGCTGAAGGGAATTAAATCCTTAGAGCATAGTTTGAAATAATTTGTTTGTTGGAGGGTTCTGTCACCTGAGGGTATGTGGTGATATTAAAATCTTTATTAGAAGATAATTTTGATTATCTATAATTACAACTACACTTGAAGTGTTAAGTGGCTTTGTTCATAGAATATTTGATTCTGCTTTTATTTTTCATTGATGGCTTTACAAAGTTTATTTCTGTGGCCCCACTGTGTATTTATTTCCTGAATGGTGTAAACCAAATCCTATATATTGGATATAAAACTCAAGTTAATTGTTCATTATTTGAGCTGCTTCATTGAAAAACAACATTTGACGTACTCCAGTCTCACCATGTGTAACACTGGACACAAACAAATGAACAGAAAGCATTTGATACACAAATTTGATACAATTTGCCCTGTGGAATCTCATTGTAACAGAGCTGCTGCTGTGCCACAGGGAATAAAGATCCCAGTCATTGCTGCCCTGCAGTGGCTGCACGTCCCCAGCTCTCAGAGGTGTCATTAAATCACAAACCACTTTCCACCTGTGCTCCAAGAGGAATTTCTTGGCTCATGGAGTGAGAGCTGGAATCTCGCTGACAGCTTAACAGCAGCTTCGATTAATTATTATTACTGTAGTTCATTTGTCCCTTTGTGACAGCTCCGAGGTGACACCAGGGCACAGGGGCCACCAGCTCACAGATTTCAGTGCCTGGCTGTGACTGGCAGCTTGTGCTGGTGGCTTTGGAGAACCTGGGGCCTTGCAGAGAGCCCTTTGAGAAAGGCAGGATTTCTTTCCAGGAGCAATTCCTGCCTCAGTGCCCGTGGGAAATGCCAGAGTAAATAACTGCTGGTTGCTCTAATGCTGGAACAGCAAGGGAGACCCTGATGTTATGGAAAGGCAGCAGATACTGGGCTGTGATTTGCCAGGCAGGAATTATTTATAGGAGATGCTGCCTAGAAAATCTCCAGCACCACCAGGTGTTCTCAGCACCCTGATCACTCTGAGGGGGTTAATTCTGGTATTTCTTAGATTGAATGTGGCCTCTGATCATCAGAGCTGAGACCCTGGGGAGAAAGGGAAGCTTGTCTAGTTTTTAATTGATCTTTGCTAGTTGTTTGGTGTGTTGCCCTGTGTTAATTACAGTAAGAATTAGCTGGGTGACAGATTCCTGATGAGCAGGGTGTGGGCAGAGAGCAGAGCTCAGGGGAGCAGAGGGAACAGAGTGCCTTGGACAGGGGCATGGGACAGGGACAGGGACAGGGTGTCCTCTGGAACAGGCTGGGCTGGGGAAAGCTGCAGTGCCTGTGCCTGCTCCCAGGGCCATCCCCTGGGAATTGCTTGCCAGGAACAGGGGAGCATTTCAGACACACTGACCCCAGTATTGGGTTTTTTTAACACCCTAAATAATCTGTGCCTTAATGCCTGAAGAAAGAGGAGGAGGGGTTAGTGCTGCACCTCAGCAAGAGGGGAGTCACTGTTAGGGGTGGAGTTTGCTCCAGTCCAGGGACATCAGGGTGGGAATTTGCCAAGGTGAGGCCAGGTAGAAAGAGTGGTTGAAAAATCAGAGTCATGTGAGATGCTGAACTAAAATCAGACTTTTGTCTAAATGTGCCCAGTAAGAGACAACAGATCCTTGTATTTTGAAGTGCTTGAATAAGTTTCTGATGTAAGAGTTCTTTCGCTTCCCACAGTTATAAAAGTATTTTTAATATTCCAGTCAGGGTTTAAGTCTGTAGTATTGGCACTCTGAATTTCACTGAATAGTAGTAAAAATTACTATTCAGTGAAATTAAGAGTGTCTTTTGTGCTTTTTGAAAGATGTCAAATCTTAAAGATTTTCTCTTAGTCACTCATGTTACAGCCAGCATGCTAAATATTTTTTAAAATTTGTTGCAAGTAAACGTATTTTAAGGAAACTGGACTCATTAGTAGGGACACAGGCTGATGGAAGCTGCAAAGCCTTTTTTTCTTCAGCTTTGGTTTTGTCTCATTTGCAGTTTTGTGTCTATTAAAATAATGGAATAGATGAGGTTTTGCTTCCTGTGATCCTGCACTTTTGGATGTCAGACCTGGTAGGAGTAGTTAAATCAGTGGAGCTCCAAGCTGTTGCTTTTTTTTTTTCCTGTTGCCTTTTTTCCCAAGTTTTCTTTCTTTTTTATGCTTTTAAGCAATTCTGTTTCACCTCTGGCTGCAAAGTTCCTTTCTGTGACCGGTCCAGGCTGCAAACAACCCCTGCCTGCGTTTCCACATCCCAGCCCTGCTGCCCCTGGGAATTCCCGAGCGCCGGGACCGCTGGCAGGGGAAGGCTGGGAGCAGCCGCAGGGCTCAGCCCGTCCCCGTGTCCCCGGGATTGTCACCGCTATTCCCGGTCCCTCAGCCACGTGATCCCGATGTATTTTTCCGAGCTGTGAAGCCGCCTCTCTCCCCCGGTTTTCCCTCGCCTCTCCCGTTCCTATGGTAACGATGCTCTCTGTGTGCTCGCAGCGAAGCGCTCAAGCTGGCAGCGGCTCACAAGTCCCAGCAGCTCGAGGCTCTGCAGGAGGAGAACGTGAAACTGGCCGAGGAGCTGGGCAGGAGCAGAGACGAGGTCTCGAGCCAGCACAAGGTAGAGCGGCCGCAGAGGGCGGGAGGAGGCTCGGCCGGAGCTCCGGGGCTGCCCCGGCCCGAGCTGGAAGGATCAGTGGTGCTGGGAAATCCAAGTGGAAACCACCTGCACGGGGAGGTTGGAAGTGCAGGCTGACAGAAGGTTACATAACCCGGGAAGGATACTTGGGAAGGCTTGGGAATGAGCATAAATGAAACGTGCTTTAGGCAAGTGTATTAACAGAGAGTTGCTATTTCTGTTGGGAGTGATTTTGTTACACAACTGTGGTAATGTACATCCACCAGTATTAGGGAATTGTAGCTTTTTAATTCTTAGTCCTGCTCTCCCCAGCACTGAAAACAGAGGATTTAGGATGTATTGCAGAGTACTGTGTAAGACCACGTTGGACTTGTGCTGTGCATGTCTGCTCAAACTTCACACTGTGCTGCAGCCAGGCAGTGGGTCCCAGGGAGCAGAACCCCTGCAAGGTTCTTTTCTGGTGGTACTTTATTTTTTTATTTTTTACTATTATATCTGAACCTGCTGTTGGAATCCTAAAATATGGGCAAGTTACTCAGCTTGTATCACTGGTACTTGCCAAAAAAGAAAATAGATTTACAGCCCCTAATGTGGAGGTTTTAGTTCTTGTGGAGCAGTTCAGTGACAGGCACACTGTGAAGGAAGCTTTGGAAGATCTTATCCAAAAGATACAAAAGCAGAAATGTAGGAGATTGAGGTTTGTGTCCTGCCTTTCTGAGGGAGCACCTGTGCAGGGAGGGGATCCTCTTCCCCGTGACAGGGCACAGACTCTTCCACCCTGCAACAGGCTTAATATTTTTAAAGCCAAGAGGTTGATTTTCCCCCAAGAGTCCTGTTTGGAAGTCCTGAGGATGGGTGACTACAGCCCTGGGCAGTTTGTAAATCTTTCAGCTGCTGGCAGGAGTAATGCTCAGGCTCCTTGGTCCTCAAGAGCCTTTGGAGGTGACGAGCAGAGTCCCAGACGTGTGGGCTCAGCACTGACTCATTCCCCATCTGAGGAGCAGATTGGGGAGGGCACATCCCAACCAGCCAGTGGGAGCTGCTCCCCACTCCCACAGGGTTTCCTAAATTATTTCAGAGTCCTTGAGGCAACCTGTTATTTTCAGGGAGAGTTGTAACTTCAGAAGGATTTGGCAGCATTGGTCAAATCTTTCTGCATTTTGTCACCTGGGAAGGCCCTGAGGGAAGGGACCCCGAGCCATGGGCTGGCCACAGTCACTGCACTTGGTCTGTGCCCTCCCTTGTTTGCAGCTGACCTGGGGAAGGAATCCTGCTGTGTGCATCCTGCTGGCTGTGGCTCTGTCAGCAGGGATCCCTCTCCCAGTGCCAGGACAGACAGCTGTAGTGTGGGCAGCACAGGGATGGGTCCATCACCTCACAAACTGGGGCAGTGTCAGCTCAGCTGCACCACAGCCTGTCCTGCCCGTGAGTAGATGGCTCCAAGAGCAAGGATCTGGAGCTTGGGAGCACACCCTGTTTGCCTTCTTCTGCCCTTTGTGTTGCATTGTGTCCCCTCTGCGAGGAAAATGGGATCTGAGTGTGGGAATGCTGCCTGTTGCAGTTCCCAAATGTCACATTTGGGCTGTGAGATCTGGTGAGCAGCTCAGCCTCCCAAAAGCCTGGGAGAGGCCTTTGGTATCCCAGGTGTCCCAACACCTCCCCTCTGCTGTCACACCATGCTCAGGCCACAGCTTTGGGCTCCCTGGGTTCAGGCTGTCTGTGGGAAGCAGGAGAAATGTCACCAGAGAGAATCCTCCAGCAGATTTTGGAGGAGTGAAGGGTTTCCCACAGGAGGATTGCCCAGCAGCTCCCAAAAATCTGGGCAGTGGGGAGGAAAGCAGAAAGCAGCAGAGCTCAGGCTGCAGAGGGTCTGTGCAGGTACCTGTGAAATGCATCAGGAAGGGGCAAACACAGGATTGGGAATTTTGAGCTGTTGCTGTGGTAACCACATAAATTCTAACAAGTGTGTTGTCAGTTGGGTTAGAGAATCTGTGGCTGCTTATAACACACTTTGCAAAATTAATGAATCCTCTTTCATGAATGATTTATCTGGACATCTAAAGGTTAAAGTGTCTCACACCAAAGATGCTGAGGGAGCTTTTCTGTATTGATCTGTTAATAATTAGCTGATTGTAATTAGTTAAAGAGTCACATTCAGATAGACACTGAGCTCAGGGAACTTTCCTAGCTTCACATTATTTGTTGTGGCATTTTGAGAGCCTCAGGCATTCGAAGTTCATTGGAGAAGGTGCAGAAATACCCAGCAGCTCACCTGGCCCATCTTTTATTAACAGTGTGCCAGGTCTGCTCCTGCTGAGTGTGACTGCAGAGAAATGCCAGTGCTGGCAGAGGACAGGGAATGCAAAAAACCAGCTGGGAAGTGTGATGGGCAGGAGATGAGTCCCCTCACTGTGGAGATCTGCAGGAGGAGAGGGGCTGGAACCCAGGGTCAGAACGAGGGTCTGGAAGCTGCAGCTCCCTGGGAGTCACATTTCTCAGAGCTGTCATATTCCTCCCTTGCTGTCACCAGTCTGTACAGATGTCAGGAGTTCACCTAGGCTGCCTCTGGGCAGGAAACAAGACAGAAATTGGGAATCAGGGAGTGCTCTGGTGCTGCTGGTGGAACTGGGTTTTGACTGGGTTTGACCTGCAGGAAAACTTGGCCATACCCCCACAGTGCCTTGGCTGCTCTGCTGTCCCACAGTGGTCACCTGCCTTGAGAGACACATCTTGATTTGTTCTAAGAGTTATTTATAGAAGTCTCCCTACACCCTTCTAGTATCTACTTTTCATATCAATAAAGTTGTCTGATTAAGCCCAGTGGAACAATCCTGGTTAATCCCAAACCTGGAAGGTTTAACAGCACAGGGAAGGAGAAGGTAACTTGTGAGGAAATGTGGAGGAGATGGCTGCTCCCAGTGAGCTGCATTTAGCTGAGAGCTGGGGGCTGGCAGACACCCTGCCTGCTCAAGGAAACTTGTTTAACACCTTCTGTGCTGAACCTCAAGGTCTGCAAAGTGCTGAAAGAATTCCTCTGTCAGGGACAGGAGCTGCTGTCAGGGCTCTGAGGTTGCCATTATAAATGTATGTGTTCCTGACCTTGTGGGTGAACCCTGGAATCTTGTGAAATCCCACTGGAGCCTGTGCTCAGGGAGTTCTGGTACACACAGTTCTCAGAGCAGCAATTGCTGGCTTTGGCCATTGAATGAGAAGGAAGGAGGAGGTGGTGAAGAATAATTAATCTGCCTGAAAAATACTTGTTTTCTTAACCTTTTCAGAAGATCATTTGCCCCAATGTTTCTGTGTTGGGCCTTTGCAGTTTTGTTGCTTTGTGTTTCCTAGCCCAGTTTAGACCCAAGAACCAACAAGAATCATTTCAATTGAAGCTTTGCAGGTTTTAAGGGCTTAAGAGTGGCCTCACCGAGTTACAGGTTCAGGATGTGGTAACAAACACCAGACCAACAGCTTTGGGATCAATAATTCATCTCTGAATAAGGGGGCAGGGACAAATCCGGGTCAGTGGTGCAATGATCCAGCACAGCAACCCCAGCAATTCCCCAGTGCTGGGCTAAAAGTAACACCAGGCACACCAAGGGCTCCTGGGGGTGTGTGTGGGGTCTGGAAATGTCCTTCAACACTGGTCTCACCCTCTGCTGTGTGCACAGGACATGGAAATGCTCATAAAGCACCTCCAGGCCCTCACTAGCTGATGTTTTGGTCACTGAACAGTTTGTGTTTGGTGCATGTGCTGTGCCAGTAGAAAATCTGCTGCTTTGAGGATCTGGGGGGCTCTGCAGCCTCTCCCAGGTTTATTTTATGATAATGGTGCTCTGATATATTATACTAAGGAAACAATCTGTAGTGTGTTAACTGGAGTCTGTCTGTACTTGTGTTTTAGCTGGAAGAGGAGAGATCAGTACTCAATAACCAGTTATTAGAGATGAAAAAGAGGTAAGTTGTTCCTGCTGATGTGTGCTTAACCCCACAGTCCTACAGAAAACACAAAAACACTGCTAAGAGCTGCTCTTTTCTGTTGTGTCATGGTTAAAAGTGCTGAGTTGTTGCACTCATTGGATTAGAGATGGAAGCATCCACATTTGCTTTAGTTCCACACCTCCCACACTGTGGTAATTCTTATTTCAGTGACCAGTTGAATGTTTGGTTTTAGTCTGCTCTGGAATGTTGGATTGTCCCTCAGTCTGATAAAATGTGTGTGCACAGATCTGACCCGGCGAGCTCTTGAAAAATAAAGGACAATACAGTGGTGCTGAGGAGGTTATCAGGGGAAAAGGAAAGGAAAGTTCTGAGCACTTGCTGCTCTCATGGTTTCGGGCTGTTGAGTTCCTTGTGGGTTATTGCAGTTCATTCAGCACTGCTTTTAAATGCCAGGAGATTTGTCCTGGGTGACTGGGGCATCCCTTTGTAAACTGCTGCTCAGGGAAAGGTCCCAGGTCACAAATCTGAGTGTCTGCAGTGTGTGCAGGGGAAGCTGATTGGCCCCTGTGCCTGGAGGGAAGTGGGGGCTGTCCAGAAGCAGTTACATAAATCCTTGGAGAACAACTCAGCTCCCCATGACACCTCAGCTGTTCCAGGAAAAGCAAACCAACCCCTGCTGAATTTCCTGGATTTATAACGGTCCCAACAAAGAACAGTGAGTGGCTTTGGGGTGTTTATGGACATCACTGTGCATACACATTATCCACACATTATCACTGTTCCCTTTCTTGTTCCCTGACTCTCTGGGAGGGGTTTCATATCTCCTGCTGTTCCAAAGGGCACAGGGGGTGTTCCCCAAGCCAAAGCTTCCCCAGGGAATGTCAGAGTTGGATCAGCTGAACCTCCAGCTTTACCCAGCCTCACGAGCTGCATCAGCAGCCTGTTACTGAACATGCTTGAGAATGTTTTCAGTGGTGTAACTCCTGCAGGTCACTTGGGGAAAGGAAGGAGGGAGTGGGAAACCAAGACATTCAATATTTTCCAGCAGTTGTTTCACAGAGAACACTTTCAAAGACAAACTCTGTAAGTTCTACAAAGGAAGGTGTGTGCTCTGATCTTCCTTCTCCTGTTTTCCTCTGGGTGAGCTGCCTGAACTAATTCAGACAGTTGTGAAATCAGTGAAGTGAATTTTACCATGACTTTACCTTCAGTTGGTTACACTGAGATGCCCCAGTTTGTGACTGGCTTAATGACATTGCTCAGCAGTGTTGAATAAACTGCAATAGAAGAGGAAAATGAGAAACAGGAAGGGGAAAATAAGGAATAGGAACAGCCTGGCTGAGGCAAACTGCAGGCACTGGGGCTCAGAACATGTCAACATGTGGCATCAGGGCTAATGAAAAAGGTTTGGCTGAATAAAGAGATAATTAAGTAAAAATAAAGAAAAAAGTCTCTAAATTCCCAAATTCCACAGAATTTGGTGATGGGAAGATGATAATCTCCTCCTTTTGCCTTAAGAATTCGAGCTGCTGAACGAGAGCCATCTTTGTGTTTCAATTAGGTCAAATCTCTAGGGGTGGTTTTCTCACCTTCCTTCCACTCCCAGGAATTCTCTCCCTCTGCTTTAGCATCCCCTTGTATGAAATAATCCAGCTGGGAGTGCCAGGAGTTTGGTGTTGATGGATCTTGGGGGGTTCAGTGTGGCTCAGCTCGTTGGGGTCACTGTGGGTTTCTGTCTGACTGTCTTTGAGCTTCGCTGTTTATGGATACTCATTTCATTCCTCTCTCTTCCCTTTCCTGCCCTTGCTTCCCTTGCTATATCTGTGTGTCTTTAATGGTAAGACTCAAGAAAGTCTATCCACGTTACAATAAATAATTTTTTTTTTTCAGTAAAGTTGTTGTACATATTTTGGCTGCCTTTGTCCCTTGGTGTCTTGCTTTTGTTTTGTAAAACACTCAGCTCTATATATATATATATATAAAATGAAAAAAAAAGTCTATATATTTTTTACCAAAACAGAAAAGACCCTTGGTGCAAATATTGTTCTTCCTTAAAGTATTTTGCATTTGTACTCCATGTTTCTAACATGTGGTTCTTGTTATCTTGCATTTTTAAAGCTTACCCAGTAGCACTTTAAGGTATTTGCTTCATTCTTAGAATTTCTTATTTTTGTAGTAAGGGAAGAATCTGGGTGATTTTTTTTTCTAATGCTAAACCAAAACAAACCCCTTTCTACCACAACTTCTGCTCAGAACATGGTTTAAGCTTCTCAAGAAAGTGAAGTTTTTAAATGGCATCTAAATGAAAAAGTAATTTTTATTGTTTTGATTTCCCCCCTGCTGGCAAGCAGATGTTTTGAACTTGAATTGGCAGTAAAAAAGTTCAAGTTCACTAAATCAGGTTTTTTTTTTCAAATAAAATAAATAGTTTCCACAAGATTTTCCTTGCAAGCTCTCCCAGTGCAGTTATTTCCCATTCAGCACCTGCTCCATAGTTCACTCACAGGCTGCTCCCAGCATCATCCACTTCCAGCAGCAGCCCAGGCCCTGCCTGAAGTGATCCAAACTCAGAGATCAGCACCTTCCTTGGCTGGAGCTTCTCCAGTTCCAGCATTTTTGGGTCCCCACTGCAGCAGCTCCTGGACTGTCCAGGGAAAGAAAACCCAAAGCTCCAGCACAGGGACTTCCTTCCCCTCTTGTTTTCTCTCCTCTTTTCTTCTCTCCTTTCTCTCCCCTTGTGTTTTAGCATTCAAGGCTCCTGTATTGAGTCTGTAAATATTTTATTTCCATCCTTACACCCTGTTTGCCTTTTTCAACCACCTCAGCATTGTGGTGGTTGAAGCTGAGCCTGACAAATGGCAAATTAAACATATTTGTGCCAAAAGCATCTGTTTGGTCCTGATCTCTCGGTGAAGATCTGACCAAGTGCAAACATTGGCTGAATCACAAGCAGCTCTTGAGCATGGGCTGAGTCACTGGGGTTTCCATCTGCCCTTCCCCAGCTCCTGCACAGCACGGGGAGCTCGGGAGAAGTCTCAGGTGCAGCAGAGCTTGTGAGCAGCAACTTCCAGATGTGATTCCCAGATGCCCTCAGGGTTTACTGCCCAGCAATTCCTGGATTTGCAGCTCTGCTCTGTCAGCAGCTCCCTGAGCTCTGCTGGCACATCCTTTCCCACAGCACCCTGCCTTCAGTCCACGTGGCAAAGTCCTGGGAAGCAGGGGCTGGGCAGAGCTGGGAATCCTGCAGGGAACCCCGAGGGGCTGGGGAGCTTTGAGTGCTCTGCTCACTTGGGGTTGGCTGGGCATGCCAGTGCCCTTTTGGGTGTTATGAACAAGATTATAACGTGTATTTGAAATCAAGATCACACAGTCTGCAAGTTGTTGTGTTTCCACTTCTGTTGATTCTCTCATTGTAAAAATACACCAAAACCAAATCAAATTTTGGTTCTTGTTTGGTAGCTGCCTCAGCTTTTCTAAACCCCAGATTCTCCACTTGCTGCTTCCATTCCTGAGTACAATCTGAACAATGAAAGAATTGCATTGATTGTGCTCTCATTGTTGAGTTGCCCGTTTATCTCGAGTGGGTGAGATTTCCTGTGTTTCATGGTCTGGGTATCGTGGCTCTCACTAACTGTAGGTACCACAGAGATGGAAATTTGAGCTCGATAGCTGTGCCCTGAGCATCCTCCCACGTGGCTGGGCTCTGCTCCTGATCCTCAGCAGGGCTGGGGAGTATAGTGCAGTTTAGAGTCCCTGCAGGAGCACTGCTGCCTGCACTGAAGAGCCAGTTCCTCTTGGAGAAAAGTGAATGGTTTGAAGTCACTTTTTTGATGTTTTCTTTTTTAACCAGAATCTTTTAAAGAAATACATAGCAATGCTTCTCCCATCCAAGGGCAGTTACTCACTGTGTGTGTCCTGTGACCTGTCAGGAAGGTCAGCTTGCCCCAGTGTGAGGGTGTCACAGCAGTGCTGCCTTAAGGCAGGAGCTGTAGGCAGAAGTTGTATCTCTGTTAGATCCATGGAAAATATTGGAAAAACCGAACATATGTACACAGGAGAGAGTTGTGCCTGCTTTGGAGGATTTCTTTTTAACCCTTCTCCCATGAAGTAAAACAAATCCCAGGTGGTTTCTCCATGTGCAGGAAATAATGATGTCACTGGAATTAGTGAGGACCAGCTGATATTTCCAGCCTCATCCATGCTTTGCATGACAACTTGTACAATGAGCTTTGCATGCCTGTTTCGTTGCTCGTTAGTAATTTTCAAGAAGTAACAAAACTCTCAAATTAGGTTTTATGGAACATTGTGCAACATGTTTGTTTATCCTGTATCTCCCCAGTCTGTTAACTTGCTCCTTTAAATTCAAATGGATACGGTGCTATGCAGATTCTGGCATGTACTACCTAGGTAAAGTTTTTGCTTTGTTTCCACAGTTGTAACACCTGAAATGTTTGTACATATATAAAACCTTAGTCAAGTAGTAAATTGTAATTTGTTTTTTAAGAACCACTTCTTACAGTAGCTTAATACTTGAAATTAAATGAAAGTACTTTAGGCCACTACAGTTACCCATTCATTAGATGACTTCTGGTTTTACTTGGTTTTCTTTTAGAGAATCTACTTTAAAAAAAGAAATTGATGAAGAGAGAGCATCTTTACAGAAATCCATCAATGTTACTAGTGCCTTGATCACACAAAAAGATGAGGAACTGGAAAAACTCAGACATGAGGTAAATGAGGCATGGATGATTCCTAATTTCAGTTAAGTTGCAGAGGCTTTGTGTGCTGGCTCCTGAAGAGCTGGCTGATCATTTTTATTTCATGCGGCATAGTTAAACTTCAGCATCAAATCTTTAGATGCCTGTGCTGAGCCAGCAGACTCCTGGCACGTGGCTTTAGTGGCTGTTCAGCCCTGGCTTCAAGGGCCCTGGCCTTGGTGTCCTGGCTTGGTGCTGGAAGGTCCAAGTATTGTCAAACAACTCTTCCAGATCACGGTGCTCCGCGGAGAAAACGCCTCTGCAAAAACCCTGCAGTCAGTGGTGAAGTCACTGGAGTCTGACAAACTGAAACTTGAGGAAAAGGTGAAGAACTTGGAGCAAAAACTCAAGGAAAACAACGAGCAGCCTTTGACTGCAGTGAGTCCCTCAGGTAAAGCGAGAGCCCCTCTGTGCCCTCAGAGCCTGTGAAGTTACTTCTGAGCAAGCCATGCACGAGTCACATCGTACCTTGTTTGGTTTTTTCCTCTGAAGGTGACGCTGCTACTCTGCTTCAGGAGGAGATTGCAAGAGAGAAGCAGGTACTGGATGTGCACATGAGCATGCTAAACCAGCAGTGGGGCTGTAGGAGAGGGGAATATTCCAAAGTCAGTCCTTACCGGGTTTTGTTAGTCAGGATTTTAATGGGCAGATTTATCCTGTAGCCCCTCAGCTTCTGAGGGAAATGTCAGTGACAGTAAATACTTAAAATCAAGTGATGAGTAATATTGGAGAAACAGTTCAGATCATGGGAATGTGAGGAAACAAGCAGGAAATGAGGGTGGTAAGTTGTGCCCTGCAGCCTGTCAGAGGTACAGCCCAGCAGAGCACTCACTGCTCCTTGGCCTTCCCCAAAGTTTCTTGGATGTGCATGAGGAAAAGCTTTGGCCCACCTGAAGCTGGTGCTTGCCATCTTGGAGAAATGGGCTCCCTGAGCTCCTGGGTACCTCTAAGCTCTGCAGTTCTTCCTCACTGCAGAGCTGGATCAGAACAAGGGTTGGCAGCAGTGGAGGAGGAAGGTGCTCAGCTGGAAGATGTGATTCAGAGTAGGACAGTCACAGTGACCTCGTGAAGTGCTGCTTCATGGGGGCCTGTGCCAACAAATGCCTAGAAAATATGGTTAGAATAGAATCACCTTCTGCTCGTGATAAAGCCTTAGTTAGATCACAAATGTGAGGCACAGTGACTAAAAAATGTCCTTCCCAGTTGTGCAACCACCAGAACTGTCATGAATATTCACTAACCACCAATCTTTTTCTGGTTTTCTGCTTCCCTGAATACACCTGCTGATGGCAACCCTTCCTTCCACCAGGGCGAGGTTGGTTCCACTTCTTTCCTCCCCTGTTAGTTTGCCAAGTGTTCCTTGGTGCCATCCCCCCGCCCCTCTGACTGTCCTTGTCCTTGGCTGCCCTAGATCGACTTCCTGAATTCAGTGATAGTGGATCTGCAGAGGAGAAACGAAGAACTGAACTTGAAGATACAAAGAATGTGTGAAGCAGCCCTCAATGGCAATGAGGAGGAGATAAATAACTACGACAGGTACAAATCCTAAAGGAGACCTTGGCTCTTGTCTTGGGAACTGCTGGTAGAGCAGGTTGGCAGCTGCAGAATGCACCAGCCTGATCTCAGCTGGCAGGAGGGACAGACAGAGCTTTCCCTGGAGATCAGTGGTTGAATCCAGCCTTCTCTTTACACTGTGGTGTAACTGGGGGTGCAAATGGTGCTCTGTAGTTATCAGTCCCAAACACTGATGTGTCGTGACATGTCTGTTGTATGACTTGGTGAATCTGGCCCTTCCCAAGTGCAGAAGAGTCTTTGAGGACTCCCAAGAGGCTTTACCTGTGTTGGGATGGGAAGAACCAATCCAGAGAAATAGAACTGAAACCTATTTGATGTATCATGACTTCAGCTCTCTTAAGGGAAAAGAGAAACTATTTTGTGTTTCTTTTAAATGTCTCTGTGCAAATATTTGCACAAAGAGCAGCTTGTTCAGTAAATATGAGAGTGTAGGGGACTGTGAGGGCCTGCAGGGCAGTGGGGAAGGGTTTGTATCCTGTTTTTGGTTGAGCTCTGTGCATTTGCTGAGTCTCAGTAAGCACGAGCTCACTGCAGGGCCGGGAGCTCCCGTGTGAGAGGCACTGACTTGTGCTGGTGCCTTTGCAGTGAGGAGGAGAGCCTGTCCAAGAAGAAGCCGCGTCTCTTCTGCGACATCTGCGGCTGCTTCGACCTGCACGACACCGAGGACTGCCCGACGCAGGCGCAGGCGCCCGAGGAGCCGCCGCACTCTGCGCACCACGGCAGCCGGCGCGAGGAGCGGCCCTACTGCGACACCTGCGAGGTGTTCGGCCACTGGACATCCGAGTGCAACGACGACGAGACCTTCTGAGGGCAGGGACAGCCCTGCCCCACGGACCTCTGCCACCAGCCCCTGCTGAATGTCAGGACAAGGGACGGGGACCCCTCGCTCCCCCGCTCCGGAATCCCTACAAGCATCAATATTTTGATCTTCCACTAATAAATACCCCCTGTCCCTTTTTAACAAACTTCAGTGAAAGATAAGTAAATGATTTAACAAGTGACTTTATGCTGTTTGTTCCCAGGTTCTGGGTTTGTCCCGCCCTTAACAGGAAACGCCCCTGTGCTGTTGGATCTGTTGGTGGGAAAACATGTATAGGAATGAAGCACTAGAGTTCTATTAAAGCTTATTTAAATACCTTAAAAATATGCTGTTAATTTTCATATTTGCACTAAACCATTTTAAGGCTGAATTTGTACATTTAGATTTTTAAGCTTTTTTTTGACACTGGACTGAGTTGAGAAATATTTCATCTTTATTTTCATTTACTCCTTTGATTGCGATGTCGCTCGGTGCCGTGAGCTCTGGGTTGTGGTTTGGTGTGAAACGTGGAAATGCCGCAGGTAAGGAGCTGCTGGGGGTTTTTGGAAACCTGTACACTGTGCACACCTGTGCACACCTGAACCAGTTGTGGGCCATCCCTGTTTTACATTCTTTCAGCTTCTATATAGTGAGTGTGGTGTGTGTGTATATATGCATATATATAATAAAGTTATATTTTGGAAAAAAAAGTGTTTTCTGCATTTCCATTCAGAGTGTGAGGGGTTCTATGTGGGCACAGACATGCCCAGGGGCTGTGCTGTAAGTCACAGAATCCATCAGCTGGGAGGAGAGCTCTGAGATCACCAAGCCTGTGACTAAACACCACCTCATCAACATGAGCAGGGTACTGCTGAGCGCCACGTCCAGTCCTTACTTAAATATCTCTAGGGACAGTGACTCCACTGCCTCCCTGGGCAATATTTAATCACCCTTTGAATGAAGATTCCTCCTGATGTCCAACCTGAACCCCTTCTGGTGCAGCTTTAGGCCATTTCCTGTCTCTGTTCCCTGGAGCACGCGCGACCCTCGGGTGTCCCCTCCTGTCAGGAGTTGTGCAGAGCCAGGAGGGCCCCCCTGAGCCTCCTTTTCTCCAGGCTGAGCCCCTTTCCCAGCTCCCTCAGCCCCTTTCCAGCTCCGTTCCCTTCCCTGGACACGCTCCTCAATGTCCTTCCAGAATGAAGGGCCCAGAAGGGGACGCAGGGCTCCAGGTGTGGCCTCAGCAATGCCCAGCGCAGGGGGGAAGCAGTTCCCTGGCGCAGCCCGGTGCCAGTGGCCGCACACGCCACACACACACATATGACACATATGACACACACATATCTCACACACACACACACACGTATCACACACATCACCCCCTCATGACCTCGGGCACGCAGCCGCGCTGGTTCCCGCCTGTGTCCCCCGGCGCTCGCGGCCCCGCCCCGCGCTCTGTGCGGCTGCGCGGCCCCGCCCCGCGGTCACGGGGCGCTGTGGGGCGGCCATGGCGGCGCACCTGAGCTCGGGCCGGGTGAACCTGACGGCGCTGCGCGAGGCGGGGCGGCGCGAGCTGCGCGAGTTCCTGGACAAGTGCGCGGGCTCCAAGGTGGGCACGGCGGGGCCGGGGGCGGGCGGGGTCCCGCGGGCGGTGCGGCCGGGCTGATCCCGCCGTCCCTTCCCGCAGGCCATCGTGTGGGACGAGTACCTGACCGGCCCCTTCGGGCTCATCGCGCAGTACTCGCTGCTCAAGGTAAGCGCCGCGGGGCCGGGGGTAGGCGGCCGGGCCCCGGCTCTCCCGCGCTCGGCTGACGGCCGTGCCCCCACGCAGGAGCATGAGGTGGAGAAGATGTTCACGCTCAAGCCGGGCCGGCTGCCCCCGGCCGACGTCAAGAACATCATCTTCTTCGTCAGGCCCAAGCTGGAGCTGATGGACATCATCACGGACAACGTGCTCAGGTACCGCGGGCAGGGCAGGGCAGGGCCGCCGTGAGCAGGGGACAGGCGTGGTCTGGATCACAGTGTGGTTTGTTACACCTGTGCAGGGAGCGAGGCGCGATGTGCAGACACCAAACTGCAGCACAGCCACTCTGTGTGCGAGACACCTGGGCAGGGGGGCTTGACCTTGGTGCGATGCACAGGGTGCGTTCCTCCCTGCGAGGACTACACTCCTTCTAATTAGCTGGAATGAGTCATTGGATGGACAGCTTGGATTTCTGTCTTTTGGGAGCTGCAGGACAGCCACGTCCCCCTGCCCTGGTGTCAGAGCTGTGGCTGCACAAGGCTGGATGCTGACGCTCAAAATCCAGGAGCCGGCAATAACCCAGTGCAGCGTTCTCGTTCTGTGTGAATCCAGTGCCCCCTGCCCGTGGGCTGTGCTGCTCCGTGTGCAGTGAGGGACTGAGCTGTGACTTTTCCAGGGAGGACAGAGGCCGCTCTCCGCAGAGGGATTTCCACATCCTGTTTGTGCCGCGCCGCAGCCTCCTGTGCGAGCAGTGGCTGAAGGAGCAGGGCGTGCTGGGCTCCTTCATCCACCGCGAGCAGTACAGCCTGGACCTGATCCCCTTCGACGGAGACCTGCTCTCCATGGAGTCCGAGAGCGCCTTCAAGGTGCGCGCTCAGCTTGAGGAAAGGCACATTGTGGTTTTGTGCTGGATGTTGGTGCTGGTGCAGCAGCTCTCAGAGGGTTTGTGTGACCTGCACAGCAAGGAAAGGCCTTGCTGAGCAAACCTGGCTTGATCCTGAAGCCTGAATTTCCCTGTGTGTTTTCACACTAAATGCTGAACGAACACAACACCGAGCTGCACCCCAGTTCCTGCAGCTTCAGCTGCTGGTGTTATTTTCACAAATGGAGCATTCCTGAGGCTTAAAGCACTCAGCTGTCACAAGGAGCCAGCACCGTTTGTGTTCCTGCACAGCCAGGGAGCCGTGTGTGATGGTTCTCACTGCACTGAGCATTAACAGCTGTCACATCCCAGCTGCATCTCCTGCATTCCCAGAGTGCTGGATCCAAGGACAGGACAGTCTGGGAGGTTCTTGGCCCTCTGTCCTGTATGTAGCTTAGAGGATGTGTCAGGGCTTGCAGCTGTAATGAGGTGTTGGGTGCTCAGATTGGCCTAATTAGCAGGAGAGGGTTCTTCCAGTCACTTTCTTTTACTCCATCAAACTACATTTGTGTCTCTGGAGTTAAAAAATGTTAAGAGTCTAGTTATCAAAAAAATGATTTGATGTAGTGACAGCACTGATAATAAGGTCCATATATGCCAACAGCCATAGTTTGTCCCCAGCCTGTGTCTCCTCCTCCCTATCTCACTGTTCACATGGACCCTGCTCTGCTGTGGAGGCATCTGTGTTGGATTGACACCTTCCATGGGAATCCCTCTTGTTCTTTAGGAATGCTACCTGGAGAGCGACCAGACCAGTCTGTACCATGCAGCAAAGGGGCTGATGACACTGCAGGCTCTCTACGGAACCATCCCGCAGATTTTTGGGAAGGGCGACTGTGCTCGGGTGAGGCTGAACAAATGCATCTTGTTCTTTGGAGCTGTCTTAAGGAGTGTTTGGTTAAATGCACCTCTGGGTTTTTTTAATCCAGCAATGACACACATCCTTTTTGCTTCTCTCTGATCAACCCATGGTTTAATTGGTATTTTTTCTGGTGAGGGAGCAGCTTGAGGTGAATGCAGTGCTCTGGCCATTGCCGTCTTGCTGAGCAGCAGAGAAAGACTTTCATTTTCTCAGTCTCATCCTGCCCCATCCATCAGCCAGCCTGCACCTCCTGCCCTCCCCTTCCTTTACGAGCGCCTGCCTGCAGGGCCCAGAGCTCACACCCATCTGCTGTGGCCTGCACCATAAGCAGAGCAGTGTGATTTCCTTGCAGCACGTGGCCAACATGATGATCAGGATGAAGCGTGAGTTCCCTGGGAGCCAGAATTCCATATTTCCTGTCTTTGATACCCTCCTGTTGCTGGACCGCAACGTGGACCTGCTGACGCCGCTGGCCACGCAGCTGACGTACGAGGGGCTGATAGATGAGATCTATGGCATCCAGAACAGTGAGTCCTGCAGGGAAGGGGCAGTGTCCCGTGTCCTGGGGCAGGCTGCAGTGTGTTGGGTGGGTTTGTGCTTCACTGAATGTGATGTGGGAGCAGCTCAGCTGAAATCAATGTGGGGTTTGTTCAGTCCCAAGCTGGAGCCCACCAAGGTCCACTCTGGCTCTTTTTGCCTGGGAAGGGGAGCCAAGTACAGTCTGTGGTTACTGAAAGAGCATCTTGTGGCTGTTGGCTGGGTGCAGGCACAGTGACACAACAGGGAGTGTGTGAGTGGGAATGTTGCGTGTGCCTTCAGCATCCATCCTGCCTGGATCACGTGCCACACTGAAGGGACAGGGACAGTTTGTGAAATGCCATTTTCAGAACACTGTCCTGCTCTTCAGGGGGTAAGAAAACTCCTGAGGGGCATTTATGTGCTGTAATCCCTCCTGCTGGACTGGACTGGCTGCTGGGCTGCCTCCAAGCCTCTCTGAAAGCAGGGCAGCTGGCACTTGGGTTCTGATGTTCTGATCTTTTCTAGGTCTCTGGCTGAGTGCAGGGAGACTCTCCTTAATTAACACACAGGCACTGAGTGGTTTGAGTGTCAATATTGCTTTGCTACTCAGAGCTGTTTCCAGCTCAGGGGACTCATTTCCACAGCCTGCTGATCTCAACTTCTGCTGATGAAGTTCCAGTCCTTGTAAGGGTTATTTCTCTTTATTTGGTAGCTTATGTGAAATTGCCTCCTGAGAAGTTTGCCCCGAAGAAGCAGGGTGAGGGTGGGAAAGATCTCCCCACAGAACCCAAGAAGCTCCAGCTGAACTCTGCCGAAGAGCTTTATGCCGAAATCCGAGACAAGAACTTCAACGCTGTGGGGTCGGTGCTGAGCAAGAAAGCCAAGATCATCTCAGCAGCCTTTGAGGTGAGCCTGTGTCCAGCAGTGCATCAGATAATTCACAGTCTGTGTCCAGCAGGGCTGGGACTGGCAGCTCAAGCTGCTCCCACACAGTAATCCCCCATCCAGAGGAAAAGCAGGAAGCTGTTACAGTCTCTTCCCCTGCCCTGGGATGAGGTCAGCTCCACTTGGACTGTTCTGAGTAGGAGTTGGTGAAATCTCCTTTTAATAAGTAGTAATGTGGATCCTTATTTCTCCCCACACCTCTGTCCTGGGGCTTTCCCTCTGCTCAGAGCTTGCCTATTCCAGCCTTGTGCTGGGTGAGCCCATGGATCCCATAACAGGAATTGCTCTCTTCAGTCTGCAGGAGGTCAGGTGCTGCTTCCCTCTGCAAGAAGCCAAAGGTGATTTTTAGTGTGCTGATCAATTCCACTTGGCTGCTCTTGTTACTTATTCACTGGAAGGTGCTTTTCCCTTCAGGATGCAGAGAAAAAGCTTTAAGCAATAAAACACCAGAATGTACTTTCACAGAGTATTATGGCTGGCATCAAAAACAACAGAAATGTGCAAAAGACAGTTGTCTTGCAGGAGCTCTGAACTGTAAATTCATGCTCCTGTCATCTCAGATCTGGAGAGCTCTGTGGGGCAGGTTTGTGGTTTTGTTGAAAACATCCTGTTGATGATTCATAAACTCAGATCCCATATCATTTTCCTGACCTCATGGGGACTCTCAAGAGAACTTGTTTCACTCTTTGATTGTATTTCCTTGGGGGGGGCTTTTTTAGCCTCTTAACCTCTGCCACATCTAAGACGAGGTAGTGGTACCTTAACTGAAATACTGAGTGCTCAGCCTCATCCCCCAGTGCAGCTCTGCTCTGCACTATTAGTGCTGGAGGTGCTAAAGAAGGATTGTTCATACTGCTTGTTAAAGAAAGAGAATTCTAAGAAATTGTCGGCAGTAATAGGTGATAATGAAACAGCAGCATATTGGCAGCAGAGGACTTCTTCAATCACAGGCTGTATCATGACTCTCCTGCCTGCACTTGCCCATTTAAATCCTTCACACATGAGTCAAATTATTGCTATTTTTACTCCAAGTTGCAGCAAGAGACAAGCAGTCCAAATGCAGCACAGACCTCTGGAGCTGAACTCTGCAAGGTGCTTCAGCACATCCTGCCTTAAAATCTGGCCCGTTGTTGCCACCAAGCAGAGTGAATGGCAGATCCTGCCAGCCCAAGGTCTCAGCACCTTTCACTCCTGCTTCAAGGGGAGATGTTCCCCAGCTCTGATAGCATTGGCCTAGAGCTCCCTGTCAGCCAGCAAAGTGATTCCTCTCTGTGTGAAAAAGGGAGTTTGCCCTGGTAGGGAAATTGAGGAGCAGCTGGTGATGGCTGGAGTCAGACAAATGTGGATAAAATTATTTACAACACTGGGATAATGGAAAGTAACAGTCTAATGATCCTGCTGTATTACATGCTGCCTGTCCCCATGATCCAAGTGCTGTTACAGGTAATGCTGTGACTTCAGTGTAAGCATCCAAAGCCCTTTGTCTAAAAGGCTGCATATCTCTAACTCCCTACAGGGAGTGCAGTAAAAGTTCTTAATGATAAAATGATCTGGTTGGTGTTAGTAAAGTGAACAAGGCCTAACCCAAGTGATGGATTTCTTTAGGAAAGACACCACGCCAAGACTGTTGGAGAGATTAAGCAGTTTGTGTCCCAGCTGCCTCACATGCAGGCGGCGAGGAGCTCGCTGGCAAACCACACCTCCATCGCAGAGCTCATCAAAGACATCACCAGTGAGTAGGAATCATTTAAATCCAGCTGGATGCCAGATAACTTGATGGACATCACTCAGCCTGGCAAAACCTGGCTTTGCTCCATCCAGTGCATCTCTGCTGAAACATTAAATGTAAAACATAAGCTATCAGTTGCTGCTGTATTGATTTTCATTCTTTTCCTAAAGCATCTGAAGATTTCTTTGATAACTTAACAGTGGAGCAAGAGTTCATGTCTGGAATAGACACAGACAAGGTAAGTAGATAATGGCAATTAGCAACTCTTACATCTTCAAAAAACTTTTTTTTCCATCTGGTCTTTTTTTTGGGGTGGTTTTTTTGGGGTTTTTGAGAGAGAGAGAGAGGAGTATCTGATCTAGATAATGTCCAGTGAAGTGGATCTCTGAGTTACCTGTTGCTGCCTGTGCACAGCTGGGGTGCTTGACCTGTCCTGGAGCACCCTGTGCTCCGAGGGATCAGTGGAACATAGAAGATGGTTAATAAGAATTTTTCAGTGCATCAGGCAAAGACTGGGTACTGAGTGAGGAGCTGACAGGCTCTAGGGAGAGCCCAGGTGGAACCAGGGCTGGGTCACTGTTTTACAGATGGTCCTGAGCTGCCTAGAGAGCAGCTGCTCCTCTTTCTTGCTGTTGTGGAGATCCAGGCAAACCAGATCTTTCTTTCCAGGTCTGATGGGAACTTTAACAGTTGTTTAAATAATCACTTATGTATTTTATTTAATAGGTTAACAATTATATTGAAGACTGCATAGCTCAGAAACATCCATTAATCAAGATCTTGCGTCTCGTTTGCTTGCAATCCGTGTGCAATAGTGGGCTGAAGCAGAAGGTTCTGGACCATTACAAAAGAGAGATTCTCCAGGTTAGCCTCTAACATTTGGAGGAATAAATTCCTGAGAAAATCCCCATCAAATCTTCAGCTGTACCCTTCAGTTCTAGACAGACACATCTTACACCTGAATAATGTGCACAGAGGGAGCACTGGGTTTCTGTTTGGGCTGATACTTGGGAGCTGCTTTTGTGTGTTACAACGTGTAGATACAGAGGTTTATATCACTGTTTACTAATATTATTGAAACACTTTAAATTGGATATACTCTACAGAGGTCTTAACCAAAAAGCTTTTTTTAAACAAACATATTTTTTAAACAAACATCTTTGCTTTTTTTTCTGTTTTAAACACTGATCATGGGTTATTGCCATGGTATTAAAGGTGATTTCTTCATATTACAGACTTATGGCTATGAACATATATTGACCTTAAACAACTTGGAAAAGGCTGGACTCCTGAAAGCCCAGACAGGTGGCAGGAATAACTACCCAACAATCAGGAAAACGCTGCGCCTGTGGATGGATGATGTTAACGAGCAGGTAAACGGGCGCCTCAGCAGCAAACATTAACTACAGAATTACGTGCAGCAGGAAAACCTCCTTTTTTATTTAATGTTATTGATTTCTTGGAAGCTGTTTTGCAGCATGAGGTAGCGCTGACCTGCTGCTCCCTCCCTCTCTGTGTGTCCCCCAGAACCCCAACGACATCTCGTACGTGTACAGCGGCTACGCCCCGCTGAGCGTGCGCCTGGCCCAGCTGCTGGCCCGGCCGGGCTGGCGCAGCATCGAGGAGGTTTTGAAGATGCTGCCAGGGCCCCATTTTGAGGAGAGGCAACAGCTCCCTACTGGCCTGCAGAAAAAGCGTAAGTTTGGCTTTGTTTTTCTGTGGTTTACAGGAAAATACGTCTGTCTGAGCAGGGAGTGAGGCAAACTGAAATCAGGGCAGGCAGAGGCCAGGTCTCTGTCTCATGCCCCTGTTCCACAGCAGTGTTAGATTGACCTAACCCTCCTTTGGCAAATGTTTAAGTTCTCATCAGAGTACTAAAATAAACCCTAAAGTTACACTGTGACTTTAATAAGTAATGTTACGTGAGAGGGTCAGCATCACTCTCAAACAGAAACACATCCTGTAGCAACTCCAGAGCTGGTTGCAGACTGAGGATTTTTGTGTCCCAGCCTCTCATTCAGCTCATTTGAGTTTGACTGACAGTTGCTGCAGGGGAGGTGTAAAAATCAAACCAAGCCAACCTGGAGCTTTTCTGTGAACCCACAGGTCAGCACGGTGAGAACAGAGTGACCCTGGTGTTCTTCCTGGGGGGGGTCACGTACGCAGAAATCGCCGCGCTGAGATTTCTGTCCCAGATGGAGGATGGAGGCACAGAGTACATCATTGCCACTACAAAACTCATCAACGGCACAACCTGGATCAAATCCTTGATGGAAAAACTGGAGCCTGCCCCGTTCTAGGGTGTGTGTGGTGAGAGACAGTGAATGTGAGAGGCCCTGTGTAGCACAGGCACGTCAGTGCTACGTCACTGCTGGGCTGCTCTGTCAAAGAAACACGGCAGGGAAGGAAGCTCTCCTGGGACCAGCTGTGAGCAGTTACCCTCATCCTTCTGCACTCGTGTTCCAGCTGTCTGTGGAACTTCCAAGCAGACAAGCAGGGCTGGAAGGCACTAATAAACAGTGGGAAAGAGAGAGATCCCTGCTCATGGTCTGACCTGGCAGCCAAGCACTGGGGCAGTGGGAATGGGCCCTGCTCCTTCTCTTTGGCAAATTGCACCTTTTTTTCTTTCAGTTTAGCTTTGGTGGGAGATGTGATTTCTGCTTTTTACCCTCCTAAGGTGCTGAAGAGGCAGGATGTTCTCTCTTCCTGACTTCATACCAGTATTCCCAGACTGTTTGTGTCTCTGTGGTGCCTGATACATTCCATGGATGCATTGGACGTGTCAGTCAGAGATCTGTACACAGCTGTGCCTGTGATCCTTGAGCCTTTTACTTCACTTGTCCCCTGAAGGGATTGCTGTGAGGTGACTTCTTTGGCCTAGGTACACCCACCTGACTCTGGAAAGCTCCTACAGAGTATGAATGACATCAGTGTGTCCTGAGTTTATGGTTGAAGACACACAAACACTCCCTGTGTGGGGGCCAGAAATAGCAAGAGCAGGGACCCAGTAAACAGTGGGTTTTAAACAGACACTTTTTTCACCCCCGGTCAGGTTATGAACTGTGGTACTTGGTGTCACAAGCTGTTGTAGAGCTCAGACTTGTAAAATGGAATTTTCCATGGGCTTGGTGGCTGAGCCCTTGGTGTGCAAGAGGCAGCTCCTGGCTGCAGAGGCTGAGCAGGGTCCTTGGTGGTGCCTGTGCTGCTGCTGGGCACTGCTGGGCTCCTCACAGCCACTGGGGACTCTAACACACTGCAGTTCACCCTTAAGGATAGCTAAAAAACATCCCTCTCCTCACCTTAAATCACTCTCTTGGCAAACATTTCTGCCTTAGTTATCACCTATAATATGCCCCAATAAATTACTCAATTTTTCCAAGTTGTCACAGTTATGACTGTGGGTTTTGGTCTGTTTTATTTTTTAAGACTGAGGTCTGCCAAGTCAAACCCTCCATGGAGCCCCTCTATCTGTCTAACTGCAGCTGACTTACAAGAATAAAATAAAGATGTACTTAACCTTTTTTTGGTAGTGCTTGAACTCTCTCTCTCTCTCTCTAGAATACAAATAAAATAAAACCCTGCACTGTGGTAGCTGTATCCTTGTCTCTCCATCCCAGGATAACTGAGAAACTGAGTTACTTAAGTTAAAATTATTTTTCTAACACCCAGGTGTTTTTTAATTAAGGCTTATGCAAAATTTAAGTCTGTTCTGCCACCTGTAATACTACATTAGAAGTGGAATTTCTGAACTTTTGAAGTAAAAGACAGTTTCAGTCACTGGAGACTTTCAGGTGGGGAGGCAACTTGTAGACAGACTTAAAAAAAACATGCTGCAACTTCAGTGATGCAAGAAGAGCAAACACGGATTGTTTGCTCTGCAAGTTCCAATTAAAGTAGCTAATTTCAGAGTATTTAAAAGGAAAACTGAATTATGTTTGGATCAAAAATTAGATGTTACTGTGCAGAGAAAAACAAGAAATTGACTCAGAGCAACAGAGTGTCCTTGGGTTGGCCTTGGGTCTCTACTATCACAATTTCCAGATTTTTTTTCTTTTTTTTTTTTTTTAATCTTAGCAGTTGAACTAATCCCAAGGAAATACTGACCAGGCTGGTTTCTGAGCTAAGGTGTAAAAGCTACACCACAGGTGAATAAAGCACACAAAGACTGGCTCACTTTTCCCCTGGCCAGCAATCAGTAACACTACAGGCAAAACTTTTTTTGATAAAAGTTTAGAACAGACACTTGCTAACCTCTGAATTCATCACTAATACTGCAGCCTACATTAGAACCGTGTAACCACTCCACCTAGACAAAGCCTCTTCCTGGAACTATTAAACAACAAAATAAAAGCCATCCTGGCACTGATCAATTCCCTGGAGGAGCAATTACTATTTAACAGGCTTCCTGACCAGCTGATGATGTTCTGTGTCTGTCCAAGGCCCTGCTGACCATGCGGGTAATAATTTGATAACAAGAGAACCTAATTAAATTAGGGGACCATTTTCTACATCATAATATCTTTGTAGGTAAGAGATTTGATTTGCAGTACATAATCTTCCTTCTCTCTGCTGTCTGCATTACTACAAAAAAAAAAAAAAGAAAATATTACCCAACCTCTACCCCACTTTTCATACAACATTATCAGAAGCAGTTTTGCTAAGAATAAACACAGAGCCTGGCTCCCTCCTCCCCTCACTGCAAAGCAGCTGCAGCAGTTGTGCTCTAAAGGTCGGGGTGACTCTTTGGGAGGGTAAGGGTGACACTACAGCAGTGACCTGGGGACCATGCAGGGATTAGGCTGCCTTCTAAAAAAGTGAGGGCTTTTGGTAAAAGATCCTGGCTCAGCCTGCACGGTCCCACCCTGAGGACGAGCCCCAGCTGTGTGAGCATCCTCCTCCCCAGGTGGCTCACAGAGCACAGGGAACAGAGCAAGAGGCACTGCAGCCTTCCAGATAACGGAATAAAACACGTAAGATGACACAATGTTCTGTTAGAGGCAACCCCCCACATCTCAACAAATGCAGGTTTTGATCTGGTGACTCCAAGCCCTGGCACTGGAACTCTGGAAATGCTGCTGGCAGAAGCCCCCGGGAGAAGGGGAGTGTTTGGTTGCTCCGAGCACCACGGCGCTGTCGGATCATAACCGGTGCTGACCACACCTAGAGCTCAGTCCTGCTGTGGGCTGCACACACACACTCTGCTCCTGCTCCGGGATCAGCCCACGGCACAAACCCCCTGGAAAAGGGACAGCTGCAGGACAAAACTAGGGAGAAACACCAACTTGCCGAAGTAGAGCCTGTCATCCGCCTGGGTAAGCAGTTTATTTCTTTACCAGCATCTTTCTAGATAACCAGAAATCTCACACAGCCTATGAATAGAAAACTGTAGCGCTCTGAACAGAGAAACCACAGCTGGTTTAAAAATTCTGTAACTCCTGTACTGTATACATGTGCCTGAGCTTGGAATGGAATGGCTGAACCCATTAAACAACACCAAAAAGTGAATTCCTTAATCACAAGAGCTCTTTAAAAAACATTCTAAGCAGCAGAACTGGAATTCAGTTTAGTTCAGCTGGCTTTAGGCTGTTCAGAAGAGAAATAATCCCTCTGGGTTAGTTTTTATCCTTCTGCGTTAGTTTTTATCCTAAGTCTGATGTTAAACTCCCTTTTCGTGCTTGACCAAGAGCATCGATATTGTTGATCAGGCACAGTTACGATCAAAATTTAAACAAACATGTAAATTAGAGAGATAATAGAATTTTTAGGTGGGTTTTCACAGCTTCAAATCTAAGAAGCCAGCGACTTTAGGGAAAAAGTTCAGATTTAATTTAAACTAACAAACGAGCAATCACTTCCAAAGCAATGTGTACATATGACTATACGATACTGCTACAAGATTAATTCTAAGGCATCTTATCCCATATCTCCCATTTAAGGGTTATTTTTAACACAAAGATATAAATATTTGCCTGTGCAAACTTGTATTTAAGCCTCAGTTTTCGTCATTCTTAAACAAAAGGCTCAGTTTGTGCCAGTACCTCCATTAGATGCAATTATAGAATTAAATATTAATGGTGGCTTCCTTGGAGGAATTGACCACTTTGATCAGAACACGCTGTTGGTAATGCACCATCAGCGGCCGCTCTGATCCTGACGCTTCCTGGACGCACAGCCCCAGGGGAGAGACCAGAGTCCAGGAGCCAGCTGGACTCTGCAACAGCCCCCAGCCTCACCCCATGTCCGTGCCCACTGCCTGTGTCTGTATTTCCATCTGCCTCCTTACCCATCCTCATCTGGAGACTTTGATCAGATCCCAGATCTCTTTCAACACCTCGGCAGGACTGAACGGGCCCACACCAGTCACCAACAACCTTCCAGGTGGTCATCAACCCTCCTGACAGGATTTCTCCCCATGGCAGGGTAGTGTCCCTGCTGTGAAGACTCACCTTGTTCCTCTGCTTCCAGGCCAGGAGCAGCCAGCCCCAGGGAGCCGGGAGAGCCATGCCGGACTCCTTCACCCTCCACTTCCTCAAGGTGCTGCGGGAGCTGCTGGCCTTCGTGCTGTTCAGCTACACGGTGCTGCTCGGGGCGCTGCTGCTGGCCGGCTGGACCACCTACTTCCTGGTGCTCAAATGAGGGCTCTGGCCCTGCTCCTGCTCCCAGGGCCTTTCCAGAGGTACTCGGCTCCACGGCGCAGCTCCGCACTCGGGATGGAGGCTCCTTCCCCCCGCGCCAAACCCGCGAGGGTTCTGTGCTGCCTCGCCGCAATCTTGTTTTCCTGTGTAAAAATAATAAAGGTTAAAAGAGATAAGGTATCCCCGTGCATGCACTTTACAGATCCTTGTGGCTCCCGCAGATTCTTTGTGTCTCCTGGATGTTTTTTTCTGTTCTCTGAACTATTTAAAAGCTCCCAGCAGTTTTCTCCCGAGATTCCCACCCTGCCGAGCGCAGCACAGGGGACGGCAGGGATGCAACATCACTCCAACATCTCCACAAACAAGTCCTGCCTTGTCCTCCTCTGCCTCATTAAGGGTGTGAAGGCAGACACACAGAAATTACTTGTAATTTGTGTTAGAAATCCTGGAAAAAGACATTTCAAATCAGCACAAAGTTCTCCCTACAGTTTTACGAGGTGCAGGGTCGTTACCTGGCGCTCTCAGGTGTGCCAGGCTTTTGAGGAAATGTTTAAAGCATGGAGTTAGATGAAAAATGTGTGATACAGCACAGCCTCAGTAAAGTAACCTGTGCTGACTGAGTCTCTGAAAATAGGAGAGAGAACAGGAATTCCTACTATAACTAAAAAGAATAGATTTAATTGATCAAGGCTGTTTTGTGTGGAATTGCACAGGAAATCTTTGCTGGAGATTATCACTAGCATGGAACTACCCAAAATCAAAGCAGCATTGTGTACTTTAGAACAATAAAGATGAATTAAATCAGGGCCATGAGGAGCACTGGCACCTCTTGAGTTGGTGGTCACAATTTGTCCCTGCTGGAATTCCCTTTTACTCAATAGAGCTGATTTCAACATTGATGCTAAGTTGGGTTTTTTAGTTTCTTCCTTATCTAGGGGGTTCTGCCCAATGTCCCCGTGGCCCATAAATTCCACGTTCCTTTTGTCCAAATCATTCTTCCCAAGCTTTGCTCACCTTTCCCAGATCTAATGGCACTAAAACACATCGAGCCCTAAACCTCATCAAGGCAATTCCACCACCAAATAATTTGGTTTTCGAACAGCTGGACATCACTCAAAGCTTGTTGGCTGCTCTGTTTCACAGACTAAATATTATTGTTCATCAGGCTCGAAAGCTACAAAACCAAACACCAAAAACAGCCCCTTCTTAAAGAGATTTTTTACACATTCAACATTTTGTAACAGTTAGGCAAGACCCTGTTCCATAATCTCCTCCTCATTCCCAGCAACTGGGTAAACTTGCCTATTTCTGACCTTTGCCATGTTGAGCATCACGGTGAAACACAGAGGAGGCGTCTCCCAGCATTACTTATGCTCCGGACGGCGGAGGGGACACGGGGACACCCCTGGAACACCCCTGGGGACACCCTGGGACACCCTGGGACACCCCTCAGGACAGCCCTCAGTCCCTCCCCCCTCACGGCCCCTCGCGCCCCCCTCACGCGCCCGCGCTCTGCGCACGCGCCGCGCTCAGCCCCGCCCACGGCGCCACACCCCGCACAGGGGGGCGGTGACGTCACTTCCCGCGCGCCGGGAGGCCCAAGATGGCGGCGGGCGGGCGGTGGCTGCGGAGCTGCTGCTCCGTGCTCAGGTACCGCGGCGGGATGGGGGCAGAGCTGAGGGGGATACGCGCTGCCCGCGCCGCGCTCCCCACCCGCGGGCTGTGGGTTAAAGAGTACATGGCGTAAAAGAAGGAAAATCGACCGGTTTTCATTAAATTGCTGTAGAACAAAAAAAAAATTGTCATTGCTCTGTGCTTCTGTTTTTCCGCTCGAGTATTTCCTGACCTCAGGGCATTTGCACAGCTTGGGTTGTAAATAAAACTGGCCACAGAGACCCAAGTGTCGCTGGATTGTAACAAACCTGTCACATTTCTCACCTGCGTGTACCACACGCCACTTTTAAGTATGTTTTTTAACCTGTTTTCCAGTATTATTGACTCTCAGCAGTGTGCCCGTACCGGCTAACATACATTTTCTCTCTGGAAGTATTAATACTGCACTAGTTACTGTCTTTTCTCATACTTATGATTAAACGATACGAAATTTGAAATAAACTTACTCACCCACTGTCACTCAGCTGATCACAGAAGCCTGGCACAGCTCCTGGGTGTTCCTCTCCTCTTTGATCCCTGTTTCCCACCTCACCCTGGGATGTTCCTGCTGCTAAACATCTTGAAATGTTTTAACTTTCACCTGTTGCTTTTGCAGACGCAGCTTCCCGGTGCTGGCCGGCGTGGGGCAGCGAGGCCTCGTGGGCAGGAGCGGGCGGTGGCACCAGGCCCTGGGGCTGGGGGTGGCCCTGTGCGCTGTCCCCGTGGTGGAGGTACCCCCACACCCCTCCCTGCACCAGTGGGACCCCCAAACCCACCTGAGTGTGCTGGGATGGCAGCCTCAGGGGAGCGGGGCTTTTCCTCGTGCGGTGTGGGTGGGAGGGAGGGCAGGCAGGGTCACAGCAGGGTCACAGTAGGGTCACAGGGCAGGGGCACAGCAGGGTCACACAGGAGGGTCACAGCAGGGTCACACGGCAGGGTCACACAGCAGGGTCACAGGGCAAGGTCACAGGGCAGGGTCACACAGGAAGGTCACAGGGCAGGGTCACAGCAGGGTCACAGGGCAGGGTCACACAG
>VWZP01007737.1:97976-182279 GCA_013396995.1 Dicaeum eximium | reverse complement strand
TGCCCTCTGCCAGCATGAATCCACCCTTGTCCTGTCATTCCATGCTTTAAGAAATCCCTCTTTTTACTTAGGCAAAATGAGCCTGGAGCTCAGAACTGGGGCTGAAGAAACTCATAACAGTTATTTCTATTACCTGTGTACTGGGTTTTCTGTTCTTGGGCATTTTATTGCCCTTCTGAGCCTTTCTAAGGCCATGAACTGAGCTCCATCAGAAGAATGGCATGAGCCATACTTAAGTCTGAAACAACAAGGCACAGTTTTAATTTTGCAAATAAAGTGCCAATTTGACTAAGGTATTTGCATTCCAGTTTACACCCTTGTCAGTACATCAAGTGTATGAAGAGTAATTTTGCTAATTAACACCAAGTAACACTAAGACAACATCAGAGCTGTGCAAGCTGTCATGGTAACTGTGCAAAATGATTCCTTCACAGGCAGTTTATACCCTGGTGTCTCTCTACAAGCAATACTCCAATCTCCTTGGGAAAACGAACTCAGACGAGGTGGATGCAGTCTGGCAGGTGGTCATAGGAGCCAGAGTGGATGTAAGCAAACAGACCTCCCTCATCATCTGCCTCTGCAGCCCTGCTCTCACTGCTCTCCACAGCTCAGCAGAGCTCTCAGGTGTGTTACACCTTGCTGATTCTTTCTGCTGCTCCTAGATGACCACCAAGCAGCAGGAATACCTCAGGCTGGAATCCAGCTGGATGACGGCGCTGCGGCTGTCGGAGATGGCGGCAGAGGCTGCCTATCAGTCAGGTGAGCACAAGCAGCAGCCCTGAGCCTCTGCCCCTTTTCCCTCTCCCAGCACAGTTCAGACACACCATGTACACTCAGTTAGCACCACAACTGACAGCTGGTGCCTGGTTTTTAGAGGTGCTGAGCATGTACATTCTATCTGTACATTTTGGCTGTGGGTCCGTAGGTGCGTTCTGAGAACTTGGCCTGGAAACTTCACATGTGGTTCAGGTCAAGATCAACCATGGCCAAAAAGGCCTGAGGGAAGAGTTCAGTTATTTTTAAATGCAAGGCTCAAACATGGTCCTGGGAGCCACAGAACCAAGGCTGCCTGTGAGTCCAGTAGGGCTTTCCAGCTGGATTTAGTTATATTAAAAAAGGAAAAGATACTAATTTTGGTTTTTTCTCCCTGGGGAGATTTGAGAGCTCTGAGACTGAGTTATGGATTGGTTTGTGGTAAATGAGCAAAGTTACTGGAGTGGAGAAGGGAGGGAACGCAGTGAATATACAGAGACACCCTAATTCTGTAAGTGCCTGGAAAAGGCCCAGAAATCTGTGGGAGCATGGGAAGAGAATGGGGGGAATTCAGCAGTGCCACAGGTATTCCCACTGCTGTAGGGGCGAGGATGGGATGAGGACTGAAAGGTTCTGGCACACAAGGACTGGGCTGGGCTTAGCTCTCAAACCCACCGGCACAGGGTGATCACTCCTATCCAACTCCTGTATCCACTGGGATGGGAGAATTCAAGGGAGCAGTGACATCTCAAAGCAGACAAAAGGCTTGAGGTAAATAAACAGTAAATACATTGAGCAATAATACAGCCCAAGAGCCATCACAAAAAGCAAAGCAGATGATAATCCCATCCATTTCCTTAGCTGAAGGTTTGCCCAGTGCTCCCCTAACCCAGTGTGTGAATCCTTCCCTCCAGGTGCAGACCAGGCCTCGGTGACAGCCCGCAGCCACATCCAGGTGGTGAAGTCCCAGGTGCAGGAGGTGCGGCTGCTATCCCAGAAAGCAGAGACCAAATTAGCTGAAGCTCAGACAGAGGAGCTCTTAAAAGCCCAAGGAGAGGACTCCTCATTGCCACAGGATGTTTTAGGAAATGCAGATGATGACCCTTACCTTCGGGAGGACTGAACAGAACTGAACTCTCAGGGTCAATCACAAATTGAACAGTTCCAAGCTCCTAAGTGTGGGATAGTATAAAACTGCTGAAATAAGCCTGTGATTCCATTTTTTTTCCCCAAAAAAAGGATTGCTTTACGAATCAAGTATTTGGAAGGCCTCACTTTTGTCTGTAACTTAACCTTGTTTGTAATACTTTTGGATTCATGTATTTAAATGTTTATCTATGCAAATGTGAAGACTGTTATCAGGGATGGCCTGGTGGTAATTGTGTCTCTGCTTGGAGGGTCCTGCTGTTCCCTTGATGTGTTTTGGGAGCTCATTAGGGATCAGCCAGAGAAGTGTATTTAAAAATCCTTGTTTTTAACGTGTGAGGTAAATGATGTCTGTGAGGAGATGCCTTTATTAAACTGCAAAAGCAGCTCGTTGTGGGTGTGTCCATTTGGGGAAGAGATTGGGCCCTGCTTTCTATTTGAATTTAGAAGTTTTTAACCTCTGAGTTGGCAGTTGCACCAAATCACACTGAGCTGCAGTCAGGGAAATATTTGCTCTGGAACTGAGAGCTTCCCATGGAGGCACCCAGGCTCTTGGTGCAGTTTTGTTCAGCACAGCAACTTACCCAGGAAGCAAAGGGGAGGTTTGATTTTCAAGATACTGTAGTTATAAACGAAATTGTTTTGGCAGCTGCTGTGTACTGTTCTACAAAGCACTGAGCAAAAGAGAGTTTTACATATTTGAATGCTTCCCAGTGCAAGTTTCAGGAAATAATCTTAATTATTTCTTTTGCAAGCCTAATGTTTCACTGCAGGTTTCAAAACCACAGGTGTCTTTCTTTCACTGTTCATTTCCTAACTTGACAGCTGGTGTGAAATTTGCTTTGTAGAACAGCATCCACTTGAACTTTATCACTGATGACTGGAAGCAGTTAATCCCCATCTGCCAGGTTGTGTAAAAAAGTACACATTAATCAAAGGTTTTTCACCACAGATTAGCATCTGATGCACTGCATCTGTGTCAAGGTTGGTGTTACTAAACTGAGTTGTGCCTGACCAGGAATTAATTTTCTTACCTGCAGCATGAACTGTGTCTCATTTTGGTTGCCTTTGCAACAAATGCAATCTCAGGTGCACAGCGCTGTTCATTTATAGATGAAGTAGTAAAAAGAAAATTAACAAACCATCTTTCCTTGCTGCTCACTGGGTGCTGCTGTATCCAAGGAGGATGGCAGAGTCTGGAATTCAGCTTGCAGGGAGCTACCAGTGTCTGCTGTGCCAAACACAGCTCTGGGCTGTAGGGAAAAAACCCCTGTGATGAGAGGATTACTTGAGTGGTGGCACAGCCGAGCCCTCAGGAGCCAAAGCAGCCTCAGGTCAACCTCTAACCACAGCTGCTCTACTTTGCTGCCTTGTGTAGGTGAAGAACATCTGCCAAGCTCCTGACCCAAGTGCACAAACAAGTTGTGTACCTTTCAGGATGCCACAGTAACTCTACTCAGATGTTTGCATGGCACTGCCAGGAGCCTGCAATGCCAGGAAGGTCCCTCTTCCCCTTTCAGGGCCTGCTCTCAGCCCTGCTGTGACCCCACTTCTTGTTTCACTGCACGTACTGTGCTTCCTGCCAGGATGGATGCAGTCGGTCCAGCCAAGCCAAGTGGGGCTGAGGAGCACAAATGGCTCCACATCACCCCCAAAACAGGGCAGAAGGGAGCCCCTCACCTTTGTTAGAAAGTGAGAGCTGCCAGCTGGGGGTTAGCCCACACACCTAAGCCCACAACAGACATGACATCATGCTCTGTGCTCATGAGTTTGCATTGGGAATCATGGAGTGGATCACAAAAGTGCTGGCACAGCAGCTCACAGGGCACCATGGTGCCCGCTCTGTCCAGTCTCCTCTCCAGGACCAGCAGCAGTGCTCAGAGAATTGTGCCCAGAACTGGGGGTGTGCTGCTGACACTCGGCCTTGTTTACAAAGCCAACACACCTGAAACTACACACAGGCACTTTCTCAGCTACAGTTAATGAACTCCTGTTGGAGCTGCAGCCAGGACACACAGTAACATCTTGCACAAGATCACCCTGAGGATGGACACCCACCAATTCTTTGAGACAAACCCCTTCTCGCACCTGGCACAGAAACAGCTCCTGTGAGGTGGCACCTTCTGCCCCAAGAGCCTGGGTCAGCCCTGGGGCTCAGCCGGGTGCTCCAGAGGCCCAAGGGAGCACATCCTACCAGCAGCTCCTCAAAACCCCACTGAGAGCTCCCACACCTCTGCTCTCAGGGTGTCCCTGTCTATAGGACAAGCAAGAACCTCCCGGCAGCGCTTCCTGGGCACTTCTGAAAGCTGCAGCTCCCATCTGGTGGGGGATGGATGCTGGGCAGCTGGCATTAGACACAGCAATTACAACAGCACAGCACAAAGGGCTCTGCTTTCTCTAATCACACACTTCCTCTTTACTCATTTGCTTGTTTTTTCCCCTAAGGCTTCCAGGCTGTTTCCTGCTCATCCACAGCTCCTGCTCTAGCAGCAAGACACTGATAAGCTTCACAAAAGTACCACCAAAATTTACTTCTATATTTGATATTTTCTCAAATTAGCAACTCTAACACATTCAGATTTATCACTTTTGTGTCAATGCATCTTGTCCGAACAGGGCAGAGAACTGCTCACAGAAAAGGAGGTGGCAAGTATCCATTTCCACACAACATTATCCTCCTTAATGCAAATACCCAGCACCAGATCTCAGCCTTCCCTGGCTTTTAGGACTCTTAGCTTTCAGGAGACCTTAGAATATTCCCATGTAAAGACTTTTTAAAACTATTTTATTTATACACAACATTACAACAACAATGAACCAAACACCTCCCACACAACATGGGAAGCTACAGCCACTCTTCCTACTACCATGATTATTCAAGACACATGGCTCCTCTCAAACCAGATCAGAAAGTGTTTGTGCTAAAGTTTCCAGTGCATGTAAACCTGTTGTGAGTTTCTGCAAAAGCCAAAGAGCTGGAGGCAGAGCCCAGTCCCTCAGATGATCATCACTGCTCTGTTAAGGCCATACATTTTTGAAGCTTTTCCTTCCCTGCTCCACTCCCTTTCTCCTGCTGTCTGGTAGGAGCTGTGGGGTTGCTGCCCTGGGACAGCAGACCCAGCAGGACATACTGGCCTTCCTTCCATGCCTCCAAGTAAATTTAAAATGCTCTGTTACTCCTTAGTCATCACTGGCTGCCCCACATGAGACTGACTTTGGCCAGCAGACACCAGTGCAGGTGGCACTTGTGACTTCCCCTGGCACAGTCTGGCTGGGAGGAGCAGAGTTCCCTGTACCATCACAGAGCCACCCACCACACCCCCACCTGTGACAACTCAATTGCTTCAAGTAACCCTCCACAGAAAGAGACTCACTGCAAATCAAACCACAACAGCTCCAGTGCAGTCTGTTAGTAACGGACACATTTCTACCACAACCTGATTTTTAGTTTAAGTACCCTGTCACCAGCCACAATCCCCCTGGAGCATCAGTAGCTCCTTTTCCAGCCCCTGCTGTAGCTGTGTGTCACCGACACCGCACACCTAATGCTCTCATCCTTCACCAGCGTCCACATGATCCACATCTCCGTTGGCTTCAGTCTGTGCACAACCATCAGCTCTTTGTACAAGCATGGATCAAAGGGATTGAAAGGTCTCTGGATCCCAAAAGTCTTAAAGCCAGCGTGGTTCTCTGGGGTCACTGACATCTTTGCTAGACACATTCCCACAAACACATCATCTATGGGGAAGAGCTCCATCTCCTCTGCGGTGCTCTGGAGGCGACGCACTGTCTCTCTAGACATCACATATCCCCCTCCTCCTGCATAGAGAGGGTAGAAGGTGGCTCCATACATGGGCTCCGGAATAAAGTATTTGACCTTGGTGTTCCTGATGGGCCGGGCGTTGGCGATCACGTCCCCAACAAAGAGATCCTGTTCAGGGTCCAGCTCCCGCAGGAACTCAACGATGTTGTAAGTGTTGACAAACACATCATCATCGCCCTTCAGCACGAACCTGGCGTGCAGGCAGTCCTCCATGAACCAGCGGAGGAAATGCAGCTCCTTGAGGGTCAGGTTGAAGAAGTCGTCAACAAAATCCCACTGCAAGATGTCATCGAACTCCTGGCTCTCGTAAGCCAGCAGCTGGTGCAGGGGCTGCAGCTGGATTTTGGCCTCGGAGCGGCCCAGGAGGAACACCAGCCTGATGTGCCTGCCCCCGATGGAGACCTCCTTCCCCCACGTGTTCCTGATGGCCACGCGCCGGTCCACGTTGATGGGGGAAGACTTGATGGCCAGCAGGAGGAACATCTCTTTGCTACACCTGGAAGGCCTCAGCAGGACCGAGAAGTTCCTGCAGTGCTTGTAGGTTAAGAAGACTCGGTGAGGCTCCGGGAGGGCGAGAGAAGAATTGGCAAAGGTCAAGTTCGGCAAACACTTACTGTGCCCAGCGCTGCCCAGAACCGAAGGCTGCAGTCTGTGATCCACCACATCCACTTTCTGCTCTGCTGACGATGCTGCCAACTTCGCCTCCTTCTTCATGTAAAACACCCAGGCCAGCAGCGTGATTGAGAAGGTGTAAAGCACGAGGCTTTTAATCCTGGGGTACATGGCAGCATCCGGCGGGCAGATGAAGAGGAGCCCTTCCCTCCCACCTGACCTGGGATGGGGACGTGTCTCGGTGCTTTCCCCCGGCTCTCACCAGGACCCGGTGCTGCCGGTGAGGACGCTCCAGAGCCCCCGGCCCCGCCGGGGCGCGCAGACCGGGCTGGAGCCGCCACTCCACGGTGAGCCCGCACGGCAAAACCCCCGCCCTGCTGTGCGGAGGAGCCTCCTCCGCGCTGCAACGGGAGCTGCCGTCCCCTCCGCGATTCACCGGGAGCTGCCACCGCCCCCGCCCCGCCCCGCAGCTCCCGAGCCCCGCCCGCGGGCGGAGGATGCTGGCACCGGCACCGGGGCAGTGTCCCCGGCACGGCACACCCACCCAACACCCCCTGCCCCAGCCACAGAGCACCAGGAGCCCCGGGGCATCTCCCAGCTCTGGGGTTCAGACAAACCAGGCTCCAGGCAGCGTTCCCGTGTGGTTTATTTCCACTCACGCTTCTGCTATGGACACATCACTGAGTCTTCCCCACTGCAATGGGCCACGTTCTCCTGGCTCTGGGCGCTGGCTGCCAAGGGCCACCGAAGCAGCTGCATCTGGAATTGAACCGTCAGCGGCACCGGCTGGAGCTCTTCACCCTCCTCCACTTCAGCAGTGTCTGTGTTTTTTCCTTTTCCTGTGGTAAGAAGTACATTTGTCACTGTCTTGAAAGAGTAAATCATCCTAAAAGCAGCAGTGTGCAGGAGTGTCAGCACTGACTGGGCCTCAAGAGGAATCTATTTGAATCTTGGATGATAAGCCCAAAATGCATCTTTAGGCTGCCAAATTGACCTGGGTGCAGCCTTGCTTTTTGTTGTGAAACTGCCCTAGGGCAAAAGAAAGATGCAGAAATAAATTATTTCAAGGACCCTAGGAAATCAAGTGTGAGGTAAAATGAGACCTACGTGAGACTACTTCTGAAGACATCCTTCAGTGTCTGGGCAAATGGTTCACTTGTGACAAAGCCTGCTGCCTTTCCTCTTTGAGCCGTCTGGAAGTGATCCCAATTCCTCTGAGAAGACTTATTATTTGTGTGCATTTGCTGACTGAGGGATGCAAATCAGCCTCAGCTCCTGGCTGTGAGAGTGCTGGTCCCTGCACAGCCCCACTGGACACAGGGCTGGGAGCCATCCCCTGTCCCCCGGGGCACGGCCACTGTCACAGCTCCAAGGAGGGGGTCCCCAGGTGATGAGCAAGTGTCAAACTGCCCCAGAGCAGCTGGTGACTCACGGGGCAGGCAGGATGTGCAGACACTGAGCTCAGCAGGGCTCGAGCAGCCCCCCCAAAAGCCACAAGTGGGGTGTTCTGGTGAGTCACAGCCGTGGGACAGTGGGTGTAGTGAGCTGTGGGGCAGCTCATTTTTAGGCTCTGTGAATTTTGTGCTCACACTTTGAAATACTCAGTGACCTCACAGTGCAGCCAAGCCAGCCCCCACCTGCACAGGCACACGGGGACACCAAATTAAGCACAAATCTCTTAATTGCTGTGGGTTTCCTGCAGCAGCAGCACTTCTGTGCACACAACAGCACTTTTACCCTCGTTCAAGCTGAAGGGAAACCTCATGCACACACTGACCACACACCAGGGAGGGAAGTAAGAAAGAAACAACCACTGCTGAAGCTGAGCTGTTGGACAGCAGCTCCCTGCTTCAGCAACAGGCTGAGTGTACGTTGGAAATACACATCTTCTTGTGGGGGACACCAATTCAATGAGTTTTCTTCTTTTCAGGTCTCCAGGGGAGGCCACTGGCTTCTGTGAACGCAGACACAGCCCAGGACCACAGAGCCCAGAAAGCGTCCCCAGAGATGGGGACCTTGCTGTGGGTGACAGGGCACAGGAAGCAGCCTGGAGCTCTGTGGGTTAATTGCACTCTTAAATCTGATGCCAGAGCAAGAAAACAAGGCTCCTTTGGTAGCTCTGCAGGGCTGGGAGGCCTGGCCCTCTCCATGCTCTCCTTGACCCAGGAGCAGCTTTTCAGCGTTGCTTGGCCACCCCTTCCCTCTCCCACTTCCTCCCGCTCTTGCATTACCCCTCCGATGTGCTGGCACTGCTATTTTTGCACTCAGAACCAAGATTGATGGAAAAATAACCCGCAAGAGGCAGGGTGAGGTTTGCCTCTGGCAGATGAAGCCCTGAGCTCCTCACTGGGGAGGCAGGGGACACACCCGGCGGGGTCGGGGTGGTCTCTTTGCGGGTGACAGCAGCCTGGGATCTGTTCCCAGCACTGCCATGGGCTGGCTGGGGCACCTGGGGATCTCTGTGCATCTCATCCCCAAACCAGAGAGAACAATAATCCCCTCTGCAGAGTGCTTGGAGATGCGAGCTGGCAGTGAATGAGGAGCTCGTTATGCACCCCAGGCAGCCCTCGCCCAGCTGCCCGCCCACATTTGGCAGCCGATGCCGTGGGCAGCACTTTTCTCGCCCAAAAAATCTGCTTTGCCCTTGTCCCCTGGCACAGGGTGCTGTAGGTGTGTGTCTCAGGCAGCCCACCCTGGGTGCTTGTGCAGACACATGGAGAGTCCAGGCTGTGTCTGCATTCACGGCCCGAGGCTCAGGATGTGAGTAAATCCCTGGAGCTGGCAGGGTGGCCGGGCCCTGCCCCTGTTTGCTCTCTTACACACCCCACCCTCTGTCCCGCCAGCTCCAGCCTCTGTCACCTTTGGAAGCCGCGGTTTTCTGGTTGGCCTGATCTCCTTTGGGTTTTTTGCTCTTGTCTTTGCCTTTTTTTACTTCCTGTGGAGAGAGATGTTTCCACAATAAGGCTGAGTAGAAACTCACTGCCCTCATTCAGTCCTGTGACAGCTGTCATCATCTGGGTGCTGTCACCAGGATTTCAGGGGCAGAGCACAGAGGGGAGGGGGAGCAGGAGCACAGCAGAGTGGCTGCTCAGAGAAGAGAATCCAGGAAACAGAAAGTTGGTACAGCTGGTATGTGCTGCCATGCTGAGAGAGAGCACCAGAGGAAGTAAGAGTGGCTGCCTACACATTCTGGAATGGAAAAATAAACTCATCTATTTTTCTAGGCCCAGAAAAAGTAGCAGTACTGCTCACTAATATCAGCCTTAAATAACCATATCAGCAGTGATGGATGGTGGTTAGGCAGGGCTATTTCAGCCCTATTTTTGGGGAGAGGAGAACTGAGGGATAGACAGATGGATGGATGGATGCCCAGGCCAGAGAGGGCATTCGCTGAACCCCAGCCTGCAGCCCTGCCCTGGGACATGCTCCTTACCTTCTCCTCCACAACTGGTGGTTCTGGTGGTTCTGGTGGCTCTGGAGGTTTCTCAGGGATCAGGATCCCTAAGTCACACACAGTTGCCACCAGGTCCTCGGTGGCCACCAGGGTCTCCAAGGCCACCCTCGTGGTGGCCAGGGTGCTCCGAATGGGAGGGTCGCTGCGGAATTCACATGGCTGCTGCTTCTTCTTCTTTTTCTGCTTGTCCTTGGACATGGGGACAGGCCTCAGCAGAAGGTTGGGGTCCCTTTATCAGAGAGAAGCAACTCCAACCCAGCCCCTTTCCCACCACTGCATCCTGGCCAAGGTGTGTGTCAACAGCTGCTGCCTTCCCCCCACAGAAAGGGGGGACTTTGGGGGGGGTCTGACTCTACTCTCTGACACACCAAACTGACCCAGGAGAAGGGTCCTTGTTCTCCCATCTGCATTTTTGCGACTCAGATATAATTTGGTCATTGTTCTCTCCCAGCACCTTACCTTTGCACCGTTCTTCTTCAGCTCCTGTCCTTCCTTATTTGTGACAGCGTTTTCTTCTGGATCCACAGGCCACGAGAGCACCTGCCCAGAGAGAGGAGCTGGCCCAGGGTCACTGCCACCCCAGCCTGCCTCCCAGAGGGAATGTGATGCCACTGGCTGGCCCTCCCAGCAGCTCTTCCCCCTTCATCCAGCTCAGCCACACCCTCACCTTCTCCTCCACAACCGAGACAATCGTTCCAGCCTCCAGGTAGGACTTCAGCCCCACCAAGTCCTTGGCAATGTGCTCCTTCCTGTAGCTGCAGTCAATGGTGTCTGCCCAGGGCTGTCCAGGGGTGGCAAACACCTTTTCTGTGTAGGGACACAAAATCAAGTTCAGAGGAGACCTCTCTTTCCCCAGGACAGAAGGACCCCCAGAACACAGCTGGTGCCAGGTCAGTCCCAGGAACAGCCCAGCTGGCACTGTGAGGGACATCCTGATGCCACCACACCCCACAAAGAGCTATAAACCTGCCCTGAGAGATGGGACAGAAGATCTGTAATTCCTCATTACCAGAGTGGGCCTTGGGCTCCTCTGTGGCTGCAGGCTCCTGATGGCTCATTGCTTCTCCTGTGTCCTGAGCAGAGCTGTCCACATCCAGTGTGGGACTCTGGTGGATTTTTGTTCCCTGGAACAGAGACGGATCTACCTCCAAACTCCTATTCCCCAGCCTACCCTCATGGGAAGAAGGGACTTCAGTACCAGGGAAAGGGTCTGCCACAGGCAGCAGGAGGGGAGCTGTGAGTGCACTCCCAGATGCAGAGCTCTGGGCTCCCTGAGAGGGATGTGGAATGTGGGCAGCTGGGGCTTGTCCTGCTGGATGCAGGCAGCCACATGGGAATTCTGTCCTGAGCACTGCTGCTGCCCACACCAGGCCCATCACCTCCCAGCCTGGAGAAGCAGTTCCCCCTGCTGTGACATGCCATGCTGCTTGTTTCCAGGAGCAGTCAAGAACCAACCTCAGGGCTGCCCCTGTTCTTGAGCTCCTCGGCCTCTGCAAACTCGTAGGTCACATAGTAGCTGTAGGTGATCACTGGACCCTCAGAGCCAACCTCGAGCTGCTGAAAATCTTCGCGATTAGGGAGTCCCATCATCTCCCCAATGCTCACTACCACTCGTGCTTCACTCCTGATCAGCTCTGAAAAGAAGACAATCTTGCCATGAAGCTGCAGCACTTCCCTTCCGGAGAGAGGAAGGAACAGAGCAAGCAGAAACCTCCAGGTCCCATGTCCCACCTGCTGGCATCCCTCGGTGCCAGCCTGTGCAAACGCTGTGACAAACCACTGCCACGTGGGGTCACTCCAAAGCCACACAAACACCTCCTGGCTTGGCTGCTCTGCTCCTTCCAGTCTCCAAAAAGCACATCCAGCAGAAACTCATTGAGTAGGGGCCATCAAGAGAGGCTTCCCATCCCGGGTGTCCCCAGCCTCCTGCTCTCATCCCAGTCAGGGATGTGCCACAGAGGTGGCACCGCTGTGTGCAGACAGTGCAGCACCATGTGAGCACCTTCCCCAGAACAGAAACCAGATTGTGTCTGGGAAGAAAAGCTGAGGCAGGCCAGGACAGAGGCAGTGCTGGGACTAGGATGGGTTGCTCTTGGGCCTAAAGCTGAAACTACCTCGCCTGTAATTCCAGAACTCAAGCACAATGCAAAGCCCACTCCTGAATCACAGGGTAAGCACGGGCAGGCTCAAAGGCAGGGGCTCACCTGGCTGCCTTGCCAGACCATGGAACTGCTGCCTCTCTTCAGGCCATATGTAGATGTCATCGAGGATGGACAGCTTGGGCAGGCTGTCCACGAGGAAGCCTCTGTAAGTGGGGGTGAGAGCCAGTGGGTTCCCTTGGAGCACCAGGATGTGGAGGTTCTGCAGAGTGGACAGCTGGGAGACCAGCCCTGGCAGGTCTGTGAGGCTGTTAAAGCTCAGGTCAAGGGAGACAAGGTTTGGCCTAAGGAGAGAACCCAGGGAAGGAGGTAAGGCAGCCAGCACCCATTTGAGGATTGAAAGCTATAGCCCTTAGCAAAAACAGAAACAAAAATCTTATTTCCCCAGCACAAACTGGGTTGAACTGAAGAATCCAATGTGGAGGCCAATTCCAAATTCATGAGCCTTTGCTAGTGTGCCCCATGACACAAAAACATTTCTTAAGCACCCTTTGATGGCCCCACTGCAGCATTTGGTGATGCAGTCCACACTTCAGATCCTTACAGACTTCTAGCAGTGGCTTGAGAAGGACATGGAAAAAGTAAACTGCCCAGGGAAATGGAACTGTGGTGGGCAGGGTGTCAGGGCAGTTCCCCTGGTGATCTCCCCATTCCACACCTTGCTGGGGACCTAAACAACCTCTGGGCATAAGACAGAAGACAGCAGAGATGGACTGCTCTGCACAGAGAGTAGACACAGAGCAAAGAAACAACCCTTCTGAATTTTCCCAAAGTTTTCCCTTCTGTATTTTCCCAAATAGAGCCAACTCCATAGCTTGAGGTCATCTGCTCACATCTGCTCATTTCCCTTTCAGGAGCCCACGTTCAGCCTGTGGCATTACCAGAAATCCATGATCAGGTGCTTTTCCTGGGAAGGGCCACACAGCCGGTTGTAGCCCAGCCCCAAGTGCTGGAGCTCCAGGGGTGGCTGAGCACACAGGTCCTGCAGATCACCCACAGCATTGAAGCAGAGCTCCAGGACCTGCCCAGGACAGGAGGAACAACAAACACCTTGGCAACGAGCTGTTCCTGGCATCCCCCTCGAGCTGGTTGGCTTTCCCTGTGTTCCCACAAGGGAATTCCTGCCCCATCCTACAAAGACCCTGCTTGCTCACCTTCAGAGTCCGGGGCAGGTGGGCTGAGGTTACTTTGCTGATGTGGTTGGCACTGAGGATGAGCTCCTCCAGCTGCTGGAACTGCAGCAGACCCTCATCCACCTCCTCCATCTGCAAAGAGCTGGGTTTGGCCAACTTGTCCCTGAGGCACCTCGTGGCCAGGGTGACATGGACACGTGTCAATCTGTGTGACATCTCTGTGACACGGATTAGAACAACATCCTGGGGGGGCTGTGGGGAGAAGCTCCATTCTAGCTGCAGCACCTGGGAAGACCCTGGGATGGGAAGGTTCTTTTACCAGGATGTTTTCCCCCACAGCAGGAAGGCACGGTTTCCTGGCCTACAGCTTTCTGGGCACCAGCAGCTGCACTTACCCCCTTGTCGAGAATCCGCAGGGACTTGACAGCCTGGAAGACTCTGGAGCCATGGAGGAGCTCGGGTGCCAGCACGGCCACCTCCCGCAGGAGCCGGTGCTGGGGGCTGCAGTCCGGGGGCAGTGCCCAGGGGCTGTGCTGGTCTCTCAGCAGCTCCAGCAGCACCTCAGGGGTCTCCTCTCCCGGTGGCACAGCCTCCTGCAGCCCCACTGGCTCTGCCCGGGGGCTCCTGCGGGCATTGAGGTGGGATTTGTTCTGCGGACAGGGAGAGAGGAGAGGCAGTGGCAGCTCTGTGCCCTGTCCCACGGCTGTGCCCCCCAGACCCCTACCCAGCTGCCGAGGCCACAGGGGAAGTCCTGCAGCGCCAGGTGCTGCAGGTACTCCTGAAAAGCAGCCGAGACGCTGCGGGGTGCTGCCATCCAGCCCCAGCCCGGCAGGGAATCCCCTGGCTCAGTGGTTTGTGTCCCTGTCGCTAGGAGATGGTGCCATGGAACCAAACTCCAAGCAGAGGGTGGAGCAGGTCTGGAACAGCACCACGCTCACCCGGCTGGGAATAAGTCCCTGGTTTTCTGGTTCCCACTGGGTTCTGGGGGCTGCTCCCCACCAGGAAAGAGCAGGTGGCCTCATGCTGCACTTGCAGGGTGCAGCATCAGCATTCCCTGGCCGAGGACATGGAATTTGCCATTTCCCTTATCTGTGTTCTGAGTGTCACTCAGGTTTCAGGGAAGAAGCAGTCAGGGTCTCAGTCAGCTCTGAAAGCCCAGCTTTCTACTTTATGTGGAGGGCACTGCCACACAACCACGTAAGGCCATCAGAAAGCAAGATCACAGCTGAAAACACCAGCTCCCATACCGGGAAAAAGTAGATGAGCTCCAGGAACAAAAGCCACAGCCATGTCTCAGGTCAGCATAAGGTCTCCTTACATGGAGATTAATTTCCTTTTTCCAGCGATAAGTGTTGAGGCAATGGCCACAAATTCCATTTTAGAGAGCTGACAGAGCAGCATGTGTCAGCAGAATTTCACCAAATGAATTGCAGTTGCTCTGTGGTGTCTGATGGTTACGTGGTGGAAAGCAGAACTTCTCAGGCTGGGTTTTACAGGACAGATGCTGACCTGCTCCCCTATCAGCTCAGCAGCTTATCAGAGCCCTGTACAGACCAGAAAGGATGTGCACAGCATGCACAGGCTATAAGATAATGGCCTATCCTGGAGTGGAATAACCAGGTAAAGTGTTGTCATTAGGAGAAAATGAAGTAAAATCTTCTGAAAGTCTTTGAAAGAAAATTACCAGTGGCTGAATTGGGTTTTGTGGAGAAGCAAAGCTATAAAAACTCTGCTTCTTTAATTTGCATCACTATTTAAAATAACTAGGCCCCATTGCCTTCAGTGCTGCACAAAGAGATACCCCTGCTCTTGGGGGAAGAGCAGATCCCAGTACTCCCTGGCTGTGCCCATCTGGGAGGGCTGGAAGGGGGCTGGCAGTGCCCAGTGGCAACTTTCATGTACAAGCTCCTGCACCTTGCACAGATCTTCCTGTGGGCCCCTGACCAACTGCATCACTGCAGGTTTGGTGCTTCCAAACAAACTCTCCAAGATCAGCCTTCTGCCTGAGAGGAGCCATCTGTACCCACCACTGCTTTTGTAGGGATCTTCCTAAAAAATGCCACGCACAAAGAAATATCTCTCTTTCTCTGTCTCCATTTTCCCACCAAATAATAATAAAACCCTCAAATAAAATAAGTGTCTGCCAGAACTGTCCTTTCTGTAGGTCATGGTAACTGATCTCTTCCTTGGCATTACTTAGCACCTATTCTGTTTGGTGTGTATGAGAATTTCCTGCATTTGGTTACTGGAAGCAGAAAACTGCCTCAGGGGAGTTGGAGAGATGGGCAACAGGGATGGAGAGGGGGGATCCTGAGCATCCCTTGGGAACAGGGTCTTACAGGCATCCGGCAAAAGGATTTAGACATGGAACTGAAGGCCTGACCTACCTTGCACACAAGCCTTTTTCACTCCCTGCACTGGCTGACTCTTCCACTGACTCTGCAGGAGAAGCAATGGCTTTGGGCAGCAATAACGTGCTCCCAACCACCTTTATAAATAAAACAAGAGTTGATGTTCTAAATCCCACACTTTGGAGAGCTCAAGGATTTAGATGGGATGCCCAAGGCAAGTATCCCAAGCTCCTAGTCAAAGAGATGACACAGGACACCCTCTATGTCAGTTTGAAACTGCATCTAGATCACAATCAGCGAAGACGCATTTGAATCAACTTTTGATGTAATCTTTTAAAAAAGAAAAAAACACGAATTATCACTGGCAAAAAAAAAAAAAAATTCTGTGGGGGAGCCACTGACGCAGGACTCCACAGCACTTAAATGCAGCCTGGCTGCCCCCATCCACAGCACTCCAGGCAGACAGAGGCTCCAGAACCAGCTCCAACACCAGCTCCCAGCCAAGCCACTGCTGTCCCATCCTGCCATGGAATGCAGAGCAGGTGGGTGTGACTTACCCTTGCTACAGGCTCTAAGGTTGCCCTGGTTGATGTTCATCTCTAGCTCAGGCACTTCATGCCTATATGCTTTAAAAATGTATCACGTCGCACAAAACTATTAAGATTTGCAAAAAAACTATGCAGAAGATTGAGACTAATCATTGTATTCTTTCTTTCTTTTTGGTTTCCTCTCTTCATCTGAATGCAGAGATCAACAAGTTTGCAACCTTCCTCTTCTGTTTATTGATTCCTTTGGGCTCCATGGCACCGATAGAGACATCAGAAAGCAAAGTGAATATAGGACAGAGGCAGAATCGTTTCACTGTGGAGATACCGACCTTGACAATAGTAATACAGCAGAAAGCACAAGAGTTGTTTGAATTCTATGTAAGTGCACCGTTTTCCATGTGCCTATGCCTGTGGAGAAATCTCTTGAATTATTATACAACACTAGAAAGACCAGCAGAAAAGAAGTATTTGGGTTAAAACCTAAAGTAGGCTCTTCTCTGCATTCCATGCAAGAAGGAAAGCGTTCATTGCAATTATTTCAGGGCAGCTGCAGAGAGCTTGGGCCAATCTGCCTCAGCTCATTGCCAGCTGGGATCTTCCTGATTCCCAGTGTTCCTTCTCAGTCTCCTGAGTCCTGTTGGGCATCTTCTTGCAGGAATTTAGTCACATCACTGGTGAGAATTGCTTTGCCCTTCAGTCTGACTCTAGTGCTTGAGCACTTCTGTCAAAAATCCTTCTCACCCATCCTTTTCTTAGAAAGGTAAAAGGTCCACTGAACCCAGGCATTAATGCCTCAGACAAAGTTCAGTTCCTGGAACTGTGCTCCCAAGAGTATGTTGATAAAAATCAACACTGACATTTCCTCTGAATTCATTCTTGAAATCAAAACCATCTCTGCCAAAACAGATCAAAACAGACACAGGCCAAACCAGATCTCTGGAGTAGGTAAATTTTGGCCCAACAGCAAAGAACAGAACCCAAGGTTTAGAAAAGCTGAGAACCAAGGCAAGCAAGGCATGGGGAGAGGAACTGCACACTCTGTGCAATGCCTGCTTGATCAGAGGGATGGAGGTGTTAATACAACGATTGAAACACAACCAAAAACCCAACAAATGGGAACACAAATGAGAAAGGGAAACCAAAAGGATTAACAATTTCTCTCTCCTCTTCCTTCCCCACAGAACAAGTGTATCTCTGCAACATTCCACCCAGAGCCCTGGAGTGTTATGTCCAAAGCCAGAGACATGGCAGACAGAATACCCAAATGTCCAGCTTTCCAGGCAAACTGCTGTGCCCTGCACCACATCCTCGAGGCTCTGAAAAGCTGGGCAGAGGACATGGAAACCATCTGCAGCCAGAGCTCCAAGGGCGTGCTCCGGGCCAACCTCAACCAGCTGGACACCACCCTGAGCCAGGGCACTGCCTTCTACACCTGCAGCAGCCAGGACCTGCCACAGGGGCATCCCCAGGGCCAGCTCATGGGCCTGGCAGACAGGAAAACCTACATCTGGTGGGTTTTAAAGAAATATAAGGACATCATGCAACTTACGGGAAAGCTGCACTCTGAAGCAGCACTTTGATACGCCAGGGTGAAAAAACAACTTGAAGATGCTGGAGAGCTGGTTAAATGTGATCTGTCAGGGGTTGTGGGATCAGTTTGATGCCAGGATCAACATTGATAATGTACTTGCTATTCTCTATAACTACATAATCTAGTTTAATTTAATATTTAAAGGATGGATGTGTTATTGATTGTATTTATTATAAAACTATTTATACTGTTTTATTTGCAACAGCATATAATAAGGATGGACTAACATGAGTCAAAGTAATTTAATTAACCAACCCTGACATATATAAGCCATCAGGAAAGTCTAATTTCAGTAATTTTAATGTTATTTATATTTTTATCTTGCAGGTTTTTTTTAAAAGAAAAGTTGATTGTCAGCAGGCTGATTTTGTACTTCTCTCTTTACTACTGATTTTTATTTATGAATTTATATAACACATCTATTTTTATAAATCTATTTAAGCAATTAGTTTATATATTTATTTATTCATATTTTAAACCCTTAAATTTTAAAACTGAAAGGGGTCTATTTGCTATTTAGTAGATGAACAGTTTTACTCACTTCCTGTTACCACCTTTGGATAGAAACTGGAACATAATTAAAACATTAAATAAAACAAATATTGCTGGATTCTCTTTTTACTAATTCTTTTTTACAATGTATTTTGAACTGGCCCTGTTCTGCTCAGACTTCTGCAGGAAAAGTGGGTTTGATATTCAACTGAGGGACACTGCCAGCCCCCCAAAAGTCTGAGGGGGGATCCTAAAAAAGCACTCAAGTTTCCCAAGAGCAACTGAGGGACCGAGCTCCTTGCTGGAGCCAGGAGAAGAATTCCTCCTAGACAGGCCCCATTTCAGACACAACTGTGGAGATGTCACATAGTGGTGACATGAAGAAGGTAAAATTCCAACCTCATATCCTTCATTTTTAATAGAAGAATGGTTGGAAAAGTATCACTGCCTGGGGATGTGCTTATCCCCAAGGCTGAAGCAACACCTGCCTGACCTTTTCAGGTGGGGTCAGCAAACCTCTCAGAGGAGGAAAACAGTCACATTCTGAGGGCTTAAACATCACCACTGTGAACGACTGACACAAACCACTTTAAGCCTTGCTGAACCAGAGGATTATACAGGGCCTCTCCCTGGGGTTTCCTCTCCCAAGCACAGCTTTTGTTTCGCCTTCTAAATATGTAAATAGCTCAACAAAAGTGTTTTCCTTAGAAAGGGAAATGCTTCCTCAGCAGTGCTAACAAGATGTCAAAGTGAGTCAGATGGTCTGGCCAAGCTCACGTCATGGGAAGAGCCACCTGAGAAAGAAGAGTTGTTCTCCCCCAGGGGGGAAGACTCAGCCCAGTCAGAGAGAGGAAAAGGCAGCAGCCCCAGGCAGAACAGTGAGAGGACACCTGCAGCCTTCCTGGTGCAGGGTTACCAGGGCTCAGATAAATCCTCCCCAGCCCTGGAGGGCTGCAAGTTGGGGGATACACCTGTGCCACAGGGAGCATCTCTGCTGTGATCATGATTTGCTCACCAGCAAAGATGTCCTGACAAGCAGTTCCCGGTTTATCCTGGTTGAAAACAAAGCTTTTGAGGTCTATGAGGAATGAAGAGTTTGGATGGAGGAGCCACAGATGGGCTCTGTAAGGAAATGTCAGAAGGGCAGCAGCAGGACCCAGGGATGTGATGAGTCTCATCTTTTCTGGGTTTGTTTCCATTTGGTGGTGGAAAGGCATTGGAGGTATGACCCACACACACCCCTTGCTCTGAAACAGGAACATGTTAAACATCTCTGGATGACAACAGGGGCTCTTCTTTTTGCACACAGGGAACTTCCCCAGCACCCAAATAACCATTCCTTGTCTGCCCACCTCCTGGAGAAAGTGCTCAGGGATGAGAATAGGCAGAGGTGAGCTCTTGAGGGCAAATATGGGTTAAAAGAAATAAACAAAAATCTAGTGAGCATTCTGTTCCGTTCTTTTATATATAAAGAGAGCCCTGGGCTGTGAAATCACTTACAGCAGTGATTTCATTTGGCATCATTTCCACAGAGCAAGTGTAGGTCCACTTTTGGCAGTGCTCAAGGATTAGCAGAGCCAGCCACAAAAAGAAACCACTTCACAAACACTTTTGGTGCCTCAGCTGAAGTTACAGCAGCCTCCCTGAAATCACCACTAAATCAGTAGTAGAGAACCAGTGTTCTGCAGCCACAGCTTCCTCCCAGAGAGCTCTGATAGCACTGCTGCAGTAACTCTGGCATTTGTAGTGCTTGGCCAAGAGTGAAGGCAGGCTGAAGAGTTGGTTTATCACTCTTGAAATAGCACTGTTCTTCATTCCCACCAAAATGCTTCATGTGAGATCAAGCTTGTGATTTCTGAAAAATTAAATGCAGGGTTTTTGAACCCTGCTGTACCTCCTGAAACCGCAGGCCTGACTCATCAGAAATACCAAATCAAAAGCACCGATCACCAGAATAACATCAACCAGCACAAACTCTTGTGTGGTGATTTTAAAATAAAATCTTTCTTTTCAGTCTTCTATTACCTTTCACTTCAACTAGAGTTTCACTGTTGCTTCCTCTAGGCAAGAAAATCCAAAATGCTGAAGCACAGAGAGCTGGAGTGTCCTACCAGAGAAAAACAAAAATCAGTCATTAAAGGCAGATTTATTAATTTCATTTTTTAAATGGACTTTAAATGGACGGTGCCTAACACCGACATCAATCCCAAAAGAAACTTCAAATCCCAAACTTCAGCAACCCCATAGAGGATAGAGAGCCCTGCTCTGGGAATGCACAGATCCAAAGATAACTCCAGCACTGTTCACAGGGCAATGAGCTCTTGTCACCTTTTAGAGGTGCAAAAAGGATGCCAGGTGCCGACCCTGGTCCAGGAATAATTCTACTTACCATTTCCTCACCTCCAGTCAGAAAATAAAGGCATTACAACCAGTTTCTTCCAAAAAATATCCTTTATTGTTTTGGTTGTAAATATAAAAAAATGCATTGCACAATTTAACAGACCTACTGAAAAGTGCTACATATCAACAGCACAACAGAAGTTGTCATGCAACAGAACAGGAAACCTAAGCAAAGCAAGAACACAACCTGAAGTCCTCATACCTTCAAGCTTTTTTTTTAATCCTTTTTCTTAACAAGAATGAATTCCATTCACTTAAAACACATTTAAATACAAGGTTAGAAGAAGAAAACAATCTATTTATTCATTGTATTGTTAAAAGGCTTGTTCATAACATTGATATCTTTTGATAAGAAAACAATCTATTTATTCATTGTATTGTTAAAAGGCTTGTTCATAACATTGGTATCTTTTGATTGAAAACCTTATTCATGTTGGAAAAGTTCAGATATAAAAAGTTCAGACAGTGGCTAGAAATTAATTCCATTATATACCTAAGGTGTGTTTCATTGTAACTTAAGTTACTGTAACTGTAACTGAAGAACTCAAGTTTTACAGATAAAGCTACAGTTTGGTTCTACCACTTCTTCTCTAACACAGTAAATGAGCAGAAAATCCAACCAAGAATGAAACCAAAGAAAACCAGAGCTTTCACTGATGTTGTGGGAAAAATACTGGGGGGTTCTATAAAAGAAAAAAACCCAAAACAAATCATCTCCTCAGAAACTCAAGTGTATAAATTGAGGACTAATAGAAAAACTGATGTCTCACCTAATTTAAAAAACTCCCAGCAGTTATCAACAATTGCCCACAGTCCTCCAAGACTGGTGTGACTGAATCCCTAAAGAACCTGAACTGGATGTCATCAGCCTTTTGTTTTTTGGTGGTTTTCCATGCAATAAAGGTGGGAAGGAACCGAAGAATAGAAAGAAAAAGGTGAAAACAGTGGAAAACCCATTCAATTTTCAGCAGTACCTTCTAGCAGGCAACATCAAGGCAAGCATTATCCACTCCAGAAACTGAGAAAGTGAAACAGCCTTCAAGTAAGCATTATCTTACTGAACACTTCTGCAGTGAGCTTCCCTCTCCTATTCTCAAACTGCTTTTCAGGAGTTTTGGGCTTTAAAAGCAAACAAAACTAAATTTACCTCTCCCTGTCCCTTCTACCACATGTGAACACAAACACACACACACACAGAGGAATGTAAAAAGACCTGAAGATACAAAGGGATGCAGTTTTTCAATACATTTGACAGGCTTTTGTCTTTTCAAGCCATTTCAGATTTAGAGGTTTAAGCCCTTGCCTGTTTCCTGGCTTTGTCAGAGCATAAATTTGTCCATGTGTGCACAAGTGTTCCTGCACTTGGCAGTGGAGAGGAGTGGATTCAGCAGGAAAGATGCAATTTTTTCCAAACACAGAAACAGTTACAACCTCAGTCTAAAGAGTCACAGTAATGCCACACAGATAAAACCCTCTAAAAAGCCAGGGAAGTCCCACTTCCTCCATTCTCTGAATTTTTCACACAGCATCATTTTAGGGGGAACAGTGGATGACTTATGATTAATCATACACATACATGCATATGTAAAATGCATACATGACACCAGGATCTAAGGCACAGATGGAAACATTCTAGTAGCACCCCCCTTCAAGGAAGCCTTCCCCAGGGGTCTAAAAAAGCATGGAAGAACATTCCAGTCAGGTGAAATGGTATTAACCAAGAATCCTTTGGTTTTGTGCAGAGATCAGACTGTCATGGTGAAGTGTGCACTCGTCCCTGATCCTACTCCTCAGTAATTCCTTCAATTCTAGTTTGCTCCTGGGCCTTCACCCCTTACTCCTCCTGCTAAAAGGAGGCCAAGAACTACAATACAAGCTAATATACACCAGATAATTCCCAAGGTCTCCAGAATTTGTCTGGGGTGGGGTATACATCTACAGTATACCAATTAATACAATTTGAGGTCAGAAGGAACCAGCAGACAATCCCATTTTGACTTTGTGCATATCACAAGCCATAAATAAAGTGATTTAGCCACTCCTTTCATGAGTGAAATATGTTGGATTTGACAGAACACAACTTGTATTCAGGTATATGGGGGTTCTCCAAAACTTTAGCACCAGAGAGATGTGCAGCACCTGCAATTCTGTGCAGACTATAGGCACTATATTTGTGTTTGGCTTGCTTACTTTGGTGACACTGAGGAAATCAGAGTGCTTCAATTACAGGAGAAAGTGTTACCAAACTTTGAAAAAAATAAAGTATTTTAACTCCTCCTCAAATGGGTAAGAAAGACAGACTAAAGTGTTTAAACATAAATCAAAGTGGAAAACTATGCAGGAACTAATACATACGTGGTCCATCTCTTTCCATACCAATCTTTAGTGATTCTACTGTTCAGATGTGAGACACAAGCCAGCTTTTCTCCTCCTGTGTTTCCAAATGAAGTGAAATCACTCTCCTCACAAGGCTGACTGATAAAAGAATTCTGATCTGCAATAACAGGGTGACAAGAATATACTGAATCACTGCTTCAGAGCAGTCACATCATTTCTGGTAATTGCACTAGTGGAAAGTATCTTTTCACTTTTCCTTTCCTCCCTCCTACACTCTTGCCTAAGTAAGCAATACTTAATTTTTTTTCTCTTTAATATTTGCAGGCTTTTAATCGTGCTTTGAGTTTGTTTCTGCATCACAATTAAACAAGCACTTTCCCTCCAATTGTAACCAGCTCACAGCACAATCTGATGGGTGAGTTTTCCATCCACACCAAAACAGTGAATGGACAAAGTTTTTGGCAGTTCAGGTGAATTACCCCTCCCTGTTCCTTTAAGGTTGCTTTCAGTTTCCAACCCATTCAGTGAGATATGGGATGTTGGGGCTTCAGTTCTCAGATCCCCCTGAGCCCTGAAGGATGATTGTACTGCACTGTGATTGTTGGGACAAAACTGGTATCGTCATCGATACCAGAAATGGTAAAAATCACACACCATCACTGCTGACAAGCAGGATCACACTGCAGGGGAGGCATTACAGGATCTGTTCATCTGAAAAGGTCAGCAAAAAATCAGCTCTTGGACAATATGCCAGCTGCTTTCTTGCTAGAAACCAAGACATGTTTCTAACACAAACAGTGAGATCAGCCCACCGAGGAGAGGACATCTCCAGCTCATCACAGTGTAAAATTATTTTACTGGAGTCAAATTCACAACTACTGATAAAGTAAAGATGGGAGGACTGAAAGCACTGATTCAAAAAAGGATTTACTTATTTAACGCTTCTTACCCAGATGTATCCAAAAGAATATTGCTTAATTGATTAAAAAATTATGAATGATCTGGGAATGGATCCTTCCAAAAAATCTACTCACTATTTAATTACTATGACAACCTTTGCACACCATTCCTTGGCTGAGACTTGGAATTTTGTTGCTTCTGTCACAGGGACACAGGTTTTGTGCCACGAACTTCAAATTATATGTCAAATCTACTGCTAAAAAAAAAAAAAAAGAAAGAAAAGTATGTCCCCCTCTGCCTGCACAGCCACAGGAAGCTGTGTTGGTACAAAATGTGCCATTCTGCCTTCCCCTTCAGTCCTCAGTCCCTCCATGCAGGGAGAGGCTCACCTTTTGTGCCTTGTCCTTCCTACAGTGCTGCTCTCACAGAAGGATCTCTGCAAGGAAGGCCATTAGCTGCAAAAACTCAGGACAAAGGAGAAAGGAGAAACAAGAACAAAACCACTGCCTGTGCTCAGCCCTATTCCCTGTTGTTTCACTCCAAACTCTGGCCCACCAAATGGAGGAAATTGGGGACAATGATGAGAAAAGCTCCTTTCCCCAAGGAGAACCTGCTGAGCCCATTTCAGAGTGTGCAACCCCCAAGTGTTCCAGTTATTTCTCATTTGCCCACTGTGAGAGGCTGCACAGCACCTCCAGCCTGCTCTGGGAACTGCAAGGAGACTGCTCAAGGGAGGTGTTCCCACTGTTTGCATAGCTCTGAAACAATCAGGGTCAGGCCATGATGGAATTAGAAGGGTCATGGGATCATCCCAGACTGTGAATAATCAGCTGGAATGAACATCCCAGTGCTGTCTCAGGATGGACAATCACTGCTGGAACAGGACTCAGTTTACCTGCAGCAGAGCACAGTACCTGCTGAGATTGTCACAGAAAAATGTTATGCAGTATTTTGAGTTTTAAACTTATTTTTACATCTTTTATAACTCATGTTGAACATAACCTTCCCATACAGACCAGGCCTAGAAAAGTCCTTCAGGTTTTTCAGATAGAAGGCAAAAAGAAGAAGCAAAAAAAGACAAAGAAGCAAAGAACAGACTGCAAGTCTGTGTGGTTTGATATAGCTTCTGAGATAATAAAAAAGCCAATTTTTTAACATTACAAACTCAATTCTTGTCTCTGAAGTGCTACTACATTTACCTATGGATGTGTTTTATATGTGCACATTTTGTGAGGATGGCAGTTGAACTGTGCAGAGTGCAAGAAAACAGTTCATTGATTAAACTGATATAAAATTAATGTATTTATCCTAATTGCAGAATTTATACAATCTAAAACTGCTTTCTTGCACTTACTACACAGCCTGCTACTCCCTTGCAATGGCTATATAAAAAAAATAAAAATCAGCAACTTTATTTACTAGAAAATAAAGCACGTCTTGAAACTGATCAAATGCAATGATACACTCATTAAAATAAAAATACACAAAACACAGCCTGAGATTTTAATTCTAGTATTTTTGCCATGAGTTGACATCACCGACAGATTTCTTTTCTCCTTTGGTTTTTCATATGATTCTGTTTAACAATTTTCACTATTCAAGTAAAACACATGGAACTGAATACCAGAAAACAAAACAAAAAGCACATTTTGCTTCAGGAAATCAGAAGTATTTTTTCCCCTTGAAGAGCACATTCCTTGGTGTACAAGATTTACACTTCAGAGAACTGAGGGTGTTTCATTAGTTGCATAAGGATGCATTGATGGAGATCTATTGCTGCCTGCAGGGCTCAAACCTGCTGAGTTTACCTGAGCTTGGTGGTTTTTCTCACATGACAGAGCACAGCACAGCACTGGAGAGGAACCCAAACGTTCTGACAACGCTGCATCACCTGCACCTCTTGGCAAGGCAGGGCCGGGTGCCCCGAACAATGTTTCGGGTGATGGAGAGAATCCTTTCTAAAGTGCACTGACTGGAGGAGCCTGAGCAGGCAGGGCCTGGCAGGTTCTCCACCCCTGGGACAAGCACCTCAGTGTCTTTGGTTGTTAGGTCTCCCCAGCTCTCTTGTTCACCTTCGTCACAGCCTCCTGCGCCTGCTCCGGCAGCCGCGACGGGTCCGACAGGATCGAGGTGGTCCTGCTCAGGTGCCGCAGCGTGTTCAGCACCACTATAAAAACCAAAAAAGGCAGGAAAGCATCAGGAAAAGCTATTAATCTGACTCATCTTTCTTCTAGAAAAGAAAGCACCCCTTGACAGCTATAAGCATAAATTAAATACTTGCTGAAAGGCAAGAGGGAAAGAATCAAGCAGTGATGCCCAAAGACGAGGTCACTCCAAAGCTAAATACAAATCTCAGAGGTCTTCCCTCATTATGAGATAAATCACACTGCCAAATGCCTCCAACTAGAGCCAAGCTTCTGAAATTTAAATGTAGTTAAAGACTGTTTAAATATTGGTTTAGTCAACAATTTTTTTTTCTGTCTTCACAGTCAGAAGAGGCTCTTATTCTTTCACTGAGCTAACAAAAAGGAAGCAAAAGTCACATTCAGCACCATGTGCTTTCTTTGCCATCCTCTGACTTTTAAGAAATGCTATTATATTATACCTTCTATGATCTGAAGAGCTACTGGAACTTTACTTACTTGGCCTCAGAACAGGAAGAGAACAGTGCTGATCCAACCAGGCCAGTGCAGTTTCGTTCAGATCCTTAAAGCTTGTTGTGGACACCATCCCATTGAAGGACTCAAACAATGGCTTAATAATAATGCTGAACTGCAAACCATCAAATGTCAAGGGAGATAAAGGGGGAGTTCAAAACATTCTATGGGAAAGGTTATGGCAGAGAAAACACTGGATTTCTAAATGGACTTCAACTGCCAGAGGGATTACAGTGTTTAAATAATTGTATTTTCAAATCTGTAACACTAGAACTGAGGAAAAAGTTGAACCTTAGTTCCTAGTGATATTCACTATATTTTGCAAAATTCCTCCACACTGACGTGAAGAGGAAAAATGGAAAGGGGAATGTGCAAGTTTTTGAACAGCTTCAGTTACTGTAATTTTTTTCCCCCTGAAATCTTTGCTATTGTCTATGTAAATTTCCCAAAAGACAACCAGAGCTGCAGTTACAGCAGAGTCCACAAAAGATTTCTTACAGTACAATAACCTAGCAAGTAAACCTTGTCTCTGCACTGCATTCTACTTTGCAGTTACCTCCCACACGTTGAGGTGAACAAGTTCTGCAAGAATCCATATCCACGAGCAGATGTGGATGAAAACTGAGGACAGTTGCTATTTCAGTAACTTGGCTTAAAGTCACAGCATCAGAATCCCAGGTTCTTGGCTCTAAAAGTACCAGTACCTAAGACCAAGTTCATCAGGTTGGTATAAAAGGATACAATCCAAAACTTCCAGTTCTGCAGGGTCCTGCTTCTCACGTACTCATCAAACAACTTCCTCATGTGGTCAAACCTTTGCCGCGTTACGGGAACCCCGGTAGCAGGGAGCTGCTGCTGGCAAGAACTGAGAAGATGTTTGGAGGTCAGAATCCCACCAAAAAGGACACATTTCTCTTCCAGACTAAACTGCAGCAGGAGAAAAGAGTGTATTCCTGGTATCTCTGGTGGAGGGGCTTCCCAGTGCATGATCCCCCCAGAGTGTAACTGCTCCAGTCAGGAATAAAAACTGTTTTCCCAACTATTTTGTCTATATTCACGCAGCAAAACAATTTATCAAGCTGCTACAAACACTTCTGGTTACAAACAACAGAACTGAAAACAAAGTATAACATAGAACAAAGTAATTTTGGGCATCCATTAAGGACAAGGCACCTTAGGAGTCAAGGAAAAATTTACAGTTACTCCTAAGCAATGCTACAGAAGAAGATGTAACAGATTCTTACAAAACAGATCAATCTAAAATAAAACCAAGCAGACTTCATCGTATTTTGTAAGAAAAATAAAAAGGTTTTGATTTACTGCTAATTCTAACACCATGCCTAAGCCTAAAACTTCTGGGTATGAAAGTAAAGCCACTGCAGTTCTCAATGTGCTTTGCAATAGTACCTAATCATAAACCCACAGAGCAAACTGAGGCACTGGGAAGGTGAAGTGATTTATCAGTTATATTCAGCCAGTGGCAAACTTCTGGAGCCCAAGTTCTGCATCTTATGTAGTCAATCCCAGCTTTCTATAAAAACTGCATTTGAGAAGAAAACTGGCAAAGCCATTGTGAAGAGAGTTCAATGAGCTTTATAAAAACATCCCAGCTGACTTCTTCTCAGAACTATTCTGACTTGATACATCCTCCCAGATGCTGCCACTGTTGTGCATTCCATGCTCAGAGCTTGCGGAAAATCCACACAATTTGCACCAGTGCCCACCCCACAGCAGCTCTGTTCTGTCCAACACCCATCTGCTCCCTGGTGTGGCACTGAGCACACACTCCCTGCTGTTTGGCACCACTGAAGCTGCTGCTCCATCCCTGGCAGCTCCCCGTTCTCACAGGATGGTGGCGTTCAGCTCCTCGATCTCCTCCCGGAGGCGCCTGGTTTCCTCCTGCATCTGTGTCCTCTCCTGCTGCAGCTTGGCAATGTATTCTACTGTCTTCTGGAGCGTGATGGCATGGCTGATCTAGGCCAAACACAGACACGAAGTTTGCTTCCTGAGGTTCCTCCTAACCTGCACTCCAGCACCTTTTAATTCTCCTTCACTGTGTGTAAAAGCACAGGGTCAGGCAGAGCAAAACACTTCAGATATTCAACTCTGCATTTCTCTGAATCCGCTTCCCACTCCAGAACAGAGAAATGTGGCTGCAGGGGTTGTCTTCTTCCATAAATTACATTTCTGCTACTTTGTTGAAAGAAGTATTTTAATAATTTAAAATGTTTTATTTCATTATCTGTCCTCTTAAAAATATTTACAGTTCTTACTTAAGTACTGAAGTATGTGCTACATCTCCAGACATATTTATAGTGCTGGTAGAAGTGCTGCTTTAAAAGTTGATAATATTAATTATTTCGTTTGGGAAATCTGAAGTAATTAAACAGAAGGATCCACTAAAGGAGATAATAATACTCTCCAGTTTGGAGGAATCAATTAAAAATCTGTACTTGAGAAATAAAATAACCAGACATTTCGGTAAAGCTGAGTTTTCAAGAAGGACTTCCTTTCATATAGGCTATTCAAGTCAGGAAGTGAAATTCTGACAACATATCGCCTAAATTTCTGAAACTATAAAAACTATTTTAAAAAATCAACATGCTGCACAAAAAGGTTTCATATTTTCCATGTTTCAAACCTACTGGTATTTAAAGGACACAAAAAATTTTGTTGTGCAGATATATCTGTATTTCAGTTTGACTGGTGTAGCCAGAGTAAGTTTTTTGTTTGGACAAAGTCATTGGACAATGAGAAATCAGTTGGGAATTTTTTTCTCTGTGAACCCATGTACAACTGACAGGTGAAAGGGGAAAAAAAGGCCATGATTCTTAAAGACAGCTGGGTGGTGTAAAGAGTCCTAATGAGATTTTCCAAATCATCCAAACTGACCATGCTGGGAGGCAGAGATCTCGATGGTGTAGGAAATCCTAGGAATTTACCTGAGCTTTTCCATTCTACCTCTGCTCACTGCTGTGTTCCAGCAGTGTGCTCTCTGCTGTGCTCAGCTGACCACTCAGCAGTGAAATTACTACATTTATTAACGAGACTTTTAGAACAGCTCTTTCTTACATTTCACATTAAACTGCAAGTGCTGCTGCAGTACTTACCGACTTGGAGTTGGCTGACACCAAGCTGTTCAGAGCACTGAAACCAATCTTGATATTAGACCTTCGTTTTTGTTCTGAAAGATGCCTCATCCTTCGATTCTGCATAAATAAAATCAGCTCAGTCTATGCAGTTCTCCTTTACTGTTCTACTGCTATGACTATGTCAGCTACTCAGATTCAATGTCATTTTTTTGACTTGTTGGCATTCACAGTCTCCCCTGGAACAATTCTCCAGAATCTTAATCATGAATTGACAGTGTGTTTGTGGACCAACCCACCTCTGACATCTGCACCTATTTTAAGCATCACATGCCAGGATGGCAAGGAGAAAATCTGAAAGATACTATATTACCTGGAAGTTCTAGACTTGTACAGTCTGCACATGACTTGTTACTTGCCAGCAAGGCACACAAAGCTTTGAAAGATACTGTTTGTCTGTGGAGTGCTTTAACAAAAAGAAAAGGTCACCCTACACCTCTTTCTAAGCTTCAGCTGTGTCATCAGGAAGTAAAATATTTAGGATTTATATTAACAAAAGAACAAAGATCAGTAGACCCAGCACTGGTCCAGGCTGTGGTAGAAATACCTCGCAATCAGTAACAAAGAAAAAAAACTGGCAGGATTTTTAGGCACAGGAGGATCCTGGATCCCAGGGCTGGGGAGCTACATAAACCACTCACAGGAGCTCTCAAGATTGGTGTTCATAGAAAGAAAAGAATTTCCAAGCTATAAAAGGAGCTCTACTTTCTGCTCCAGCACTGGGAATGCCAGATTATTCCAAGGCCTCTGAGCTGCTGAGGACAAAGGAGCAGCCAGCAGATCCCTTCCCAAAGCTGGGGCCACACTGCCGCCCTGTGGCTCCTGCCCAGCTCAGCTGAGCCTGGAACAGCCAGGGATCATCCCTGGGAGAGTTACACGTGTCACAGCCACAGCAGGACACAGAGAAAGGATCCAGGAAGGAACAAAACGGCTCCAGATACGACTCCAAAAATCCCCACTCCACACAGAGGTGTGTGCCAGGTGTGTGAAGGAGGTGCAGAGGCCATAACTGTATAACAGCCCAGGGATTTCTTTGTTCTGAGTCCCTCTCTTGCAGCACCACCTGAGCTGTTCCTGTTGCTGCACCATTCAATTATTCTTTTCTTGGGAGTCTGCCACAGGAAACCTGGGATGAAGAAACTTCTTTAACAGAGTTTGCACTTTGAGAACACATTCCTGGCAGAGTGAGGCTTTCTGGCAGCAGTTCACCATCACCCCACTTTATAATGGAGGAAAGCAATGTAATAAAGCAGTTAAGTGTTTGCCCAAAACCACAGAAAATGCAGGTTCATGAGCAGAACTGAGATTTCCAGTGCACGCTATGCTTTGCCAAACTGAAATAACCATGTTACCTAGCAATACAGAACTGCTTAATCTAACTAACAATCCAGAGGAACAAAAGCACATACATCTGGAGCCTGGCAAATATCACTGTTTCTCTCTTGTCTTACGAAAGAGTTACTAATAGTACATATCCAAAGCAATTCCTGTCAGAGCAGGTGTGTTTACATGGCTGTAAAGCCCATTTCATAGGCATGTCCTTGCTTTTCCATCTAGTGACCACTTTCCCACCAGCCAGCTCTACCAATTTGTTCCTTTGTTACCTTACTCTCTAGCAGCAGAACAGGCTGCATCCCCTGCTTGTGAGCTCTCACACCAAGCAAATCCCTGCCAACTTTTATGAGTAACTTGCAGCATGGTCAGCAAGGGGCAGTTCTGATTGTCCTCTGCAACAGCTCTAGACCAGAGTGTAGTCACAGACTGCAGGTGTTAAACTTACCTTTCTGCCCTGGAGGAACCAAACTGCCATCAACTCACAGGGTACCCAGAGCCAGAGAAGCCAGAAGGAGGCTGGCACTTGCAAAACTGTTAAGTAACGCTCCCTTCCACAACAGAATGAATGAGAGGGTTACAGCTGATTGTTCTGATGGGGTTTTTGTGAAGAAGTTTCTCATACCACCACAGAAAGTGTTCTGACAAGGTCAGCTTGTGTGTGAGGTACAACCAGTGCTCAGGTGCTATCTCTAGACCGCCGAGTTCTTACCCCAGTTATTCTCGAAGGGTTTTACAGGTGTAACTCGTAGAGTCTGTGGAGCTGCTTCTCTGTGGAGCAGCATAGCATCACAGGAGACATGTAAGTAACTCAGCAGGTCAAGAACTTCCCCTCCAGCGATGGCCAGAGCCCTGCAGACTGAAGAGCCCCAACAGAACAATGGCAAAAAGCCACGGTTTAGAACACTAAGCCTGAAACCTTCCACCAAGTAAACTGACACTTGTCACAACACTCCTGTGAGCCACAGCAGGAACTGCTGTCATGACCATAAGGACCTGCAGAGGTACAGCTAAGCCTGGCCCCTCTGGTGACACATCCCTGAGGAGCAGAGTAGATTACAGTATGACATTTTGGATTGCACAGAGCAGCACAGATGCAGCAGCAAGCCCAACACACGAATATGCTACTGTACTGAAGCACAACTTTCTCTAGCTATGCTCAGGCATCAGGACAGAAAAATAACTATGAAGGCAAAGAAAAGCCCCTCAAAGGAAAGGACACACACCTTAAATGCAGCCATAGTAGAGTCAGTGGCAGGTTTTCCTGAGCAGCTGTTCTGAGGAGACTGTGGACTGGGGCTCTGCTCAGAGGTGCAGGGGGAAGCCTGGCCTGAATTCTGACAGTCCCGGCCTTCAGAAAGGAAAAAACATAACACACATTAACAAACAACTTTCTGTAGCAAATGTAACTGCTGAGAAGTTTCTACCCAGAATTGAACTGAAATGAAGTCAGCAATCAAATTACACTGTCTGATGCAGCAACCACATGTTAGAAAACATCAAGACTGCTGGGAAAGCTTAGGATATCATGTCACATGACACATCCTGAATAGCAAGATGTAACAGTACTTTCACACACACATGTTTCAGCAAAGGCATGTTGGATGCACAGGCTGTGATTCCATTGTCCTGCTGGGCTCCCCCATTTGTCTCTAAAGGCCTGGGACACGATGGTGACACTTACAAGCCATTTAGCACCAGAACCAGCCAGGAATGCTCCATCACATGCAAAAGGAGTCTTTGCACTTACCTACAGAAATTGTGTCTGAGATCCTCCAGTCAAAATCAGAGCTATGACACTGAACAACAAACCTATTCAGCACTTCCTACAGAGATGCCTTTCATTTCTTGGTGACTACGACAGCACATCATTTTAGAAAGGAGCCACTTACAGGAAGCACAAAATCAGAGTTTGTGGGGATGCTGCACAGTCATTTAAGACAAGAATTGGAAACTACTGGATGCAACTAAAGCTGTGGGGTAGAAGGGCCTGAAAAGCTTTTCATTCAAAAATTATCTAGGGATCCTCGAGGCCCATTTACACCCTGCCTACCCAACAGAAACACACTTCCACATGCAGGGGAGAGAATGCTTACAGCTTTCTAACTTACTAGGAGTAGGTGAGGGAACTTGTGAACTGCTACAGTGGGAAGGGATGTGCTCTCCTTTCACCAACACATCCTGGACTACACTAGGAGGGAAGAGATGTGAGACTGTGGACTGGCTTTGTTGACTACTTGGTGCTCGCTGTGCTGGACCAACCAGAATGTTACTACGGAACTCCGTCACCCCGGGAGCCTGGGAACGGCACAGAAACAGCACAGAGAAAAACAGAGAGAAAGAGAGAGCAGGAGGGGCAGTGTGGGGGCAGAGGGAAAGAAGGGATGAGAGAAAGGAGAAAGTGGGGGGAGAGATTAAAAAAGAGAAAGAGAGAGAGAGAGATTTGTTACCTTGCCTTTCACTAAAAGTAGCAAATTAATACATGATTAACAATCTGATGACATGAAACAAGGGCTAATACATAAGGAATTGGCAGGCACCAAAGTCAGGTTTCTGGCAGGAGACCAGTATCCTTTCATAACTTAAAGCAGTAATACAACACATCAACAGCATAATATACTAAAATCTATCTCCATTTTCCTGCACACAACATATTAGGGAAACCCACTCACATACCCAAGGCATGTTTTCCAATATGACAGTGGAAAGGTGAGCTCCCTGGGCTCCTTCCAGCTTCTGCACAGTTAAAGCACAAACCATCCCCATCCACAGCACTGTGAACACAGGCCTCCTTGGAATCTTACTGTTGTGTGAGACAGAGCCTGTCAAGACTATAAAGTGCTTCCAAGCCCATAAAGTAGCTACATTAAAAATAAGCAAACGTAATGCTGAAATGCATACACTGGGTAACAGATGATTTAGTGGACTTGTTACCTGCCTGAGCACATTATGGCTCTAACTATTTGCAAACAACAGGCCTAAAAAACAAATATATATATTTTTTTTCTTCTCCTTACTCTGACAATTCCAGCTGGTGCAATTGCAACATTAGACTGAGACGTGGCTGGCGTCAAAATCCCCTCTCTTTTTAAAGGTGCTGGAGTTACAATCACAGCTCTGGACTGTCCCTGAAAGGCAGCTGAAGAACACAATTGAGTTAGAATAGTTAATGAGACAAAAAAAAAAAAAGATGGAAATTATTTTGTATGAAATTACTTGTCATTAAACATGGGCATGGATCAATGGGCATCTATTTGGTACTATTTCACTGCAGTGTAAAATGCCACCAGTCTTCCAATCATCTCAACCCCTTTAATTCAGTACAAAGGACTTACTTCAACACTGCAGCTATTTCTGAGTTTCCTAGCATCACTGCCACTGTTTCAAGGTGAATTTACAGAGGTATGTAGTAATTCAGAGAGATACAAAGTGTCTCCATTCTGTCAGAGCTGGGTTTGACAGGAGGAGGAACATCTTCAGCTCTCCTCTTCCATCCACAGTTTGGGAGCTTGCTCTGCTGACCCAGGAAGGGTCAATGACTCAATACTTTGTGCTCCCTTGTATTTATATCTTAAATCCTTTCCCTCAGCGTTTCAGCCTACCAGCTTCTTTCACTATCTGGTTTTATAGGTGCTTTAGATGACACACAACCACAAGACAACCTAATGTGATTGGGAATCAGCATCTCTGCAGTTCAGCATCAGGATCCTGAAGGACACACACAGGAGGACAGGGAGACAGTGCAGGGTTATCCAATGTCCCCTCCCTGACAGTGTCACCTGTGCCTGACAACTGTGTTTTGACTCAACTGGAGTTTGTGCACAGCCTCCAAAAGAGAGGCCTGTGGACTGCACAAACCTTGCGTGGGTCTGTCTGGAGGAAAGCTCTGTCACTGACACAGGGAGTTCATTCTTTGAGCATTCCCACACCTAAAGCTGGAATCACAACCCTTCAACTGTGCACTGATGTTCAGCTGGACTTATGACATCCCTATTGACCTCTCAGCAGTGCTTTAATGCTGCTGCACAGGCTTGGCCTTTCTGACTTCCACATTTGGGAACCTGCAGCAACCAGCAACAATATTTAGAAGTCGCTTTATATGATTCATGTTTCTGTTCTACATATGCAGCTTTTGCAGACTTTCCTCTCCAAATCAGCACATTTATCATGAAGTGGTGGTAGCAGTGAAGTCTTGCACCTGATGAGACAATCTGTAGAGATTTTTGAGTCCTTACACCACACAGCAGTTCTAACACAAGATATAATGTAATTTTCTTTACAGTCAGGAGATTATTTGTTTGTCCTGAACATAAATGACAGGCATAAATGCCTTGGTTAGAAGTACTGATATTTATTCTGTTGCCAAAAATAAAGCTCTAGTATTTATATAAATTCTTGGATTTGTCCCCTGAGCTTGATGTCCCAGTAGTTTAGGAACACCATGATCCCCAAATATATGCCACTAATTTAGATGAGAAACAAAGCCACTGGTTGTGATGGCCTAGAACTGATGGTGAGCACTGGGAAAATAATACATGGGGTGAGAAACAAGCCAGGAAGCCCCGAGAAAAGCATCAGCAAAGGCTTTCTGAAAATGAGTTGCCTACAATCTTTACTAGGTGAGAAATGCATGTCTCAACTGCTGAAGGTACATGGACTACTGGTTTATGATATACTACAGATAGGAACACTCCATTAACACCCTCATGCAATTCATCATGGACCCACTGATCTCAGTGACATCCTAGAATTCAGTCTTGGCTCTGTTCTTCTCCTGAACAGTGATTTTTCTCCTTGGTGGGTAACCTCACTACCAGGCCTGGCAGACACCTACTCCCTAGTAAAGCCTGTTTAACATTACTCCTCTAGGCAGGCTTTTTCTTGAATTATTGTTGCACATTTCAAGTGGCTGAAGTCACTTGGCCCCCAGCCAGCACAAGTCTAAAAACAGACTGCAATAATCCCAAGAAGAGCATTCTGCCTGTCCTGCTCCAGCCTTGAGCTTTCCTACAAGAACCTCAAGCAAAATTATCGCTCCTTATCTTGATACTCTTTGTCTTGTGCAGCACCAGTGGCTCCAAATCCCACCCAATGTTGAAGTCCCAGGTTTTCCTACCCTGACCTGAAACCCACTTCTGACTTAAAGCATCTCAAGGGTCTCTAGACTGCTTGAGACAAAGATCTCCAGCTTCCTCAGGAGAATCTTGTCCTTCATTGTGGCTGGATGCTCTGAGGGCCAGTTAATCTCAACAGCATCACACCAAAATCCAGGGCTTCTGTGGGGCAGGAGCACAGGGCTGGTGCAGCTACACAGCCCATCACAATGTTACAAAAAGACACACGTTACAAAAAGAGACCCCCTTTTGCAGGTCAGCTTTTCACACTCAACCAAACTGCTTCCAATCCTTGCAGCAGTCCAGACCATCCCACTGAACAGTGCAGCTACTGCATTCAAGGGTTCCATGGACACACTCAGAAGCTCTATTTTAACTTATTATTTAAAGCAAGAAAAGCAAGAAGGTCTTTTCCTCCTGCTAGTTCCACTCAGAAAACAAAAACATCCTCCAGCAGTGCTCCTCACCTGGGGTGATGAAGGCATTCTTTACCACTAAGGACACTGTTTCAAGCTTCGAAGCAGGCACTATTTTTTGTGACTGTTTGGGCCTTGTCCCAGCACTGGCCAGAGGAACAGGTTTGGGGAGTGCAAACGTCAGCTGGGACTGCAGCTGGGGCCGGGGCTGGCCCTGCACCACAGCAGTTTGGAAGGCCAGGTTACAAGGCACTCCTGCCCCCGGCTGCTGCGTGGCCAGGACCAGGCTCTGGCTCTGGCTCTGGCTCAGGGTGGTGGCAGGGGCGTTGTTGGTCAGCGTGGCAGAAGCCGTGTGAGTGATGACCGAGGATTCGCAGAGGCCGAACTTGGGGGTTTCTGGAGCGGCGAAGGCGGCGGGGGCGGGGCTCAGGCTGGAGCTCAGCGGCACCGCGGGCAGCGGGGACTGCTGCTGAGCACTCGTGGGCTGCAGCAGCGGCAGGGGCGTCTGGAACACTGACATGAAAGTTTGTGGCCCGCTGAGAGACGAGTCCGGAGGGAAGTCTGCCGGCTGGATGAAAGATCCCCCACTTCTAATGCTGGAACACTGGTCAGCAACAACGTCAGGAATGACAGGAGCAGGTACTGAGGAAGGAATAAGTCCATCGCTGATGCTCCCTGCTGGAAGCGTGCTGGGCAACGAACCCGATGGCAGGACAGGAGACTGAGAGACAAGGAAATATCACTGATTCAGACATGTCTGAACTCCTCCTGAGAGGACATGGCTCATGTCAGAGCCTTCTGTTTTAAACCTCTCTTACCTGGGTAGAGTGGCTGCTGCTGTCTGTGGTAGCTGAGCTGACAGCAGACACGGAAGGGAAATAATTACTGGAGCGACTCGGCGTGAATAATTCTGAAACGTGAAAAGTCACCTATTAATTTTCTACTTTTCATACTTAAGATACAGCATTGCTAGATGCTAAAATTCACAGGAATACCAGTATTATTTAGAAAATAATGAAACAATGAGCTATTTGCTTCATACAACTGCTGTTGACTGAGCAGTGAATTGCTGTCTTCCAGAGGAACTGATCTCTTTGGGCCTGACTCCTTCAACTTTCATGTGAACTGGGACAATGCAAAAATCAGTCCTGTTAAAGGTTCATCTACACACAGACAGCCAAGAGCTGATCCTCAGTGAGTAGCACAAAGTACAGTTATCTGGTGCAGACTGCTTGCAGAGCCAGTAAATAGATATGACTCCTTACTTCCATGAAGATCCATAACCATCAAAGTTGTCAGCAGTAGTTTAATGTTATATGGAATTCTTGACAGTGCCATAAAACATTCAAAGATAAACAAAATGTTAAATGTCTTCATCACTAAGAAGTGTGAAATGGGGAAACCTTAGATGTTTGTAACACTTAAACATTTTTTTAAAACCTAGTTAATAAATCACTGCAATATTTAAGAAATTAATGAACTCTATATATGATTCTTACCCTGAAAAGGCTCAAAAGTATCCATAAAATCAAAATTTGGCTGGAGAGGAATAAGCCCTGGTTGAATCATGTCAGCATTTCCTAAGTGTCCTGCAAAATCCACGAGACAAATTAGATTAGCTTCCCATCACTCACATAATAACAACAGCAGGAATAATACACTCCACAGCCAGGCTCGGCCAAGATGTTACAGAAAAACTGCTGCTGAAAGGAACTGAGCATCTGCTTCTCTTCAGAGCTACAGCACAGTCCAGATACCAAAGCCATTGGGGAATGAAACTTTCAATTACTAAAATGGAAGAGGTGAAACCTGAGGGCTCTAATTGACATCTGGGATTGCCAAACTCGGATGCCTCCTGCTCCCAAACCTCCTGTCCTGCCCCTGCTGCACTACACACAACCTTGCTGGGAAGCACAGCCTGACCCACCACAGCTCATAGCAGAGTATTTTAAAGTAAACCATCACCCATTTCATTTGCCTTGAATACAATTCATGTAAACCATGGCTGCTCTGGAGTTGCTCAGACATCCATGCAGAAAGGATGGTGAACAGCAGCCATGTGCTGTCCCACCAGACAGTTTTTGTGGGGTTCTCACTGCAACATAGCTACAGCCAACAAATACCTATGTCCCTGGAATTTGGCCAGGAAACCAGCTGATGTGAAGAGAGTGTGGAGAACAGGGTGTCGGTGAACTCGGACATGAGCATGTCTGCATCCAAGAGGCTGTCTTCCTCCATGGGGACAGGGGTTTCTCTGCCATACCTTCTTTTTTGCCAGGGAACCACATCATCATCCTGTCAAAGGAGAGGAAGAGAGGTCAGGCTGCCTAGCAATGCCAAAGCAGTTTGGTGCATATCTATAAAAGCAGCTCTCATTTTTCACATTTTTAAATAAAGAACCTCTCTTTGAGGAGCCATCAAATGGAGTGAAACACTTCAGTGGTGCTTCTGATACACCATCAACTTCAGCTCACTGAAATACCACAACATTCTGGGAAAGGTTTTTGCCCAAAAGCCAGATATTGATTAGAACTATGTAAGACAAATAACAACACTTCCTTGTTTGATTGATTACACAAGTATTTTTGCACCTAGTTTAACAACCCCTCGGTTTGAATAAAGATTAAAAATAACATGACTAGCAAGAATGCAAAAAACAACTCCTGTCTTGTGAGAGGTATCTGAAACTCTGACGTGCAGTGAAGTGTAATTGTACTCCAAGTTTGCATAAGACACTTTTTGCCCATGAAAAATACAACACAATGTGACTTGGCTTACCCATCCCTCACTACAGGCTGAGTTAAACTGCACTGCCTTGCAAAAACATCAGAACAGTGCTCCTGATCATTGGTTTATATACCCAAAGTAGGTTTGATAGTTTAAGGGGACATACTAAATGGTGATACCACTGTTCCTTTAACCATTTTGTCCTTTTATAGGATCCTGGCATATTATCTGCCTGAGCTGTGAGCACAGCAGGAACATCTCTGCAACACGTAGCTCTCACATCTTCACAGATCCAGATACACAAGCAAGGCAGCAGTGCCAGTTATAACTCAGTAACAAGATGAAATCATGTGCCAGCCCTCAAAGGGATTGATCTCTCTGGGCATGCAATGCTGATTCCCATTTCTTCTGTCACAGCACTTTACATTCAACCTCTCCTCCATCCAATTTAAGCTACAAATCTCACATTGCTCTCTGAGGCACAGAACATTAAGGTGTCTAACCTTAATTAAGACTTAAGCAAGATGCTTGTCTTGATTTTAATCACAGCAAGCTACTGCATGTTACAGCTTTGTTATCTACAAGCATAAATGCTGCCACTTCTCAGTAGTGTTACCTACCCTGACCAAACTTGAAAGATCTTCATCTTTGTGTTTCTGTAACTGCAAAAGGAGAGCAGAACAGATGGTGAAGTTAGAATAGGTCCTGTATGTGCCAGTGGAAGACCTGATTTTGCAAAACATTTAAGACCCAATCATGCACAATCAGTCCCAGCACAACAATTTTTAGTTAAGTGGAACTAATCAGATGAGCATGTCTCTACCAGCTTATCATCTGTTTTAAGTACTCTTGCATGCCAGAAAAAGTGATAGAAAAACTCCAGAAGAAACAACATACTGATCAAGCTCAAGTAAACTACTTTCACTATGTAAACCGACAGACCCTTTTCTTGAAGTATGTTCTCCACTTGTGGTATTCCCTAATGACTATTTCAATTCTTCGTTTCCAGTATTTCCCTTCTGTCGCAATGGCCTGAGAACACAAACACATACCATGAATTACACAGAATCACATAAGGCCTGAATATTTAATACATTTCCAAGCAAATATTCAGGCATAAAAAATGCAAAAGAAAGCATGCTAATTCTGTTTGCGCTCATGTATCAGCAGCCCACACTGTCCCAGAGTTCAGCTATCACAGAGCAAATCTGACAGTACTAACTTCATCTTTCCCACAAAAACCAAACATGAGATGATGTCTGACTGCACTGTCAGCAGCTCCCACAGCAGCTCAACCATAACCAAGAGTTAAAAAAAAACCCTTTAAAATTAATTTACTAAAATATAATGTATAAAGCAAACAATATCCTGTGAATTTCACAAGATCACATGCACAGATGCACACATAAGCAAAAGCTGCTACAAATGACACAAAGCAAGAGAAATCTGATGTCCAGCTCAGAGGGGACCTTGCAGGCCACACACTGATGGCAACAAAAGGATCAGACAATATGGGTCTTCAATGTATCACAGAGAGCAGTGTGTGAGTTGGGGAGAGCAGACTAATGAGAGCCTTAACTTTGTGTCCGAGGGTCACTTTCAACACAAACATCAACACTGTTCTTTCAAAAACCTGAGACAGTTCCACAAACTCATCTGGAACTCCTTTGAGTTACAAATTACTCTAGAGTTATGCAGTATAGAGAGAGCCACATATTGCCACATCAAGGGCCTCATTGGTTTTCTGCAAGGAGCCAGAGGGCAGATGTTAGTTTTCATTTATGTTTACAGGAACACAAAAATGAAAGAAGACAAACTCATATTTGATCTGTCTTTGAAACTACCTCGACACAGAAAAAGAAATTGCTTGTTTTCTTGAAACCACACCTCTCCAATTATATAAAATACAGAAAACTCTCCCAGGGTCACTTAGATTCAGTCCTGAAATAGTCATCACTCTGATTTGCCACTGACTTCCAGTCAGAAGACAGCAGTGGCTGTCAAAACCTTAACTATTTAAATAGCACTTCTATGACTTATGATTGATTAAACTACAACATTAATATAAGTTACACAGATAACAAATGTCCTCCTGGTTGCATCTTGATCATCCTAATATGTGAACTCACAAAACTGGGTTCACTCTGCTTTTAATGATTCCTTCTAAATAAAGACAGAGCACAGATTGGCTCTGCTGCCCTGGTTCCCTGCAGACCAGAAAATCCTGTTACAAACTGCAGAGCTCAGTGGGCTGTTCCCAGGGTTTCACACACCTCTGGCCGCCGGTGCTCATCCACGTCCACGGAGCCGTCCAGAGGGGTCACAAAGTGGCACACGGGGTTCTTGCGCTTCTCCAGGTCTGAAACAACAACCAAAATGCAAGTGCTGAGCACGTGCAGGGCCTGCAGAGCTGTCACTTCAGCGGCAAGGCGTGACAGGGAGCCTAGCCAGGATTCCTTCCGCTGAACAACACAAAACAGGGAGATTTGGGCTCTGCTTGGAGCACTCAGCACATCCTCAGTGTGGGCACATCCAGGAAAGCCCTGATCCCACGGCACTGCCTCTGAAACCTCACACCTTGAGCAGATTCCCGAGCTTTTCACTAGACAATAACTTCAATTCTCTTGTTTGCACCGATGTCTCTCTCAGCCAAGACCCGCCCCAGCACGGTACTTACACTGCATGTACCAGGCCCTCCAGATGGCGTTATTGAGACGGATTTTATCTCTCCACTGAAGCTTCAATCCCTTAAAATTTTTCCATTTTGGTGAAACCAACCTTCCGCTGCAACAAAACAGAAAACAAATCATTCTGCTTTCAGTTTTTCTCTCTCCCTTCCTTTCAAGGCAAAGCATCCCCTAAAGCAGCCGAACTGTCAACAGATGAAACAAGAAGAAGCCTGGCCAGTCACAATTTTTGCTGTCCATGGCTCACTCAACCAGGAGCCAGAGATTAATCCAGTCTTCAAGAGTCCTCCACAAGAACTAAGATCTGTCACACCTGGTCTCATGAATATTTGCAGGAATGAAATTCATTTCATCCACACTTTTCTCTTTGCCAGTATCACACCTTTTCTAATCTCCACCTATGAGCTTCTACCAACTGGGATTGAGATTATTTAAAATTAAGAGGCTTCTCCATGTTTGGTCAGATACAGCTGCATTGGATTTTCCAGGCTGGTAACACTGCAAAGGAGGAATTAAATGCCAGCTCTAGCCCAAGAAGAAAACATAACCCAGCAATTCTACACTGCTGGTAAGCAGAGCTGAGCACAAAGGAGTACCACAGGCTAGAAAGAGTAACTTTCCTCCAAGGAAAGGCAAGGATGGAAAAAGAAATGGCTTATGCATGTATGCTCCTGGGAGGTGGAAGGAAAGTGGAAGGAAAAAGGAAGAAGCAGCAGAGACTCTAGTAAGTACTGTATAAACACAAACTACCCAGCCCTTAAAACACGCCTTTATGAATCACTGATCCATACTATTGACAGGCAGAGGAAGTAGGGAATACTCATAACACAGCAAATTTCAAGCCAGAGATTAAAGTATAAGAACTGTGCCCATCCCAGGTTCTCTCTCTTGTTTTGGGGGGTTTTAGCCCCACATCGTCCAAGTTTATGTCTCCTGTGCTGTTAGTGCAACCTTGCTATGAGGGAATTGGACCAGCAATACCAACTGCAACCCATACAACAACAAAGGAAACGGGTTCACCTTGGCACACTACGAGCATCAGGTCAAGGGGTGATGGACACGAAGGAGTGGCAGGAGCAACATCACCTACAAGCACTCTGCCCTCTCAGAAGACATCCCCTGAGCACATGGTCAGTCAGGAATGGTCTCTGCCATGAACTACAGCGGCACTGGAGATGTACCAGCACTGACAGGGCCCTGGCACAGGCCATTTGCCTCACACATTCAGTACAAATGAACTCAGTTAGGAATTATTTATCCTCAAAAAAAGCTCATTTCACATTTAAACTCTAAAATCACTGTGCAAATAGGAAGTACATCCTACAGAAGCAGGGCAGAGACATTAATGGGTGACATTATTAAATGTCAACCAGTTAATATTTCTCCCATCACTGCAAACCATCCCAACACCTTCAGTGTTCACTGCACAGCCAGCTCTGCCTCAGAACCACTGCACGCCTTAGCTCTCCTAAACCCAGACTAAAGCACATCTTTTCCTGTTTCTCATCTGTACATTAACAGTTTGGAGACAGATTAACTTGCTGATGCATCACCAGCACTGACAAGGTGCCCACATGCCTTCGACTAAGAAATCTGTCAACTTAAGGTTCATCTCTTCACAGCTCTGTGTGACTCAACACTTTGCCAAAGCAACAAAACTCTAATAATCTGCACTCAGAATAACAAGAGCAAATGCTTTTCTATAAAAAGACTAAAAGGAACTGTAATCAAGTCTGGTACACTCCTTGCATCTTCAAAGAGCTAATTAAAACTGGAATTAAACACAAATAGTTTAAAATATTTTCAATTACATTCTTAGAAAATGCTAAACAAGACTAGTACATCAAAAGAAGGAAGTGATTAAGGACCTATTCTTAAAATAATTATTATTTTTAGTTCCCATGGGAGCAAAACACAAGTCCAGCTTGAGGTTGTAAGTGAAACTACTTCAGCCTCAGTGGAGATGAATCAGCATGAAGCTGACAACAATATTTAGACACTATTCCAAATTCCAAAGTCAATGGAAAGTCGATTACTTTGAACAGCACTGTGGCTGAGAACAGCTGCCTAACTGAAAGCAGCCTTCAGATTTTAAAGCAGCAAAACAACAACAAGGAAAAAACTCAAAAAACTGGAGAGACAATCCGGCTGCTACTCCTGCCAGTTCTGTAAGACCATGCCAACTCCTACAGCAAACGTGGAGCAACTTCCCAGCAGGTGGATGGTCACCACGTACCTGCAGCACAACCCAGGAGCACACCACTCCTGGCCCCCTCTCCAACAGCTGCTGCAGCTCTGCAGGGATGCTGCTCCCAACCCAAGGGAGAACTGGAGCCTTGGTGCATGGTGCAAGGCAGGACAGCTGCACCCACAGCTTGGGGGAATGCTGGTGCTGCTCAGAGGGTGCCCAAGCTGACAAACACAGGGAGCCAGCTCCCGGTGCATCCTGCAGGGGATGCTGCTGCCAGAAGCTCAGCCCATGTAAGCAATGCTGGACTTTCATGTTCTCCTCACTATCACACAGATCAAACCAAAGCAGCTGAAACCCATCTCATGGGTGACTTGCAATGCATTCCAGCAGCTTAGCTCAGTCTCCCATGTGAAATCTCCACCTCCTGAGTCCAAATTTCCTCAAGTGATTTGATCACAGCAAACCAGCCAAAAGAGCTTCAGCTGAACAGCCAACAGAGCCAGAAATCCCCCTGGACGCAGTGGCCAGCATGCTTTGGAGGAGTGGCAGGGCTGTCACAGGAGAGGCTGCAGCCACCCCAGGCTGCCACTTCCATCTGTTGCAGCTTTCACCCATGAGTCCTGGATACACCAAGAGAGGCTGGAGTCCCTTCCCAAGGTTTTCTACATGTGTTTTACCAGCTCAGGAACCACACCTCAGGCAACTGAGATCCAAGCAGGCAGACAGATAACACAGCACTGATCTCTCACAACTCTCCATTTTTAAAATTCCAGTGAAAGCAGTTGTGTTTTAAAACAATTACAAACCTTCAAATATCACATAATTTGCAGCAAAGTACAAGAAACAGACATCCATTGTGAGAGTGTGACCTGATTCCCTTCAACACCTTTGATTTCTAAATTTTTCTTCAATCAACTGAAATGTAATTAGGGAGCAGGTTTGTATTTTAACAGTACCCTGACACTATCCATTTCCAAGCAAAGTTTTGCCTCTGAGAATCTCATTGTTCTGTTCTAGGTTAATAACACTCAGTTAATGATCTTGCAGGATATTTTAGTGATGCTCTGGACTCAGTAGAGACAAGGCAAAGGGGTGACCCTCCTTCTTAACAGATACACATGAGATGCCATTACTGCTGCAAAATTTAAACCAGTAGCTCTTCCTAGCACTGAAACAACATTCAATTAATAAACTCAATGTGAAACTCCTTCTGACATCTGTAGAAGCAGGATCAAGCTCTGAGATGAGATGACTCACAACAGAAGAATCCTCTGTTCTCCTCCCTTAATCAGAGGATTTTAAGATAGACTTCAGTCAGCATAAAACCACATGACACAAGCACCCTCCAGATTTGGGCAGAAAGGGACATTTATCTGTGTGCAAACCCAGAAGAAATTTAGGGATTTTTCATTACTTATTAGCATTAAGAAATGCCAGCATTTTAGGAAACTGGTTTCTACAAAGAGCACTGAAAGGGCAGAGAAGCAGACTTTAAAATATTAAGATAAATTCCATATATCCTCTATTTAACAGGTGGTTTGAATACATGTCAATTAAACAGAAACTATATGGTATAGCATGGTAGTGCTTATGTGTTTTACACAGCTCAAATGCTTTATTCAGCTGTTTCTGATTCAACTTGCAGTTCCCCATTTTTTATCTCCCTCAGAAACACTCACAACAGTACCACAGCCTTATGTTTAAATCTTTTTCTAACAGAAGACAATAGGGAAGACTTTCCTGTAAACATCAGCCTGAAAAATCCCCTTTTCTCATTCAGAAAAATTTAAGTTCATTCTCCACACCATGGCGTGTAAAAGTCACTGAGCAGGAATTTCAGCTGGGAAGTGATCATGGGATTGTACTGAACTAAATGCTGCACCAACAAAGAACTTTTTAAGATACCCTCTGATGATGGAATGGAGGATTCCTGCTTAAAATATGGAAAGAGTGAATTACATGCCCGTGGTTACAAAGTGTGTGAGTGACACAATAGACGAAGGACATGGATTTTTTTGATGTACCACTGTGCTTTGCACATAAAACTCTTATTTCCACCCTCTCATCTTTCACTTTTTTTGATATGCAGGGACAAGGAAAATATCTGTCTACATTCAGCTCCCTAGTTCAGAAGGTGTTATTTTTTCTTTTTTCCACAGAGAGCACATGGCCAAGATCTATGGTACATGGAATTTAAACACAAACCTCCAAGCACTGTGGTTTAGATTCCACAGCCTGTCCTGCTGCCCAAATATGTATTCCTAGCAAGCCCAGTTGCACAGGCTGGAAAGCAGCTACTGCATGTCTGCAGGAATCCCTTCTACAGATCACTGCAGTCTAATGTCTTATGGTTGTAAACAAATTATTTTGTTTTCAAATCTGAATTCTGTCAATTTAGTTTATGGGAACAAGCTACAGAAATGTCCTGTGTTTCCTGTTTAGGTAATGGATTCCCCCTGCCCTTGTGCTAAAACAACTCTTTTTTGCCTTATTAGCTCCAGCCTGAAAATCCACTTCCTCTGTGCCTGCCCCCAGTTCCTTCCTGTACACGATCATGCAATTTTTTGAGGTTGGGTAAGAATTTTACTTTTATTACAGGTAATGGCAATGAGGGTCTTAATTTAAGTAGAGGACAAAAATCAGACTTGACAGTACAGTAGCTAAATAGATTAGCTTTTTCAGCAACACTGAATAAGAACTTTCTGGCTTCTCCCCAGCATTTTTTTTTCAAAGGCGTGGTTTTAGTTTGTTTTGTCATCTCCAATCTGTTTTGTTGGGGAGTTGGGCCTGTCAGCTCAGCTCTCCAAGAGCCAAAACTAACAGTATTTCCCCAAACAAAGGTTCATTCAGAGAATCAGATTATATGCATTGTGTGTTGGAGCAAAGGAGCAGGCAGGAGAAACCAAAACATTTCAAAACACGGTGTGAATGTGTGTAGGACTGGCCAGGAGACCACGTTTTAGCATCTCACAATTCCTACCTACAAAGTTAATCCCAGCTGCAGCCCGAGGATACTAATCCCAGACAGAGCTCATTTTAAAAGCCAGATTTAGGGCAGGTCATTTGCTGCATTACCTGGTTCATCCTCCTTCCCTGAAATCCTCCCACAGTAGCGGGCTCAGGGTTGTGGAGGGATGTTCTATTGCCCACAGACCACCAAGGACAGCAGTGAGCTTTGTGCTGAAGTTAAATCAAACACCTTAAAACAATCAAAACATCCCCTCACTGTTTAATTCATCACCTTTTAAAAATAATACTTCCATCTTGAAGACAGAGATATTGGACCAAACAAATATTTTTTCCTCTGTCATGAGCATTATCTATTAAGAACTGTTAGAAAAAGAAAAATAAAGATCAAATGTAGCCACTGGCAAACTGGAATTGCCACACCTGCCAAGTATACTTGTTATCTCAACTGATTTCATGCAGGCAGGCTCAGGTATGCATCTCCTGAAATGGAACAGGAAAGTGAAAGGTCAGCTGTATGCCTGAAGCAAATACTCCTGTCCCAACAAACCCACAAGAAACGTTGATTTATTTATATTATAAATTCATCGCTATTTTAAGCTTGGAAGTTTAATGTAATTTGCATAAATGAAAGTTTGCACTGCCTGGACTCTTGCTCTGACAGCCTGGTCTATGCTGGACTCAGGAATGACCAGGCAGGTGCTGTGTCAAGAAAGCCTCCTAAGGAACAGCTGAAAACTCACATTTTGGGAGCATTATCACACCTCCCCTGACAGTTTTTCATACCACCACCACTGTGTCAACCAGGGAAAGCAGTCACTTGTGTTTTAGTCAAACACAACATGGCCAGGGCCAGCTGTGTGCAGGGGGAGGCTGCAGGGAAGGACCACTGAGAAATGCCTACACCAGATGCAGATTTCATGCAGGTTATGAAAAGGTGCAAAGAGCACTGGGAAAACATAAAGAACAGTACAAATATCAAGGAGACTTGAAAGCTATGGTGTCCTTCAGCCAGTGGCTATTTAAAGACTCAGAATATTTAGACAGTTTCTCATTTCCAGTCAGAAATCAAAAGATATTTCTAGAAATGTTCCCACTTTCCAGACACTTGTTCAGCAGAGGCTCACTTTAGTACCCAACTGGAACAGCAAGAAAAGGAAAAAGCTTCTTAAGTACTGTCATTAAGATGTCAGCCAAAAGGCTGAGAAAATGGGCCTTACCATCACATCTGTCACTGCTGACTCTCCCCAAACCTCTCCCTGATCCCTGCTGTGTTTAACTTTGCCCCTTTACAAAAGTCACATACTTTGTAACTTTATAAATATTAACACTTTATAAAAGGCTACACACTTCCGCTGTCAAAAATCAGGACCTTCTTAAAGAACTACCAGAAACCCCATCATGGAAAAAGAAGCTGACACACCAAACTGACACAGTGCTCTGAGATCCAGGCTCAGAGGCAAATCCCACCCCTTTCTTTGCCCAAATCTGAAATGCCATGATGGAGAGCAGCTGCCATGGGCACAAAGTGTCAGTGGCAAAGCAAGGACAGAACACCAGCCAAGCATATCCCAGCCACACACCCCACACTAGAAATGCTACGAGCAAGGGTGAGCTTTAGCAAGGATTACATTTACATTTTCCACATCAGATCAGTACATTTGGTTTTCCTTCTTTTTTCAATACATTTTTTTCCTTCTTTTTTAAGTGCTTCCTATGCTCTCATGCACGGTGGAAAGAAGTGTCATTTGTAGAGCTGCTTCAATATAAAGGGAAGTGATCCTACTTACTTCAGTGTCTTGACATTTTCCACTTCTTCCTAAGACTTGATTTCAGCCACTGGCTTTTCATCAACCTTCTCAAAATCACAACGTTCACTACAAAGAGCTGTTTCCCAATACAGATGATCAGGAACTGACAGGGTTTTGCAGAACATCTCCATTTCCATTTAAAAGGATGGTTATTGCTGAGGGACCCTCTTGTATGGAGAGCTATAAATACACCAGAATCTTTTTGAACATTAAGGTCCCAGCCTAGATTAATGAACTGATCAAGATGTTATGATCTGAGACTTAAAAGATTTTTCACACACGGAGCTTCTGAAAAACCCAAACAAACCCTATCAGCGCGGCAGATCAGCCCAGCTCTCTGAGCAGCACACATACCACCGGAGCCCAGAGCTGTTTACCATGCTGGAGAAACCCGAAACCAGCACTTCTGCTGCAGAGGATACTGTAACATTCTCTGAACAACATTACAAGCCTATAAATACACTGCAAGAGTTCGGGGATCTTATTCTGAAAGCGCCTTACAGGTTTGCAAAAGCAGAGATGCTCCCCCAGCTCTCCCCTTGTGACACAAAGCTTTCATCCCAGCCGTCTGCAGCCAGCTCCCTGCAGCTTCAAAAACACCAGGCTGATTCCCAAATTCAGTTATTACAGACTCAAGACTCCAACAGCACACACAGTTTATTCAAAGTTTACATAAAAGCTGAACCAGAAACTACACAAGAGACAGAAGCAGGGTAAAGGCACCATTGTGTTACTACTGAAACCACTCAAAGATCAATCAAAATCCCATAGAAAGATGATGTAGGCAGAAAACTCCTTGCAGAACTGACACAAGACAGCCTAGAATGTGGGGGAGGGGGGGGGGGAAGTCTCTAGAAGGTCATGCACAACTTACAGGAAAAGTCTCCTCTTAGACCTTTCTTGGATCTATGTGCAAACAAGTGCTCTGGCAATGCTTCACCAAAACCAGCCCTCAATTCATGGTGAACAGCCCATTGTGCATGGTCATGCCACGGGGGCAGCCACATCTCAAACACGGCAGTAAAACTCCCCAGGATCCCCCCAAGACCACAGACTCCCAGGAAGGTTGAACATTACAAAACAGAGCGGAAAACAAACTTCCAGCTATGGGTCACCAGTCAAACTGGAGCTGTGAAGATTTGTCTGCTGCACTGCAGGGAAAGGCTGTGTGAGTGACCCTTCCTTAATTAATTGGGACACAGGGCTGGCAGGGAGGCAGCTAATAATGCTCATGCCACATGATCCTCACCACACTTTTCCCAGATGGCTCCTGTTGCCTGTCTAGGATTGGACAGAGCAATGCCAGGTTCCCACACACACATGGAGAGATCAACCCTGTCCTTGGTGGCTCCAGTCCTGCTGAATCGTTGGATCTGTTATTTAATAATTATGGTGGTTATGGTAACTATGCACAGCACAGGGCACTGATGAATGTTTCACAGCAGTTAACTTCAAAAAGCAATATTTAACCTCACTATATGCAGGGAGTGCCAGAGGAAGACCTTGTTTTATTGCATGATACCCTTATAAAATCATTCCTTTGCTCCCAGTAATCACCATGATTAAATATCAAGCAGCAAAATGGTTCAGAAATTCTCCTGCCATTCATCTGTGCACCAGGTAAAAGACACAGCTGCACTGACTTTCAAATGGACTGAGATGGTTTATGTCCCAAAGCAAGTGGTGACTTCACCAGTAAAACATGTGACAGCATCAGAACTTTCACAAATCTTACTGCAAGCAAAACAACAACCAAGTCACTAAATGACCCTCACTCAAGTCTTTTCTTTGAACCATGTTTTTCCTACATGCCAAAATCACAAAAAACCAGTCCCAACCTTCATTCTGTAGAGTCCTGTGCTGGGGACACAACAGTCCTTGGGAAAGCTCATGTGAAAGGTAAATAACACTTTTTACGAGTTTATTGCTATGGAGAGAAGCAATTTCTCAAAATTTCCTAGTATCTGTCTCCCCATTTCCAAAACCCTGCTACATGCACCCAGCCTATAATCACCACATGCCAAGCTTAGACACCAAGCCTACTAATGTGCTAATAAAAACTGCTAATAAAAGTTTTAGTCTCTTTAAGCTCTGCTAAGATTTTTACTGGAGATTTGAGGGTTCTACTTGTACAACTGGATACTCAAAACAGATGGGATCCACGCTGAGTTCCTAACCAACAGCCTTCACAGACCAAAATTTTATTAGAAACAGTAATGAATTAGCTTTTATTACAGAATACTATGCATCTACTTGCAGTGCTAAGTTCTGCTCTTCAGTAACATTTGCTGATTTGATAAAGTAAATACGTGATACCTAATCCCATGGTTTCCATTAAGGGTTAACAATTTCACACAGCACGAGAGACAGACCAGGATTTAGGACTGCCTCTGGTTCCCATGCAGTTTTACTGCAGATTACCCTTCCTCACAGGAGGAATGACTCAGTGTCATTCCAGTCACAAACATACTGGCTCTGTGCTTTCACAACCCCACGGAATCCCCAGCACCTTCAGGCAGCAGCCACAGCCACACACACCGGCCTTATCTGCAGCTTCCAGAGACCAAATGCTGCCTGGAATTTTTTCCCAGCTGATACTAAAACACGGAGTAGCTCACTCCAGCACTTGGCACCTGCTTTGGCAGGGCTGTAGGAACACCCACCCAGGGTGCCACAGTCCCAGCAGTGGGTGAGCAGGTGCTTGGGGAAGGGTCACAACAGGAGCTTGTCCCTGTGGTGCTCCTGCCAGCTCCCAACAACCAGCCCCTCCCAGCTCTCAAGGAAAACTGTATTAGCAAGTGTATTAACTCACTCCCTGAAAGTGAACTGAAGAACTACACAGTTTCTCTTTTTGCTGTTTATAGACACTTTTCCTCCCAGCTGAGTATGTACATTGATTTGGCAGGACTCTGCTTTGAAAAGGGAGGGATAATGACATTTTTAGTAGAAAACAGCCACTATGGTGATTACTCAACAGCTTGGATGCCCCAGCTTTTGGACAGATTGTTCTGGTTTCCCAAAGGAATTATTTCACAATCTCTGATTTCTGTTTTAGGTGTCAAACATGGTTGTTTATAATTACCTGAAGTGGGTGCAGTTTCCTCCTAGAGGATATTTGTATTCCTGATCAAGTCAGTTCTCCCATCCCAACACTACATTCATTTGAAATAAGCTGACAGCATTCAAAGAGCTTCTCTTGCTCTGTAACAGATCTAAATATTTCACAGCCATATCCAAATCCCTTGACTTAGTCCTTCCTTTCTAAAAGTTTGATATCCTCTAATTCAGAAAAGTCATTTTTGTATGTTTCCAGGTGGCAAACCTTCTCTACAATCCCTGCACCCATTTTTCTTTCTCAAAAGCTGTGTTTTAAAGAGCAAAAGCAAGCAGTTGATTCCCTGTCACTGCTTCATGCTTTCCCACATCTGGCACACCACCAGCACATTTTCTATCCAAGTTCCCTCAGCCTCCATCCTGTCAGGGACAGATGTTTACCACGCAAGCAGAAAGCTGGAGCAAGCAGTGCAGACACGAATATGCAGGAGTTTATACAGGGAAAGGGTGATACATTCTTTGGACACTGCACAGGACGAGCTAACACGAGAAGCACGACATGTAACACCCAGACCTTTGTGTGCTGCTAACAGATGAGCACATGTCAGAGCCATTCCTGAATCCACCACACAGCTCAGCAGGACCAGGACTTCGCTGTGTTGTCTCTTACTCAAATACTGGGAGTCCTCCTGATGCACAGTTGTCACTGTAAATATTATTAACAGAGCTTGACTAGCCATGCCTAAGCTTACTCTGACTACAGCTTCTATGTAAACATAGAGAAATTCATCAGGATGAGCAGAGAGTAACCATCCAAGAACAAAACAAATTATATCATTCTTTGCTTTGGGAAAAGCAAATAATACCCACATCCAATGACTGGCAGATCAGGAATGCAACAAGATCTTCCACCGTCCTCTGCCTGTTTGGCACTTCTTCTCTAACAGCTGCCAGACCCACAAGCTCAGGTATTTCCTTTTTGCCTTTTTTTTTAAAGTTTTCCTTTTTATGTGCATGCCTTTCCTGTTTTACCTTGATCACTTCTGCCTTCAAAGTAAGGGCTTTCAACAACTAACACAGGCTAAATCAAGTGCCACCACCATAGCATCAAAAGCAAAAGTCTGCATGATAAAAACAATCAAGAGCAGTCATGAACTTCAAAGAAGAATTGCAAAGACGTGAGAAACTCTTCCACAATTCTTGCTCCTTTTGGTCTCTGTCTCTTTGTGAATGGTATGGACAGTGAGGACAAACTAGATTTAAGAACAGCCTAAAATCTAGATGTAAGATGCAGCATGAAGCGCCTGTGATGGCTCACATTCACATCAACATACAGTAACTAAATGCTGTAGGCCTGAGTTATTTTTAGCTCTATTGTGAAACCCCACATTCCAGCTGCTCCAAAGATACACCAGCACTACCACAGAGGCCTGGGCTCTCTAGCATCACCCTGGCTGGCTGGAGTGAGTCTAACCCTTGCCCTACATTAGAGTTTTGGTGCCAAGGCAACCAAGTCCCTGGCACACATGGGGCAATGTGGTCAAGAAGTGTTTTGGACAAGAAGCTCACACGGGCTGGGGAAGGGTTTGGCTGTTGGATACAGAAGTCACTGAGATGCTGCAGCCTGGCCAGAGGTCTCCCAGCCTTGCTGGCCAAGGTCACTTTGGCTGTCGTGTCCTTGAACTGCTGCAGGCAGAGCACCAGTTACTATGGGACCTTGAGGGAAGGGAGAGTAAACAAAGCAGCAGAGGGAAAGGAGGCCAGGATTTCAAATAAAACACCCCATGCTACAGAATTCTGAAAACAATGAACTTGACAGATTCCAGAAGTAAAGCCTCCTGCGTGCCTCTGCAATGTTTGCTTGGATCTTGTTATGCAGACATGTCTCTCATGAAGAACAACCCTGCTGATTTCTGAGGACTCACAGCCTCCACTGGAAGGATCAGTGAAAAGGCCTCATCCTGCTTATTTGTGCTTCTGCAGATCTGCTCCAGGCAGCAGCAAGAGCTGCAACACCAACTCCTCAGAACAAAACACTTGCACACCTTTGCTCCTTCGCCCCCTCTGCTTGGCAGGACACAGGACCAAGGTCCTGCACTCACCACAGGGATTCTAATGGCACTAAAGGCTCTGGTGTTCCCACAAGCTCTCAGCAGACACCTCTGAGGACCCACATCAGTAGGACTCTCAGAATACCAGGCCAGGACAAAGCCGGGAGTAGCAACACCCCACAAAGAAGGTTCAGGCCAGGTCACACTCGCCAGCTGCCACCTTCCCCCCAGATCTGCAAAACCCAACTACAAACAATGTAGCTGCTATCTCACTTCCAAAACAAGTACCAGCTATCCTCTTTCTCAAGAATGGCAACCCTATTACACAAGAGCAAGGTTATCTGGATCTTCTCCTCACTCCCTCGGTCACCCTTAGGGCTCCACTCTTCAATTCCTGTTCTCAATTCACAAGCCAGCCCTAGGATAAGTAAGCCCCACCCAAAACCAGCAAAGACAAGACCACCCTTCATCTCCTGAGATGGAAGAAGGCCTTTCAAGCTCACACAGGAACAAAACTGTAATAAGCATCAGGCTTATATAGATAATGTGCTGCAAACACAAAACCAAGGATAAAAAGCTCTCTAACAAGTCATTAAAATTTAACAAGTCATTAAAATTTTTCTGTGCTTTTCAGGAAAAGTGATCAATTCAGTAAACAGCAATGCTTAGCTACTTAAACAGCTGAACCCTTTGCTCACATCACAGAACATCACCAATTGTGTAATGGCAAAGGGTTATCTGTAGGTCAGGAGTATTCTGGCCAAAACACACTGACATATCACTAATTGAAGTGAATCAGATTCTGTCACTAATACCCTGCTACATGATAATCCAAGCAGTGCCCTGCAAGCCCTTTCCATCTGGCATGTCACCTTTTCTCTTACAGTCCCAAAGGTGACAAAGCAGCCCTGAGAACCACTCCTAACACCGTGGGCTTTGTACCTTCATATATCTTGCAAGTGGCCATGGTCTGGATAACCAGCCAAGGGAAGGAATCTTTTCCTTGGGCCTAGATGGCTTCCTAAGTTCCTTTCCAATCCCATTTCCTATTATTGACTGATGTCACAGCTGGACAGCCAAATAAAAACACTCATCTTTCACAAAGGTAACTGCTCCTGAGCTTGCTCTTAAGCAGCACTCAAGAGTTTCCATACCTTAAGGCACAAAGTGAAATCTGCTTAACAGAGAGGGAAGAGGCAATTCCCCTGCAGCCATTCACACCACACAGAACGGCCAAGGTGTCACCCAGGCTGTCCTTACCACTCCTCAGAGGCATTCAGCCTGGAGGAGATAAGAGATTGTCACACCTGTGGGAATGGCAGGAAGATAAAACACCATCCCCACCGAGTTCAGGCAAACTTCTGCTCAACCCAACAGTAGATTTAACACAGAGAGGCAGAGTCCAGCAATTGCAGTGCATGGAGCCAAGGCAGGAAAACAGACAAGGAGCCCTCCATTTCCACTTGCAGAATAAGAGTTCCCAAACAGGCAGGGTCCTCCTGTTGCCTGGAGTGGCACATTCAGCTCCTGAACAAATCTCTCTTGAGGAAAGCTGAAGTGTAATCTTTGATAGGTCTTCCTTTTAGACTCCTATATCAGCTCACTTCTAAACTTCATGCCTTTTTTCCCCCTTTCTAAAAGGCCAGCACACACATCTGGGGCTCTGAAGTGCTGAGACTGTTTTGGTCATTTCAGAATGCAGAAAGGGAGGAAGAAGCAGTAACTGATTTATCTAAGATCAACAGCCAAGAAACCAGGGGTTAATGAAGAGCTTTGTGCTTGTGTGTCACAAAGTAAATAAGCTGTGGTAAATCCACACGGGAACATTTCCGATGGCAATGGCTGCTTTACTTACCAAGGGATGGCTGCATTAATTATATCAGGAGTGACACCAGGTCAGCATGTTTTATGTTCAAGAACAACCAAAAATGACCTGCCAACTCCCATCTGAGCAAACAAACAGAAATTATTTGAAAAGATCAAGTTCAGAATTTTTGTTCTGGTACTAAAACTATTAGAAGCAATTTCTGAAGAACCTCGCTTTTCCTAACCCTGTTTTTCAAGCCTTCCTGCTTCAGAAACTGTGACAATAATGTAACTCTAGCTCGCACTAAAAACAATCAGATTCAGGTTTTTCCATCACTGTCTGAAACACAAAGAACCAACTCTATTTTCTTTGGAGGCAACTGAAACAAGTACTTTTCCTAATCATCTTCTTAATTGTTTCATGTTAAGGTTTCCTTTCCAGAGCGAAAGGAAAATTGTATGAAAGCTGTAAAATATTTCTATAGCCATCAAAGAGTTTAGAAAGCTTGTCTTTTTCCTCAGAAGTAGCTTAGAAGTTTTGTCTTTAAAGAACTGTTTGCGCCAATGATATTAAGATTTCAAAGGACAGATGAAGGAAACTGTACATGCAATTAATTTCTGCATACAAAGAAAGGAAGTTGCAAGCATATAGCCTGTAGTCTATTAATTAAAAATAAAACACCAGATTAAACCCAAACTGGTCCCCAGATTAAATCCAAACAGGTTTCTCAATTGATAAGGATTTTTGTTGTTGTTGTTCTGTTTTAATAAGAGAATCCTTTCTCTCCAACAGCACAAGGCAGCAGGGCAGCATGAGAAGAGCCAAACCAGGAATTCCAGATCTCCTGCCCCCCTCTCATTGCTCCATCATCCATGACTTCCATATCTGGGTCCATCCAGCTCATTCTCTCCTTTATCAGGCACACCCTCACCAAGTGCTTCCTATCTAACTCTCCTATCACAGATCAAAGCATGTGGAATAAACACTGGACTTTTCCAACTCCAGCCGCACCTTCCATCATCTACCCTTACTTTCCATATCTTGTCTCCTTTCATTCCTATTTCTCCTGCCCTGAACAGCATTACACCACATCCTCTTTTCTCCCCAGCTCATCGTGGTCATTTACCTCTGTCCTTTTATTCAAATCTCATCTCAGTACAACTCCAAGCTCTTTTTTTTCTCCACCAGGATTAGAGACTTCCCTTTCCTTGCTGTCATTCCATCCACCCCTGCTGCTGGGTGTTTCCTCACTCCCAGGGGTTCAGTGAGTTTGTAACCCAGGCTCAAACCCACCCAGTCACCCAAGACATCCTTTGTTTGACTCGAACTTTGCAGTATCTCATTTTTTCTTTCCTGTTTCCATCCCTGTGGCCTCTGTCAACACCATCCAGCTCTTCCTGTGGCTTTATCTTGGCTTTTCTAATTCACTCAATGCATTCCTCAAAGATCCTCTTAATTTCACTCCACATGTCAGTGAGCTTCCAGCCTCATTCCTTGCCCTTTCAACTCTTCCTGCATTACAACAGATCTGAGTGCTGTTATTAGGGGAAAAATTCCACCCACCCCTAACAACTTAAAGAGTTCACTCTCTCTTTCAAGCCTGTCAAAATGCCTCTGACATCCCAGAAATGCCCAGCCTTCAGCTCAAAATGGCTACAAAGCTCCCTTTATTCCTCCCCACCCCTTCCCAGCTTGCAGCATCACTAGATACCCTTTTGTTTGATTAAGACTAATCATAGCTTAAGGACACTCAGGCAGATAAGCAGCTGCTCAAGTGACTGAGTATCAACTCTGCTTTCCAAAAGAATGGAAATTTTTTTCCCCCACATGGGAAAGTAACAAACAAGAATGGTTCAGTGACCTACTAAAGGGGTGTGTGGAAAAACATGAGTAAAGCCACGACCTGAATTTTAGGTTTCTTGGCTTTTAATTCCTCTTGCCACTCAGCAGAAAGAAATAAAATCGGCTAAGGGGGGAGAACTGGAAATCAACACATTAATTTTTGTTGCCATTCAAAGCACATCATAATCATGCAGCACAAAATCCTCACTAAAAATAATGCCAAATCTCAAAGTTCAGCCAGTTTTTTTCAGATCATGCAAAAGTTCTTGAGAACTGGCAGTCTGAGGACAAACTAGCTCCCTCTCCCCTATTTCAGCAATCCATCAAAAATGATGATTACGAAATCCATGTTGTATTTAAGCCAGAAAATAACATCTGTTTACTGAGTAAAAACACAAGATGAGAATGACAACAAAACATGTAGATTAAATGGTAGATCAAAAGATGATAACAATGCACTTTTTAAATTAAAAAGGTGATTACTGTGCCCCACACCTCTATAGTAACACCCTGCCCAACCAGGTCCATAGAAAGCAGTCTACAGAGACACCAAAATAACCAGGAGCAAAACAAACAAAACTGTCCCTGTATTATCTAAACCTCTGACCACAGAACTTGTCTGTTCTTCCTGTAGTCATTTGTAGCCCTGAAGACACCAAAACCTTCATGTGAACCAAGGCCTTCTCACACTACCAGTACTAAATGTTTACTGTGGCAAAGAAATGCATCTCAGAGACAAGAACAGCACAGAAACCTTTCTGCAAACCATCCTGAGGTTCAAGGTTGTCAAGGTGGAATTTCAAAGTGCATCTTACACAGAGCTTAAAAGCTTGTGACTATATCAAGCATTTGACATAAGCAGGGTAAGAGGCTCAGTACCAATGTCCTGATTCATGCTGCACCCTGAATACAGCATCCTTGCTTTGCAGGACCCTTACCATGGTTAAAAAACACTTGTTAACAGCAACTCTGTTCAAGTTTGGCTAAATTCAGAGGTGAAAATAGGTATATTTATCAGAGTAGCTTCTACAAGCAGTATGTGAAATATGTAACTGAATTCTGGAGGTTTTTAATCTCCAAGTGCTATCAGCACTGCTGAGAACTTCCCCAAACACTGCACTAACAAAGAATGTGTGGCAAAGGTGCTCTGGAAACAAGCTGACCCCTAACGTCACTCCACTGAGGAAGGGAATATTTTTGGCTTACATCTCCATGAACTGAAGGAGTCATATTGCTAAAGAGGAGAGATGAAATCTAGAAATGACCTGGCAAGCTGCTCACAAGGCAGCTTTTGTCCCAGTTCCCAGACTCCACTCTCCTGCTCTGTGCAGCTTTAGCAGGCAGGATCCAGAGGGTTTTGGACAAGGAGCTCATGCCAATGTTAACACTCTTACCTCAAGTACAACACCTGGCATGTTCCTTAAGCTCTTATTAAGAGGTGAGAGAACTCTGAAGCTACTTAAGAATAAATGAGCCCACAAAGTCATCTCCATCTACCCTACCATGGCCTGTGCTAAGATAAGCAATAACTGACATAATAATATGTCATAATAATTTAAAAAGTAACATAATATATAATATGTCGTAATAGTTTAAAAACAACACCACCCACTGTGAGTAGTATCATTAATAATTCCTAACAAAATTCTTCTGTCCTAATCTCAGGGAAAAAACCTTAAAGATAGGCTGTTGTTGGAACATTTCTAAATACAGTTTAGCTTCAGGAAGTTATTTCTGAGTAACGTAATTATTTGGATAATGGTAGAGTTATTAAAGGGCTTTACTGAATGAAATATCAAGAAGACATAACATTTTACTTAATTCTGCATATTGTAGGTCACGTACCCAGGAGCACAGTTTCTCATTAGAATAAGCAGTGTCAAAGGTCTTTCTCATTTTGAGAACATTTTTGAAGATCTTTTAGCCTGCCTAAAGTGACCTGCCTGCAACAGGTCAATTCTAGCTACCTACACATCGAGGTCTGCAAGGTCAGATTGGTTTAAAAAGCTGAGATGAAGGAGCTAAAAGGGGAAAACCAATTTCTTTTGCCTCTGTCAGTGTGGTACAGCTCCCATAATCAATCTCACCAGAAAAAGAAGTGACATTTAGATAAAGTACAGCTCGCGTTGTAGACCTCAGTGTTTATAAGTTACTTATTAATTTAAAAAATTGTTTTAATCTGCTCACTGTACAGGGGAGTATGCTATAGACATTTTTTCCCCTCTGGAACGGCTTATCTGAAATGAGACTTTTCAAGCTGTGCAACTGGATATGTGACTGAAACAGCTGTGATGAAAATTAGAATCATGGTGGTTTGTACTGCTCAAAGGCACGAGGGAATCGCTTCCCTGGTGTTCAGAAATAACTTCTTTTACCATAAAAATTTGACCGTTAACAGCACAAAGCCAAACTCAAAAGAATTTCCAGCAGAATTAAAAGAGCCCAGGTTACACCAGGAATCCGTGATCCTGCATAAATTTGGTCGCTTCCAAACAAACCACCCGAGGTAATGACCCAGGTAATGACCAAGGTAATCTAGAAAAGCTTTGCTTTCTAGTCCATCAGCAAAGCTAATGGGTACCACACGTTTTACTGCTTCTCTTAAAAACTTTAAACACTGAAATAGCAGCAATGAGTGTCACGTGTAAATAAGGATCACACAGGGAGCTCCGTTGCAGCAGCTTCCCTGGGTTTGTGTTTAACAGGGCTGCATGGCCCAGCTCTGCAGGCAGCTCCTGCCTTCACCTGCCTGTGTTACGGTTTTTGTTGTTGGTTTCCACACCTTCTGTTCCTTTCTAGAGTGAATTTCTACCCAGCAAAGGCAGCACGGAAAGCATTAACATGGAATTTGTGTGTTTTGTCAGTGCTGGATTTGACAGGCAATAATCACAAAAATACAGCTGAGGCAACAGCCACAAAAACATCCCCATAAACCAACCAAGATCAAATCCAGCCTGAGGACGATGTGGACAGAGAGAGCTACAACCTACAGGCTCAATCATTTGTTAAAAAGACATTTCCCATTTCACAGCCACGCTCATCACCTCAAATCAGATTTCCAGAATTACTTTAATCTTTTTTAGACCCAAGTTTACAGCTGGTTTGTTTGGCAGATTTAAAACCTGTATCCCAAAGCTGCTGAGTAAGCAGGCTGGATCTGGGCAGGATGCTTCAAGGCTGCGACTCAGCAAACCCTAAGGTACCCAAGGACAGAAGCATTAAGAATGTGCTTTTCTTTGGCAGCCTCTAAGATGATATTTTCTGCACCTTGCCTCACGCTACCACCAGCAAGCAGGATAAAATTATTTCTTCTGAAATAAATCTGGTGTTCAATTTATTCACCTACATCAGAGTTCAGTACTGTCAGTCAGTGTAACAGAATTATTCCTTTGCACCAGATGTGATCCTCAGTTTCAAAATCCCAATGACCCATTAGTGGAAGCACAAAATACAACAAAGGTGATAGAGGCCAAGGAGCAGATGAGCACATGAACAGTCCAGTTCTGTCCTTCATAACCCCTGTGGTTCCTCTGCAAGTTCCTCCCAGCTTGTACAATAAAGGCACTTTGATTACTTTTTAATTAAGGCTTACATTTTTATTTATTTTGTAAGTGCAAGGTACTCAGATCCACTGTTGCACACACCTTATCTGAGGGTCAGTCTCTTGCCAATAACTAATAACGTTCTTGGCCACTATTTTCAAAATTTTAATATTATTTACATTACATCTTCTAGTTACGGTACAGAACAGAGTTCTATTGTTTCCTCTTCATTAAGCAATACTTAAATAGATGAATTTGAGGTGGGCAAAGTTAATTTTCTTTTAGCAAGCTAACGTGCTTCCTATAGATGAAAATAAATATTTCCGTTGATATGCCAAGAGGCATTTTCCATCAACCCTTTTAATCAACTTCCAAAATACCCTCAGCAGAGAACATCAGATTGGATCCGGCTTCTGCTGTATCACATGGAACAAAAGACTGAGCAGACACACATCTTTCCTAAACACTTCTATTCCACAGCTCTGCCTCCATTTTGGATGACAGACAAAGGGGATAAATGGGAATATAACGCCTTACTGAAGAGATGAAAAGCACAAGTGAAGTCTGAGCAGAAGGTGCAGATAAACCCAGGAAGTGCTGCTGCCAGCTGCAGCCACCACAGGAACAAAGGAAACAGCGACAGAGCCCGCTTGCTTGACTTTGTTATAAAAATAAAATCTGGGGAGGGGAAAAAGGAAAATTGGCCGGGTTTCACATCCAGCGGGGCACTTTGCCCTTTAAGGGCTTCTGTTTAGCACGAGAGGCTTCCACTCGCTCGCAGCCTGGCCGCGGGATGCTGAGGGTTTCCAGCGGCACCAGCAGCGAGCCGGGCGAGCGGGACCCCGGCCCTCAGCCCTCAGCGCGGGGGGGCAGCGACACCCCCGGCTCGCCTCCAGCCACGGGCCTCGGGCCTGCGGGGCAGCGCCCGCCGGGATCCCCAAGTCCGCTGAAAACAAAAGCGGGGCCGGACCCCGAGTATGGGCCGGGGGATCCCCGCTCGGCTGCGACCCCGCCCCTCACACGGTGCCGGGCCCCGGTGCGGTCCCCGCGGGCGGGACTCGCTGCCGCGCCGCTCGGCCCCCGGCGGTACCTGTAGGCCAGGGACATGCACTCGAACAGCTTCGTGAGGGACGCGTCGATGCTGAGGCGGCCGCCGGCGCCGCCGCCGCCGCGGGCCGCCCCGAACTGGTAGGTCTGGCAGGTCTGCTCGTTGACCGTGTCGAAGTCGTAGCCCTTCTTGGGCGGGTGCTCGCTGTGCGGCGACGAGACCATGAAGTGCCCCGAGTGGATGATCTGCGGGCCCGGGGGCTGCCCCCGCCGCGGCCCGCACCGTCGCCCCCCGCCCGGCGACGCTCCGCCGTCGTCCGTGTCCGACGAGTCCTCGTCGGGCTCCGTGCGGGGGGACAGCGGCCCNCCGCCGCGGCCGAGCCCGCGCCCGCTCTGCGCCGCCACCGCCCCGCTCCGCCCCGCGCCGGCCCCCGCCGCGCTTAAAGGCGACGGAGCGGCCCTGCCCCCGCCGGCACCGGGGAGCGGGGAACACCCCGAGCTTCAGCCACGATCGCTAAAAACAAAAAAGGGGAAGGCGCTGCTGCTGCTGCCCTGCGCCGGGAATGTCCCCACTCCTTCTGAGGATGGCTGGTTTAAATGATCCAGCGGGGACTTGCATCCAGCAGGAGAAATTTTTTTTTTTTTTTAGAAACGAAATGTTCCACCTCAACACCAGGAACAACGCCTTTACGTTGAGGGTGGCAGAGCACTGGAGCTGCCCAGGGAGGCTGTGGATTCTCCCTCTCTGGAGACATTCCAAACACACCTGGATGCGTTCCTGTGTCACCTGCTCCAGGTGACCCTGCCTGGGCAGGGGGGTTGGACTGAGTGATCTCCAGAGGTCCCCTACACCTCTTACGATTATGGAAAACATTCCTAAACTGAACGGACTGTGAGGAACACGAGATGTAAAGGACAGCCCGGAAATGGCTGAAGAATGTTGAGAGAGCAATTGTGCTAGAAATACTTAAATTGTCTTTAATACACTAAACTGCTTATTATTTTCCAGAAGCAGTCTGCAAGAAGCCAGGGCAGCCAGAGAAGCTGGAGACCTGCAGAGTCACAGAGAGGTCCGGACATGGAGCTTCTGCTGCCAGGCTGGCAGCTCACACCTAACCCCGTACCTGCTCAGTGGCACAAAAAAAGGAACCACAGTTGTTCCAGTGGAAGTAAAGGTCAGATTCCATCTTTCTCAGAAGCATAAAGGAAGCAATGGATCCTGTAGGTTAACATAAAAGCATCCAACAGGGCCAGTGTGGGGAGAGAGCATCACCCTACAGCACAAAACCCCATAAACATATGTTTGTGTACACTGAGTCAAGAGAAAAGATGTCAAACTTGCCCTGCAGTGCAAATCTCCATGACCAGGAGAGCAGTCAGATCCTAGGACACATATTCCAAAGCATTTATACTAAATTGCATATATTATTTCAGTTTTAGGACCTCACACTTAAAATGCAAAATCAGGCTCTTCTACATAGCCACCCTCAGGAGGGAAAAAGCGAATATTTAACAGCCACATGTCACTTTTTCTGGTGTGTTAAACCAGAAATAAGATCAAGGGAGACTTAAGAGATTGAGAGCAAGTCTTGGGCAAGAAGAGAAGAGGCACCCTTGCAATATCCCAATTACGCCCCTGCAATGATCTGACATTCCCCATTAGCATGGAATCAAGGCTGATCCCTGTGTTTAGGGGAGGAGTGGTAGGTCAAACACTTCCCCACACATGAAAGCAACAGTAAGGAATGATCATATCATGTGACAGCTGTCTCAGATCTTTAAAAACCAAAACTAGCATTCAGCTCTTACTCGGCATCATGCATGACTCAAATTCTGAAGAAAAGGCCAGTCATATTTAGCTTCAAATCTGGTTGCTGCTATCTTGTATTAATATTTGCTTAAAAAAAAAAAAAGAAAAAAAAAGTGCTGCCTCCCAGCAAGACATTCTGAGAATATTTTAAGTACAAAAAGAAAATTAAAACATTTCGAAACAACATTCACAGTTTAACAATACCTATTAAAAATCTTCCATGTAGTTTGTTAAACTACAAAGTTTAACAAACCTGAGCTAAAAAAATCACATCAGTAGCAGTAGTGTATAATGTATTTCCATGACAACAGCCTGTACACTGACCTCACTAAATTCTAAGCAAGCTAGTATTTCCTCCTGCAGGAAAAGACAGGTAACTTGTTAAAATAAAATCATTAGGTTGCAGTGCAATTTTCTAGGAAGAGTTAAGAGTACACCATCATTTAAAGAAAGGGCAGCAGCTTTAAGCTACAGCACAAGTTCAGGGTTTTCTCCCCTGCCAGATGCAAGGAAAGGGGCATCCCTTAAAATAAACCCACTTATTTTGGAGACAGACCTCTTGGTTTGCCCTTTTAAGATGAGCATTTAGGTGATCAGTAAGAGTTCAAGACTGCCAGAGATTCTCTCCTGCTCCACAGCAAGGAATTCCAGGTGGCACAGAGGCCACAGCATCTTTTGAGTATGTCTTTTCTTACTGTTTTTCATCAATCCACAGTGCAAGGTGAAACACAGGCCACCAGATTCTGATGATGTTCCTTCAAGTAACATCAATTGCTTGAAATGGGCTTTTAGCACAGGAGGAATTCGATTCTAATACACACTGTGAACAGAGACATCCAAGCTGTTTAATGCCCACAGTGTATTCCACACCACTTAGTGGTGAGATTATCCTCCCGAATCTACAGACAGGAAGATAAGCATTCCCATACTGATGAGGGAAAGAGCTGAAGGAATCTTACTCACAGCCTGGGCCAGGGCTGAGCTCAGCTCGGGAGTCCAGCCCAGCCGTGCCCCACTCTGTGCCAATCCTGCTCCCAGGAAACCACAGGGACAACCTCCAGCCCTGCCCTGCTCCAGGCTGCTGCTGCTCATTCCCTGGCACAAGCCTTACCTGCTCAGAGGCCTTTCCTTCTGGGACCCATCTTGAGTTACAGCCTTGCTTCTACTCATCCTTTCCTCTCCCTCCAGTTCCACCCCGGATGGAACTCCTTGATACGTGTCTCCTGCTTTAATTCCCTAATCTGGAGAAGGAAAAAAACCAAACTAAAACATACTTTCCTTCCCAGGTTAGTGAGTTTAAAGGGGCTGGTGAGGATGTTCCGAGCAGCCCGGTAAATGTGAGGGAGGCAAAAAAGCCAAGGTGGGAGCTGGGGCTCGCCCTGCTGGGAGCCAGAGCCAGCAGAGCAGTCCAGCTGCCTGTGGAACTGCAGGCCACCTTGGGACAGAACACTAAAAATAAGCTGGACACTTTACATCCATCTTGAATGTAAAGAATCTTTCCAAAACTCTTCAGGAGTTTTACCCTCGCAAGCCTCATTTCAAAACTGAAGCACGTTTCCACACTCTGCCATCCCTACCCACCCCCTCCAATTTAAAGTACCACAACACATTAACCGAGCACCAAACGAGGAATTTGGTAAATGAATTATCTTAAATCACCAAATTATTCTGCAGATTGCTGTAATTACACTGGCCATATCTGTCGGTTGTTCTTACAACCACCACCTGCCCCTGCCCCACCACACAATTATCAAGACACCTTTGGACTGCTCAAAGGTGGATCATTTCACACGTTACCAAATGAGACAACACCAGAGAATGCACATTTAAAAATATCATTTATAAAAACAGAAATTTATTGCAAACTCAAAAAAAACCCCAAACCCCAAAAAAACCCAAACTGATATTAAGTTTCTTGATAAAAATTATTCACACAGCATTCATGTTGTGATTTTTTTATTTTATTTTGAAATGAAACCATTGTACATTGTACAAACCATAACTACCGATGGAATAAATAAGTGAAAAATTATACTGCTGTACAACACACACACACACAAATCATAAGATGGAAAACGATTAGGTATTGAAGAAAACAAAATTCTTTACACCTTCTAACAGGCCCTTAGAGATAAAGAACATTCCAAAACATGACAATGTTTATGTATGAAGATAGCCACCCAAAACCGGTATTTTATACTGCCTTGTTGATTTTTTAAATTTTTTTCTTTTTTTTTTTTGTTGTTGTTGTTGTTTTGTAAGTGCCAGCACTTTTTGGAATGTTTAACAACTACTTTCCCAAGCATAAAAATTCCAAGGAATAGTTCTGCTATAAAATGTTTGGCTGAGTAAATCGATTATCTGGAAGGCCTTCCCACGTGTTCCACAAACTCAGCTAAATTACTTGCTTGCTTCTAGTTTCTTTTTTTTTTTCATATTTTTTGATAATTTTTTTTGTTTATCTATTTGTAACTGAAGCTCCAACATTCAGCATTGTAGCAAGGAAGCACTTCTTGATATTTGCACTATTTCTAAAACATCAGCTGTATGAGAACTTTCAGTCATCGTGAAAAAAATTGCATCTCTCCTCCTGCTTCACCTCTCAATGCTTTCAATAAACCCTTTTACAGTGAGTTCATAAAACAAGTTTTGGGTAGAGATAGGTCCAAGCCAAAAAAAGCTGGATTTAGATCTGGTTTCAAACCTCAGGTGGATTTGAATTCCATGTTCTGGTTTGGTCCCATCTGTACTTTCTGGCATTAAAATGTGTTCAATCACATCCGTTGGCCCATAAATGTTATCAGGCACTTCAAAAAAAGACTAATAACAGTCTTATACACTATTTTGGATTTCTTCATACCAGATAATGTCAAAGCCTCTTCCCTCAGAGACTGACAATAACAGGTCTAAGGAACCCAAATCTATCTGCTTGTTCAGTTGTCTGTTGTCACTAGAATCTCTGGTTAAAATAAAAGATCTGAATGTGTTCTGTAGAAGCTGTAAATAAAAGATTTCTACCTCAGAAATAAAGCCTCTAGGAAGATGGTTATGATGCCTTGTCTCGTTAGCCACAGAACAATGAACAGTTCTGAGCAGAAGCCACAGGAGAGAAAAGGAAGTTTATAATTAAACCTGTTGATGTCAATAATGCCAATAAATGCTTCTATCTAATGAAAAATTTGAGGTATTTTTAGTGCTATTTATATATTTTATTTCTTCCTAAAGTACAGGAATTAGTTCCTAAATGAAAAGTCTATTTACTCCCTTGGAAACGTCTACAAAATGAAAATTAAAAACTTGCTGTGATGCACCTGAAGAGAGGGATTAGTAAACATGACTACTTGTCAAAGGTGGCATCAATTTGTTTTGTTTTAGCATTAAGAATAACGAAAAGTTAGTAAATCAAAAATATTTAAAAGTTTGAATCTTTCTAGATTTGCCCATTTAATATATCAATAGGACTTCTCACAAAATATCACTTAAATCTGAATGTAATATACATACAAATCAACAGTCATGGACCAGTTATCCACATTTTAGGCATACACACAATTCAAGAGAGAATTCGACCGTTTCATTGCATATATTGTGCAAATTCAGTTTTTGGCTCCTCATTTCCTTATTTTCAGAATGTTAATGGACTTCATGATCAGACCAGAAATCCCAAAATCTTATTTAGGGAGCACGCTGTTTTCATGAATGATTTGCAATCAAATTTTATTCAGTTAAAATCCAAAATGTTTTATTTCAACATAAAGGAAAAGTTGAGTGTCATAGGTTATCTGGGGTTCAATCCTACAAACATCTTATGGAAGGTCAGTATTGGCTCCCCACTCCTCCCTCCCCTTTTCCCTCCCCCCAGTTCCTCATTATTTTTTCCTAATAAAGTGGTAATTGCAAATGTAATGCAGTAGTCTAAGTGCAAGCCATTTTCACTATTGGAGAATTCAGACCTATTTAAGCTTCACAAACCTAATTTATGAAAAAACGTTATCAACTGGAAGCAACTTTTTTTTTTTTTGTCATCTAAAAAAGTATTTACAGTTTTTCATCTTACAAACTACACGCAACCATTTCCAGAGCTGTGAGATCGTATTTGAAATTCCAAGTTCCATCTCCCAAATAGGAGAAGACAGAGCAAGGGCCCGATCCAGCAGCACGGATGGACACATGGATGGATGTGTGTGCATGGAAGTGGGAGATCCACGCTTCCACCCACACTGGGTGTTTATTCCCTGGAAGTACAAAGCCCACTGGAAGACCAGACCCTCGTGACCTGATGCAGATGGTTCCACACTTCTGCTTGCCAGGAATTTGAGGGGAGCTGCACCTACCTTGTGCCTTTCCATTAGCTTAGTTAGCATAAGCACACTTCAACGTTAATTGGAAGAGAAGGAAGGTTCCTAACTGGAGTTAGGAACTGGACTATGGAAACAACAACAAGGCTTATTTACAAGACTTGCTGAAAAAGAATAAGGAAACCACCCCCCTCCCCAGTACAGTATTTTCCTGGAACATAGAAGTAAACATCTCATAATGAAACAGTACAATGAAATCCAGTTCAGTGAAAACATGATATCAAAAAAGACCAATTGAAAATAAACTCACTGTGCATCAATCCCTTTGATCCTATTTATGTACATAGTGGAACTTTCCTGTAAAGCAAGTTGTACCCAGTACAGAGATCTGGACCTAATACCTAAGTATTTTAAGTGCCTGTGTTATAATATCTATTCAGATCTGGACTATAAATGGTAAACAGATCATGTTAACTTCTGATGAAGTTAAGTATTTAGAAGACCAAATTTACAGTTGCGAATGCCATGCATTCAATAAAAGATCTCCACTATAGCTGCTAAAATAAAATATCAAGCTCCTTTTTCTCCTTGGACTCCAAGAGTGAAAATGGCTTCCTGATTTTTAGTTGTTTAAAAATTTAAGCACCAGGGATTTAAAACTTAAAAACGAAACAAAAACCCCAAACAAAAAAAGGAAAAAAAAAGCCTTACTACATGGCATTATGCAAACATAGGCCACTTTGCAAAGGAGACAGTTGCAAAACAACTTTTAAAAGTTAGCACTGTTTTCAGAACACAAGGCACAAAACAAAAGCAGACATCACGCCAGAACAATGAACTTCACATGAAAGCTAATACCTGACCTGTACCATCCTTAAATATCTTACAATGTTAAATAGAGAAATGAAAAAAAAAATACAGCAGCAACATAATTGTAATTTTGACTTTAGAAACAGTGCGTAGACCCCTCCTGAGTTGTTTACTCCAACCAATTCAGAGACAGTAACTTAAAAGTTCTCAATGTTTGTTTCACAGGAAAAAGTTTTCAGTGTCTGAGAAGTTAAACCTTTGTTAGGCTTTCTTGGATTTTTGCTTGGTAACTTGAAAAGTTAGGAGTTCTGTCCTCATCCAAGAGAAGATGCTTAAGTAAGGTTGTTCTATAATTAAGCCCACTGATGTACCTTACATAAAAACTGACCAGAAAAATCTATAGTCTAAATCTCTTCAACATTTTGTTGGGAAGCCTCTACTTTCATCTTTTTAGAAGGTGGCACTCCTTCAGAGTCCTTAATGAGGGGGAAAAGAAAAACAGCCACGTTATCATTGCACTGAAGTTCAGGTACCATAAACATCAAACAAACAGCACCAACAAATTCCCCAGCGGCTGATGTGTCCCAGACAAAGCATCCCTGGATGCCAGAACATGCCCCACTGCTGCCTTAAACCACTTCTCTACTTATATTTTACCTCAGCATCTTTGCACTTGTCGTCTACAAGGGGCAAAATTCTAGTTCCAGGCTGAAACCCACAGTGAATATTCCAAGGAACAGCCTCGATGCAGGGTGCACTGAAACTGAGGACCCACAGGAAAACCAGGAGGAGCAGGGCTCTGCCTGAGGATCTGGACTTGTCCTGCCCTGAGAAGGGCACAACTGCAGGGACCATTTCTTCCTCTCACCCACCCAGAATTTTTCAGTCTTTCATTGAGTAAACACCCAAGCATCCACAAATTAATTCTCCTAACTGCCATAAACATTTACCTTTACTGAAGGTGTTTTACTTCTGAATGGTCCTCAAGGGGTCCAGTAGGTTTGTTCCAAGCAACTTATTAATGTAAAATGTTAATATTCACTTAAAAACATGGTCTGGTTTAAGAAACCAAGAAATCCATCAGACCAATCTGGTTTTATTGTTCCAATTCTGTGAGATTCAAGCAGCCAGTCATCTGGACCACAAAACCAGGTACAGGCACATTTAATACTCTACAGCTGCTTTACTGTCCTCACTTTGGAAATTAATGGAAATGCACAACTGTCCTCCTTATATTTGCTTTTAAATAAAACTGAACTTTTCCAAGAACCATGCAATTGGACTATTGCATTTAGTTACCTGAGAGTTTTTAGATGCCTCTGTAATTAAATCATTTTCTCCAGAGGACTGAATTTCTGCTTTCTCTGAACTATTCATGGAATTTTCCATTGAAGACTGTGAATTCTGTTCATCAGAGGTATCTGAAATGTCAAGAAATAATTTTAAACAAACAAATGAAAGCTTTCAGCAGGAGCTTTCCAGGATGTCTTCCCATCAGCAACATCCCCAGCACATCCATTTCACCCACATTGTAACCATAATGAAAACACATAACCAGTGTACAAATATGATGAATTAAGCTCAAACTCCAGGATCACAACCTAGTTGCTGCCTGAGCTTTTCTTTCCTGCTGCTGGAGCACAGAGCCTGGGATTAGACCCTAGAGGGAGCCAAGCTCCTGCACAGCCTCAAACAGGATGTCTGAGCTCTCAGCAAACCAGTCTGCACTGCAAGGGAATTCCTGCAAACCAGAAGCAAACAGCTGAATTGTTACAACTAATGGATCTGAAAACCTGTGGTTAAGCAGAGAGAATGAAGTTACCCGAATCAGAGAACAGCCATATATTTAAAATCCTTTTTTTTCCTTGATACTACATTTGAGATAGAATTTAGAAATTCAGCTAACTAGCTTAACCACTAGATTTTTAATTCAGGTGGACAGGTGTGAAGAAGTGTTCCAGCCTATTATAGCTGTTACTTGCTTCCAGCTTTCATGGGGTTTTGGGTTTTTTTGGGGTTTTGTTGGTTGGTTGTTTTTTTTAAAACCTCCTCTCAAAACAAGACTTACAGGAGACTCAAGGTTAAAGCATCCATTTATTTAAACAGGGGACAGGGGCATGTAAAATGTATTCCTAGATCCCTGACCCAAAGATTAGATGTATTCCATATGAAGAGAAATTCAAGATCAAAGAAAATTGTTGGACAGCTTTGGTTAATGAAGATGCCATAACCAGTGAGTAATGGATATTTTTGTGGTGCACTGTATAAAAAGCATCACAAGCATTTCTGAATTCAAGACAAAGTGACACCCATCACAAGCATCTCAAAGATCATATTCAGCAAATTTGGGCAGAATCCTCTTCCTGTCCATGTCTCACCAGAAAAGCATCTTCATGCTGATAAAGAAACAAGTCCCAAGGGTCCAAAGAAATTTGAGTTTTGATTTTTGCTGTGTATCTCTCAGCCCCCCCTGAGCTGAGGAGCCCTCAGCCATGTGCCCATTTCCCTGTGACAGCCCCAGCTCATCCCTGCTGTTCTCTTCCAGCTGTTCCTGATGAAACACTCAGCCTGCTGCTGACCTTTGGGCAAAGAGATCCATTCCTTAAACCACCAAGCCTCAAGCTATTCCAATGCCTGCAGGACTTGTTCACAGCAGAATGCTTTGAATCCACCTGTTTTATTTAAGAATTCCTCATTAAGCATTTCTGACCACATGAAGTGGCTTACAGGAACCTCCCTGATTTCAGTGGAGTAACATGACAGACATGCAAGGTCATTAACCCTGTCCAGCTGAATACTGTCCCAATTTCAGGGCTCTGACTGATCACAACAAGGTAGATAAATGTTTAATAAATACTTTAACACAGCATTTAACCAACTGAAACCCCCCCACATTAATAACAGGTATTTTCTGCCATTATGTCTCCCTTCCATTTTACAATAGCTGGCTCTGGAACTAATCCAGAGGACTTGGTAAGATTTTCCCTGAACCTAAATTTAACCAGGGGAACATGCATGCTATGTAACAGCTTCACATAAGCAGGTTCAGACAATATTAGATCAAAGAGTAAATCCTTACTGTTTATTGTGGCCAAATATGAAAGTGGAGATATTCTTTAAAGAAATGGTGCTCTGATTTATTCCAATTTGGTGATGGTTCTGTTGTCAAATTTTAACCCCAGTTAAAAATGACAACACTTAACATATTTAACCACTCTGGCATTACCAAGATAAATGTTCTAAATTTAAATTTGTCAGTGGATCTACTGAGTGAAGAACTAAATCAGGAGGGAGTAATTTAATTGCTTTGGTATGGGAAGAATTCTGCAACCAAATCATTAGAATGGTGTTAAGGACATATTTTATCTGTTATAATAGGACAAAGAAAGTTATCTTTCCAAGAATATAAATACAGAGCATGTTTCAATTACCCAAAATACCATTTAAAGAGTGAGGTTCAGAACAATCCCTTAACCCACATGTATTTTTAATCTGTCCACAACTGCAATAGAATCTTGTAATGCTTTCAGAAAATTAGGACAGAACTCAGAGCTAACTTCTGAATAAGGAGCAAGCAGGGTGAAAAGAAAAGAAAGCTTGCATTATAGTTTACACAATTAAAAAAGTAATTTCAAAGTATCTCACCTCTATTTACTGTCACACTAGGACATCAACTTTCAGACATCTACACAAACTAATACCTTCCATGACTTGTGTGATTACATGGTAGCAGCCATTTCAAAGATGATTTTAAATTACTTCTTCTTTCAAGACTGAGATTTGAGAACAATAAACCAATATTTTGTTTGTTTCTCTCTGAAAAGACCCCTGAATGTCAGTGTGACCTTTCCAGCTGTATGAAAGATCACCAGCAGGTCAGAGAAATTGTGGCCCATTTTCACATAAACGCCGAGAAATCACAAACCATCTCTTTCAAATTGTTATTTTCCAGTTCTTAAAGTGGATAAGCAAATAAGTAACACACTAAAGGATAACTTTTTTTGTTTGACTTTCAAATGGCCCTCCCAGCTCACCTTCTGAACCAGGCTGCTCCTTTGCCTCTGCCTGAGTTTCGTCAGACTTGACTTCAGTGCCATCTGCTTGTGTTGCCAAGTTCTGCTCTGGTGCTGGACTGGAATTACTGCTGTTTTCCTGTTTTATTGGAGAAGCATCAGCTATTGAACTCTGGTTGCTGTTGTCATCTGTGAACAGAAGAGTAAAAACCAACTAAGTTTGATTTGACAAGATACAAAGCACACCTTAATTCTTCCACATTATTCCCTGATAACACATGATATAATTTAGCTCATTAGGGATCGAGTCCAATCATTTACTCACACTACACATCCAACTTTTTTCCACACCAGCCTAAAGACTTTTCAAGCAGTCACTAAAAATCTAATTCTAACTAATTTTATAAATTAAACCGAAGGGTGTTTTACTGAGATCTGATCCAAAAGAACCCAGAATTTTGTAATATGAGTAAATCAGATCAACCAAAGTGGCAGTCTCATATAACACAGGGCTAAGTAAGTTCATGCTGCAGATTTACATATACCCATCACTCCAATGCTCAGATAAGCAGATATTTTTGAATTGAGTCCTGAAGGTCAAAAAAAAAAACAACAACCCAAAACCCCTTCAAGGTGAAATGTAACTCTGAAATGTAGTCCCAATATTAACAGTTCCTAAGTGATAATTGTCCTCAAAGACTTGGACCACAGTAATCTGCTGCAGCACAGGTCTGCAGTTAACAGGAAATATTCTGCCTGTGCCCTCTGCCTGTACAGTGGTTTAAGTAGCTCAGCTGTTGTATTAGGGATAGCACTGGGGTGCAGTGGAGAACCTGAGGTTGTTGGTTTACACTTTCACAGCAGTGTAAGAGGGGAACTGGGTCTGACCTTCTCCCACTCACCATGCATGTCCATCATCCCTGGGGAGGAGCTGTTCTCTGGAGTGGTCACTTCAGAGCCACATTTTTCATCTTTGCCCTTTTTCTTATTCTTATTTTTCTGAAAAACAAAAGGCACCACACACAAATGAGACTACAGCCACGTTGCTGTGCAAAACCCTTCCCACTCTGCACTTCTGTAAGAATAGCTCACAATCTCAATTAAACCCTCCTCCTTCTCTACACCTAATGCTGTTTCTTCATTAAAACTGAAAGATGGATTAAGAAAAATCAGATTGACCTAAACCAAAGAGCACAAACACGACAGCCCTGTGTGAGCTGTAGGTCCCAACCTGCTCCCAGCCCACCAGGATGAAAACAAAGGAAGGGACCGTGGCATCCATCACGTGGGGAATCTGTGCCTGCTAAGGGATGCAGCATTTGCAATTAGGAGGTGACGTAATCAGTCTCACAGGAAAAAGGGCCAGCTGCACTGCTTTTGGAGATCCTGCTGCTGAGGAGACAATTAAAAGCCTGACTCCAGGAAGAATGCTCTCAGCCCAGCCTTTCGGACAGAGGCCGTCCTCCAGCCAGGGAAGGAACTGAACCACAATCAAATACTGTCTAACACTGCAGAAGAAATTCAACAAGTGATATCTGGAGGGACTTTTCTCTCTATTTTAAACAGATTATTAAGCTTATTTCTAAATGGTATTTTTACTTAAGAGAAGCCAGATTTTACCCACTGATGCATGAAACAGAGGTGAGAGCACATGGACTTCTTTACCTTTTCAAAATGAAAGGGTCAGAGGGGTCAAGGTCTTTCTCATGTTTGGTTTTGCTGTTTTTTAAAGGTAAAAAGGACACTTTTGCCACAAAAGAAACACTGAAAGTGACTGTGAGCAATTCAAGCCGACAGGTGTTTTTTTAAGAGGTTTAACTATCAGAGTGGTGAGGTTCAGAACAGCCTTCCACAACCAGGAGGAGGAAGAGCCAAGCTAATTGTAGTGCAGAGAAGTGTCAAAGTGTCTAAGGAGCAACATGTGAGGAAGTAATTTAATTTCTGTTCACCAAAATCAAAGACAACTTCCATTTGAAATAGGGGAAGGTATAATTCTCCCATTTTAGTGGAAAGCAAATATATTGTCTGGTCCTTCAGAGTAGATGGAATCGGATATAAAAGGATGTCCGTAACAAAATTTAATAGACAAAATTATCCCTACCTGGTAGTTATTGTTAAAATATATGTGCTTGTGTGATTTGTGAGAACAACAGGACAGAAGCCTTGCCAATATTAAGCCTGTAACAACTGCAGCTGCACAACACCCTCTACGTGAAATAAAAAGATTGTGACTGTAGGACACCAGTGTAACTGGTCTTAAACAAGTGTCCCAATTTCAGCAAATCTGGAGCCTCAACCTAGAGATGATGGCTTAGAAAACACAATTAAACTCTGCACACAGAAACCATTATATAAACCCATTCTTCATAATAGAGAACCTGACTCTGGGTAGCAGTGACCTTGAAAATTCCTCCAGAAGCTCACTTAGAAATTCTGTTTCCAAGTCCCACAGCACCCATCCTGAAGGCACAGATGAACAGAAGGAAAACAACTGCCAGAAGCCCTGAGCCTAAATATCCTAAACCCTGCACTCCCTCTCACATGGATAGCACAATTTTCCCCCACAATGTACTATAAATAATAAAATCAAGACCAAATATTTGACAACTAAAAAGAATGGATAGGTTTCCCAGTTCCCAAGGGGTAACTTCACAGAGATGCTGCCCAAGCACTGGAAGAACCTCTGAGGTTTACCACAACTCTGACAGTCCCTGAAATCTGTGGGACAACCAAAGCACAGAAAGAAACAAACTCAGTTAAAGCAATCCTAATAAAAAAATATAGGTCTTAAATTTGGAGTCTGAGTAAGACAAGGTCATGACACTGTCTTGTCTAAAAAACCACCATTTTACACATCTATTAATACAGATGTTTTCTTCCCAACAGGCCTTCACTCATATTTCAGGTAAAGCACATGACAGCCCAAGGAAAGAGTACCAGACTTAGGATATGTTTTCTGTTGTGTCATTAATTTACTGTGGTATCATGGGTTAGTGTTCTCTCTATCACAATATTACAATTTATAAGAAGAGAGCAACGATCATTTCAAAAACCAATTTTTAAGTCCTAGACTTTGATTTTTACACCACACAAACAGTGCACACAACACAAACAGGATGCACAAACAGAACATTTATCAAGAGAAAACACACATGACAACAGAACTGTGTGTTGCTGTATTATTTGGCTGGACATCTTAATACAAGGGATCCCAGCTCCACAGGATATTCCTACACTCATGTCAGTGTTTTCCACCTATTTTTGAGCAAAACAGCAGTGATGCACACATAGAATATGCTCTCTGCCCTGTTCCAAACCAGCTTTCTCTAAATCACCAGGCAGAAAGAGGGGGAAAATAATCCATGTCATAATTTTCCCTCCCTGCCTCTCAGTTAGCTAGAGAAAGGTTTCAAACTCAGTCTCAGCTGCATGTTTAAGTTATCTGAGAACTGATCCCAGCTGACTCCAGGGAGACTGTCACACACTCACCCATCAACAACACTTGCTGTAGAGATCAACATCTCCCTGGAGCTTGCAAGACCCACACCAGCCTTAGCTTAAAGGCTCAGTGAAAATTAAAGAATATTTCTTTCGACTTTGCCTAAACAGGAGCATCTACATCTGGAAAAAGCAAGATACTGCAGGATACTTACATCATCCACTTTAGGCTCTGTTACTGGTACCCATTTGTAAATCCTTAGGGATGTGTCGCCAACTGTCACCCACTTCTTCTCCCTACAAAATTACAATGCAGGAGAAGTTAAACTTCAGATTCAGAAGAGAGTGATCTACTATTGTCAGTTGTCAAGAATTTAAACAGGCTATTAAGTAGGATGATCTCTATTACATCGTTTTTAGCACTGCATTGTGCAAATTGTTCTTTGCATTTCACAACTTGCTAGAGCACTGCTAACCTCCAGATTTCTCAGGGCTGTTACTTGACTGGGTGAGTAACTGCAGTAGCAGTAATAAGATCTAGATTAAAGATAAAGTTAAGAAGAACAGCAATTGAAAATGCAGATTTAATGCCTACAATTTTCACTTAAGTTTCTAGACAGAAGAGAGTTTCTAGCAGAAGAGGGTTTAGACAGACCAGTGTGTTCTGATTGTCATGAAGCTGTTTAATGGGATTAGAAATCTAGATGCATTTTGATCATCTGAAGTTTATTTGGGGGGCAGAAATTTGCTGCTGGCAATTTAATGCTCACTCCACACCCCTGACAGACAGCTCTGCAATTCCAGCTGTAGGACCAGGAGCCTCACGGGTGCAGAATCCAGACTCTGCAGAGCCCAGCTCTGGGGAAAGGCAAGGCTGAGGCTCTCAGAGAGGGGAAAGCACAGCCTCAGGTGCTGTGTGCAGACCCTGCCAGCCGTGCATGGTGACAAATGGTGAAGGAAATGTGGCTGCAGGGGGGCTCTGCCTCGGGGGTCCCAGGGATGGAGAGGGATGCTGAGCACTCGGCTGAGGGATGAATTCCTTGAGCTCTGCACATCAGGGATTAAAAGAAGGTCCACAATGCCAGAGAAATTTCATCACGTTTCTGGGCTCAGTTTTCAGGTCACAGATTATCACTGCTGGTTCCTGGGTTTGCAATGCAGCTCTGCAAATGGATCGATTAAAAGTTAACAAGAAAGACCGATTCCATTAAATATTCAGGAACATCTGAAATTAATTTGGCATGAGATCTCAGGCTCTTTCTTTTTTCCCCCCATAAACACATTTAAATAATAGATTTGGGATCCAGTTATAGATTAAAAAAAATAAAAAATGTTCTTTGCAGGATGGGAGAAGCTGGATGTGACTCCAAATATATATATTTTTATATATGTGATAGCTCCATTTTTAGAAAGGGCCTCCAGAATCAAAAGCAGCCACACTGTACAAATGTCACAAACATCCTCCTGACTATTTGTTTTAGCTACTAAAGCCAATCATATATTTTCCCTTTAGAAGAGGTGTTTTCCTGTTTAATTAAGAACAAAAGCAAAACTAAACTGTACATGACTATTTGATACATTTTGGCTCTGTCCATAATGATATTTAATTGAAGTCCAAAACTATTTTACATTCATTTCTTTCCCACAGCTGTTTATGGAGCAGTGTTCCCTCAATGTGTTTAGACACAGCCATTTGGGTACCCTAGGTGGCTAAAGTATGTCAAAATCCAATTTCACTCTAATTTGGAGCTCTACATGCGGTAAAAATGACAGTGGAGATGAGGGCATGTCAATAATGAGAGCATACTTAATTGTGAAGAGATGATCATGATATAATTTGGGGTTTTTTAAGGATACAAGACAAACTAGATTTATTTCTACTTAAGAAAACCTTTGAAATTATGGAAATAAAACCAGCTGGGGTTTTGTTTTGGGTGTGGGGAGAGGTGAATAAATGCTTTTTTTAAAAAATCAAGATTTTAAGTCTTTTCCTACAGCAAAATATTACTTAGAGATGCTGCACTGGAAAACCAAAAGTTCAAGATACCTGTTAGCATCTCAAAGCAGCCTCACACAGCATCTTCACTGGACAGACTGTAGAACACAGGAGGAAACCTATATTAGTAACTTTTTCCTTCTAGTATTAAAGTTAGCCCTGACATTTTAACTCTTCTGAGCTTCTTACGTACCACTTTAAGTTTTGATAACCCTCAGCTCTAGGGATTTTTTAACTGATTTCAATACACAGTAATTCAGACAACAGTGGGAATAAGAATATTTTGTGATGGAAGTACACCAACATCCCAGTCCTGCAAACACTTATGGCTAAAAAGAAAACCCAACATCACAGTGCTGTTATGCAAATATTTTACTTGTGTAAGTATTTACAGTACTGACAGTTTAAGACCATGAAAGTATTAATAAGAAAAAAAGAAGACAACCTCCTCTAAAACTTAATAAAAGCATTGGCAGCACAAACACAAATTTGTTAACAAAGAAACGCAATGACTTTCAGACATTTAAGATCAACAGGGTAAAATAATTTCAAGATCTATGACATTTATTGCAAATTAACCTTAGAATATCATCTGTAATACTTACTGCCTTACCATTTCAAAACAAAACCCAAAATCCAAACAAGCAAACAAAAATCCCAAACCCACTTCTACTCTGAACACGCAGTTTTTAATCTCTTGTGCAAAGACATCATCCCAACCTGCTGATCAGGGACTTTCCTTTTCACTCAGTGAGAAGTGACAATTTACTGATGCTGCCCATGGCAGCAAGTTTGGAAAGTGCTGCACAAATCACAGCAGATCCTCACTGCTGGAATAGGAATGAGGAACTCATGAACTCCTGTGCTCAGCCTGTTGTGAAACCTTCAATAGTTTCTTCACCTGTTTTCCTGTCTGCTGCACCCACCCACCCCAAGATTCTGAACAGAATTCCACCCCCATCACCCAATTCCACTTTTGATAAGTGATGACTGAGCAATATATGTTATTGCACCACCCCTCTGTAGGTTGATCTCTAATGCTGACTGTTGGATTGGAAAAGATGGCTAATAGAACACCATCAACCTGACACTTTATCAGGCTAAAAATGTGGCAATTATCAACTTTACTTGCCCATGTCTAGCTGATAAACTCCATAGTTTTACAAAAAACCCCATTTTGCCTGTTTTCAAAGATCTCATGTTCCTCCATGAATGACTCAGGAGTAACAACAACAGAAAATGGCAAAACTGAAATATATACAGTAATATTTTTTCTTTTAATCTTCCATACTGAGAAGTCTCTTCAATATTTTAGTTATAGTAAATTCAGAAACTAATCAGTGCAACAGAAACAAACCCTTACATTGATCTGAAATTATGTAAAAGCATTTTTAAATTCTGAACTATATCTGCACAGCATTTAAAGGACAGCCAAGGCTACAAAGGATAACCATTAGTCTCAACACTTCTTCAGTGCTTATGCCTGAGGCATACTAATATCTCAGAACTTACATCATTATATACTCAATTCCCCACCCTAAATAACCCAAGACTCTCAAATATATTTATACTTTGTTTAATAACACTAAAGCTCCACAGATGAACATCAGATTCCACGTATAAAAGTAATATACGGGTGAGCAAACGCAACAGTGTATATTACACTTATACAGAAAGTGTCAAGGCAGCTTCTGCAGCAGCAGTGAGTGCCAGAAACATTTGATGGCAGAGACACAGAAAGCCTTTACTGCCAATATATCACTCAAGGAAAGGCTTTCCCACTTGTCTGGCCTTTTCCCACGACTAGCATTCATCACAGTGATCTGCATTTACACACGGATTTGCTCCCACATACCCCATCTTCTGCTGGTGATCACGAAGTGACGTCATAATGCTGAATTTATCACATCACACTCACTTGCATTGCAACAGAGTTTGGTGAAAATCACAGAATTATGACCTCCCTGTGGGATCAAGCAAAAGAGAAAGGGGATGGGAAAGAATATGCCATTATTATACACAAAAAGTGCTGTCAGATGCACAAGAAATGATTTTTTTGAAGCGTAGGCTTGCTTTTCCGAGCACGCCTACTGCTGAGTAGATGTTTGTCTAGTGACTAACGTGAAGGAGCCCCAAACACACGTGGTGCTTATTGAACAGGCTGCAAATACAATAAAATGCCGTGTAGAGAGACTGGACAAGGACATATGGTCACAGACACTTTCTCTCTAAGTACAGCACATTTGGGGAGCCCCCTGGAAGGTACACATGGCTTAAAGCAAGCCCTGCTTGGTTCCACGTGGCCACAAGCACCTTGCTCACAGCAGAGAGAGACATGGCTTACACGTGCCAAAACTCCACTCAAGTCAAAGAGCATCTCCTGGCTCACCAAGAAATAATCACAGAAAAAAGAAAGGTATCATAATTCAAGCATGGTGACAGCATGTTTGGGCCACTGCAGAACTTCAGTGCATTCCTGCACATAGGCTGGGTATTTTTACTTCAACCACCACTACTTGAACTACAGTCTTAGGAGAAAACACAACACAGCAGGCTAAAGCAGGGAGGTGATCTGGGAGTAGCAAACAGCCTTTTCCCAAAGACATCATGTTAAGGAGTTCTGTGCCATGACTACTTTTCAGAGCAAAAGCCTATTTGAAGAAGGAGGCATGAGCAGCAAAACCTGCAGAAACTCAATCTCAGAGCATTAAATACCACACAAAAGCATTTTAGCAAGTCTGAATGGAGACAGTGAACAGAAAAGCTACAGCAGCACTGCCTAGAAATCCTAAATAGCCACAGCTCAGGGTCCCAGCCAGTGGCACCAGGTAAAACAGCCCATGGGCACTTTTTCCTCAACTTTCTCCAGGTACTTTCACCAGTTGTCCAGGTTCACCTCTTCTTCCTAAGGTGTTATCACTGCCCATAGATCAGGGCTTTGATGGGTCAGAAAAAGGCCAAAGGACTCCTGAGAAACACTGCAATTCAAAGGCAAGGCAACACAGTGGGATTTCCTGATTCCTGGTGCATTCTCTAAAGCCAGGGTTACCTATATCACCAGATATTCCAGACCTCCATCCTTACATGTTTGCACAGCTGTCCTAAAGTCCAGCAGTGCTATGTACCCATGCAAATTGTTTCACTGCCTCTCAAGACATCCTACTCCTTATGCTTTCCTCCTGCTCATTCCTTGTGTCTCAGTAGATGTCTGTATTTTCCTTCATTTAATAAATCAGACTTTGACAAAAACCAGGAGTGTCTTCAGTATTTTTCTAGTGCTGGTTGAGGGCACAACAGTTTTTGCCCTCTCTTCTTGAGAGCCCACATGGCATCTACACGTACCCATCAACCTTTAAAGACAAAAAACCAATCCTGTACCATTCATTGAGACACAATTATCTCAGAGGATTTTTTAAAACAGACTGAGAGAAGAATTTTAAGTACTGTTAGAGAAAGGTAGAACTGTTCTCTTACTGTGGAAATTTAACATTTCTGCCACACAAACACAAGGCAACCATGTATTCTGTAAGCCACGTGCTGCGTGTTTTCCAAAACAGATGCTCATTCAGGAACACGGTTTAAACAAAGGAGATAAGGTTACAGTAATCTCAAGATAAAAACGTAACTACTTCATTGTTTACTACTAAGTTCCAGCAATAACCAGAAGTGCCACGCGCTCTGTGAAGGGACAGGAAGACAGGGGACCTGCATCCAAGCACTGGCTGTGCAGGAACACTGATTTTCTGAGAAACAAAGTCTGCCCTGATGGAAGCTGCCTTCTAGCAGGCACATTCACAGACGTGGCAGCACAGGGATGCAGGAACACCAAGCACAGCAAGGTGCTGCACACCTGCACGGGTGGATAATGCCTTGGATAAAGCCACCTTCCGCTCGGATGAGTTCACAGCCCCGTCTGTCTCCCTGCCCATCCCCGGCACGCACTGCTCCCAGCACACAAGTCTCATAAAAGTCTCTTCTAGGAAATGTTGGACACAAGGTATTTTAATTTTCGGTGGCTGCATTTCCACAGAAGAGCTGTGGATGGCAACAAATTGCTCCTATTATGCAAATGAAACTGCACACTTGGAAACTGCCGATGTGGCTCTTCTGAAGATGCAGGAATTGCTAGTCTGGAAAGTTCAATTTAACAAGCCAAGTCTTCTCAAAACACTGAAACCACAAAACACAGAATCTCTCTAGCTAATTTCCCACTGTATTTGACTGCAGGTGGTGGGGGGTAACCATGAGATTCACCTTCAAATTATGATTCCTTTATAAATAAGAAAATTGCTTTATGCAAATACTTGTGAGGTGCACGCACAAAAAGTTGGATCAATACTTCTGACAATAATCAACAGAAACACTGCATGACTGTACAGGAACCCTCTACAGCAAGTTGTCTATCGTGATGGTTAAAATGTAGAGAAATCTATTTATACCATAAGATTTCTGTTTTACAGAGAGAGCCATAGCAACTGGCATGATGGCAGAGAGTGCCTGCCAAGAAAAAATAAATAAATTAGGTATTTTGTTGAATGGCCAAGCTTCTGTCTCTACTCCTCTCTGAATTCCACAAACCAGGATTCAAAGGGAGCGTGCTGCACTCATGAATGAAATACCTACAGAGAGAACAGTCCTACACATCCAAGCACGCTCCGGCTGGAACAAAAGTCCTGTCACACCGCTGCACATTGTTCTGACCCTCCAAAGCCGGCCCAGCAGTCAGCAAACTGCACTTAAAAACAACACCCCAGTAGAAAAGAGTTCCTGAAACCACCCGAGCTGAGGAGCTGGGGCTGCTCCGGCTCCCTACACAAAGGCTGGATTCTTTGAAATCCCCATCCCGTGCCCGGCGTTACTGGACATACGTCCCGAGTCTTTGTCCGCTTCATGCCAAAGGGCCCGTTCGTGTGCTCAAGGCCATTTAAAACTTAACAATCTATTTCACCCTAATAACGAACACGTTCAATTCTGCATTTTGCTCCTTTTTTTTTTCACGAAAACAAAGCGTTCGCTGAGGAGGACAATGGAAGTGTCCCCTTGATTTCAAAGCTCCGAACCAGCTGAGCGATGCACAGTAACAATAACGCAAGGGATTTTTCCCCGTGGATTCCAAATGCTTAAAGAAAATATTTTAAGATACATGCACAGAGACTGCTGAACAGTCAGCCAACTTGCTGGGAAGAAAGATTCACTCTTGAGTCACACCGGCACTGCTCTTTATGCCACCCCAAATCCCCGGACCGACCATGCAGAGCACGGCGGCGACTGCTGTACTGTATTGTTTAAACACCTCGTGTGGGTTTTTCTAACAAAAGCAGGGAAAAAAAGACAAAAGCGGGGAAAGGCCAAAACGCGTTGAAGGCCTAACAAAAGGGACTTATTTCACACGGGGTATAACCTTCAGTTTTATGATTTAAGAGAGGTTCCAAGGGCAGTTTCGCGCTCTCTCCCGGAGCGCCGGTGGGAGACGATCGCGCTCGGGTTTGCTGCGCTTTTACGCGCAAACCCCGGGAACTTGGGAGGTGAAATCAATACATAAACAGGCAACGACAAAAAAACAAACTCTCGGGAGCTTCACAGGGGTATTCTTAACTTGTTTTTTTTTTTTTTTTTTTTCCAGAACACTTCTCCGAGCACTATTTCCACCCAGAAGAGCGGACGGCGGAGCCACCCCGGGCCCGCTCCTCGGGCCCTTTGTAGGTGCCGGCGGCGGGAGGCGCCCGGCCCGACCTCGCCGCTAGCCCATGCCCGAGGCGCCCGGCCCGGGACCCGCAATGAAGGGCAGCGGGCCGGGGTCCGCGGGGAGCGGCGGGGGGCGGCGGGGAGGGGGCTCGGCCGCACA